>CAWUHX010000004.1:2545874-3030698 GCA_963922205.1 Romanomermis culicivorax | reverse complement strand
GATTTTCTCGAATTCATTATGGTGATGTAATATTCATTTTTCAAGTATTCGTTCATCATACTTGCAAATAAAGTTCTAGTAGAAAAGCGAAATTTTTTAAATTGAAAAATTAGCTAATATTTGAACATGGCTAAAAACTTCTGTTTGCATCTCTCTTTTACAAGAGCTTGCATTTTTAGAAATTTTTTTGTTCCAAAATTCTTGTCAATTCACATCGCATTTTGTGTTTTTTGTTGTTTTTTAAATAGCTATTCAATATCTATTCACTTCATTCTTTTTCTTTCTCTTGTCGGCATACCTGTAAGACCTCCGACCAGTTGGGGGGGGGGGGGGGGGTAGGAAAAAGTCGAAATTTTTCGTAAAAAAGGCCAAAAAAACATACTCTTTTTTGAAAATTTTTTTTCCAAACTGGGGTGGGGTTGGGGGGGAAATGATTTTGGGTACAGGGTTGGCCGAGTTGGGGGGGTCCCCCCCCAACCCCCCCCCCAAGTACAGGTATGCTTGTCGGTGTTTCAATTTATCACATTCCTTTTCTCATTCATTCATTTTTTCTTGTCTTCACATCAAACACGAAACCTTAAAACTTTAAAAAATGTGTTCACGGTGCCGAGTGCCAAGAAAATTGATGATTCTGGCATTTTTCATCAAAAAATTTACATTTTGCAGTATTTTTCTGACCGCAACTACGGGAATGCGTATGATTAACCACAGGGCTGGCATAACTCGTGGGAGTATCGTTCAATATATGTCATATGGTCAACGATTTCTTGGGGGATCACCCATGGCACTTGCCCCCACCAATTACATCATAGGTAGCGCGACAGCGTCAACCTATAATATACTTGGCCCCCAAATTTCATGCCCCCCCTCTAGAGCCAAAACGGTAAGAGCTAGAACCTTCGGGTTTTTTTCATTATTTCGGGCATAGAGGCAAACTACGGGGTGCCTTTTGTCATTTCGCCTCTACCTGCAAATGGTGCTCGGCGGGGTCCCAAAAACATGCAAAAACGCACTTTTTAAGGGCCCCCAGTTCCACCATGCCCAGCTATGGGTGTGCCAATCTCAAACGCGATTTTTTATTTTTTTGAAATATGGCCTCAATTCAATTATATGGTTGTCCAAAGTCCCGGAAACCGCGAAATTAGACGATTTTGTTATATAAACCTGGGGCTTCAAAAAAAAAAAATTTTTGCAGCATTATGCACTACGGTGCCCTCCTGATTGAACCGGTAGGGTTATTGTGATTTTTGGTTCAAGGCTTTTCGACTGGAGCGAATTCAATGGACCCAGTCACTTTACTCCAGGTGCAAACCAGCATATTTTCTTGATTTTTTTCTGTTGAAGGAGTTTTCGACCACGGGAAATTTAACGAATGCGATCACTTTACACAAAAAATTATCCCGGATGTAACCAAACATTATTTTCGTGATTTTTTGATGGAAGGGGTTTTGAACCACCGAAACGACTTCAATGGATGTAGTCACTTTACAGAAAAATCATCATTAATGTAAATGAAGGTAATTCCATGACTTTGGAGGAAGGGTTTTTGACTACAGAGAATTCAATGGATGCGTCACTTTACACAAAAAACTATCTGGGATTTAAACAAGCCTGTTTTCGTGATTTTTTTGCGGGAGTGGTTTTCGACCACGGGGAATTTAATGAACGTGATCACTTTACACAGAAAACATATTGATAGTATACAAATGTATTTCTGCGATTTTTAGAGGATGAGGGTTCTGACCATGGGGAATTCAATGGACACAGTCACTTCAAACAAAAAATTGTTCTGTGTGTAAACAAAGGTATTTCTGCGGTTTTTGAGTTGACGGGTTCCTGATCATGGGGAAATCAACAGAAATGCTCACTTTACAGTATGCTTACAATGTGTTAAGTTCTATGCGGTTTAAACATCTTTTACTTTCACTGAAAGTGAGAATTCGTAGCTTTAAAATATAGTTTCTTATTCTTTCTTTGATGTGAAAATGACCAAATTCAAGACTTCAGAGTGCTTCTACGAAGGTTTTCATGCATGGCTGAGGCCGACTAAAAAGAGGTGGACTAGTTTATTAGAAAAATGGCCCGATGGGGCAGAAAAAAGAAGATTATACTTGCTTGAATAGTTGCCAAGCTAGAAAAAGAAATGGACTAGATTTTTGGGAACTTGGGTTAAAGTTGGAACTCAAAAAAAAGTTTTCCATGTCTGTGAAAAAGTATACTCTACAGCTCAGTGCATCAACACACTCTCCAACCAAACATGTGCATCTCCGAAATTTTTTGGAGAGTACACGGATGGACGTTGGTTTTTTGGCGTTTTTTAAGACAAAATATTTCAAAAAAGTTGACCAAAAAATTTTTTTTTCGTAACAAATTTTCCAGTTTCAAAAGCCTTGGGATAGTTTGCATGTCCTCCCTCACACATGAGTGCTTCTATGTGTTTTTGCTAAATTTAGTGTCAATAAGACAGGAATCAACACTGAGAAGGTGACACATAAAATCCCACTCAGTTTTTTTAGAAAATGCTACAGCACAAAGTCTTCTTAGAACTAAATCGATTGTGTAAGATGTGTGTAATTCACTCATTTTATTTAACATATCCTATGGCATTCACTCCGTAAGTAACCAAGGCCCAGTTGCACTAAAAGGGTTTAAGCTCGAGCTCAAGAAGTCCCGAACAAAAAGACGACTCAGTTTGATTTCAAGTTCGGTATAATTTGAATGTCATCGGGACTATAACCTGCTTAATGTCGAGATTATAACTATAATATGTCTCCCTCACTATTTTTCAACTAGTGTGAGAGGCAGAAGTTTTGAATTGGTCGGGAGTTAGAATGCTATTGGTTTACCATTTTTTTACATTTGAAGTCATGTGCATATAAATTTTATACAGAAAAATTTCACTGTAGTTGTGTAACGTACCTGCTAAAGCAGTACTGTAAATATGTAGCATACTGTATGTGATAGACATTTATTAGATATTATTTTATTTTCGCATTTTATCGTCTCAAGGGTGTCTGGGATTCACACCCAAACATTCCTCTAAAATTACGTGAAGTACTTTATTTTGATCCGTTCACACCCCGGTAGCCCAATTAAGATGCCCCAATTAATTTGCACAAACGGCAGCTGTTCCCTAGAACCTACACTAAACTACACATTCCACAGCTACCGTAATCCCCCGTAAAAATCGTAAACAACACCTGCACACAGTAAAATACGTAGAAGCCCCGCCAGACAGTAGTCTCAAGTGTAACGGTAGCGGCGGCCCCACAAAGCATGTGTATACAGAGAAACCGATACAGGAAGCATGCACAGAAGCACAGAGGTGTGGCCAAGCCTACCGTAGAAAGCAAGCGAAGCACGGAAAGCATACAGTACCAGGAAGGCATTAGAAAGGCGTAACTAAGAAAGCATAAAAAGCGTAGTAGGAAGCGACGATTGGCGGAAGAAGATGGACAGAAGCTCGACCTCCCGCGGCGCCCAGCGAGTGGCCAAAGACGTCGTATAAAAGAAGAAGCAAAGCTTGATTTAGTTAGTTATTATTTTGTGAATTTTGATCCGCGGCCGTTCGTTTTTATTTGCAAGCAACCATCTTCGAAAGCAATTAAACCGTGTCGTGTATTTTATTTGCAAGCAAACGCGCCGTCCGAATTGTGTATTGTCGACGTTCAAGCAACTGTCGATCATCCGTTGTTTTATTGTGACCGTACGCCCGCGCCCCCTTTGTTTCCGCCGTATCAACCGTTGGTTAGAAGTAAAGTACCTCACACAAATCTGGTCATTACAGTTGATGCCAGGAGAAAGACATAACATTCAACTGCCAAGTACCTTAAAATAACCTCAAAATTCCAGGTGTAAGCTTGAACCGATAAAAAACAAAAAATATTGCATTTTTCCGTCTTTGATTTTGTTTTTAAATTTTAATTTGTATCCTTTTGATTTGCTGTCTTGAAATTAGTGTATTTTAACTTTGAAACCGTACATAATTGAGTTGAAGTGCGAATTAAAGTGATGCGCTGTTTTTAGATTTTGATTTTTACTATCGCCAGCTGACAACTGAGTTGTAATTTTTATAGGTGAGTTTAAACTTGACAATCAATATATTTTTCAGAGTGGTGATGAAAATTAAGCAGGTATATATTGTTGATTATATTTTTGCACATTACTGTAGCGCTCGACGCATCGCGCACAAAAAAGATACGATTCACATTAAATTATATTGAGCGAAGAAGCGCAGCGTTTCATACCAGCGTTTTTTTTTGTGCACGGACATTTGTGCCAATTGGCTCAAGAGGCCAAAAAAATTTGTGCCACTGGCACAAAAAAATTTTTTTACTAGAAATATACTGAAAACTGCGGAAAAAATGTTATGCCAAAAGTTTGATAAAAGCCCGTTTAAAACTCATCATTTTTTGGACAAATCGTGCGCAACCTATTTTTCAGCTAAACCATGTCAGTCAGATAAAAAAAAACTGTGCAAGAAAATGGTTCATGACGACTCTAAAAAACAAATGGAATGCTGACACAATTTAAATAACTCCAGATGTTCAACGAGTTCAAATCGATTCGATTTTTGACAACGAAATAGGCCTATGAATTATCTATTAGAGAAAATAAAGTCGAAAATTGTGTAAATTCTTGGTTGAAATATTGTACCATTACCAACGATATCGATTTTTCTATTTGAATCAATCAAACACAAAAAGTAAAAATTTCAGTTTTGAATACGATCAATTAACAGAGAATATCAAGAACTTCTTCTCATTCATCAGTCATTGACAGCCTATAAAGTTTGCTGCAACGATACTACTGTTCGAAGAGAAATCGTTCGCGTTGGGGTCAAATATATATGAATAGGAAATATTATTCATTGACTCGGCGCCACTGTTTTTTTTTCCCCCCAAATCGTGCTTTTTCGGGAAAAAAAATTCGGAAAGGGGGAAAAAATTTTGGGCTCTTTCCCCATTTGGGGAAGAAAATTTTGGGGATCGGATACAGAAAAGATGCATTTTGGTGCATTTTAGAAGGTCATAATCTCAAAATTTTCCGGCGCTTCGCGCCGATTATAACTTTAATAATCATTATTATGCATAACTTAGCTCAGGCGCGGCTTTTAGCACGTCTACTTTCATTTATCATATAATCTATAATAGTTTTCATCATCTTGAACGTATTATCTCATGTTTTCACCATACCTGTAAGACCTCCGACCAGTTGGGGGGGGGGGTAAATCCGAAATTTTGGGGGGGGGGGTAGGAAAAAGTCGAAATTTTTCCCAAAAAAGGCCAAAAAACATACACTTTTTGACAAATTTTTTTAATTTTTTCCCAACTGGGGGGGGGGGGGTTGGGGGGGGAATGATTTTGGGTATAGGGTTGGCCGAGTTGGGGGGGGTCCCCCCCCCCCCAACTCCCCCCCCCCAAGTACAGGTATGGTTTTCACTGGTAATCTTCAATATTTTATCATGATATTTAATGAAGATTCGCATTTCCTTTTGAGAAAGATCAATACGTCAAGTCTCTAAGCTTTTTGATGCGATTATTTCTTTTCTATCTAACGTGAAATCAATTCAAACGCTTCATGGAAATATCTTTCGGAAATTTATACTCTGCTTACTCACATATTTTCGACCAAGTATCAGAGTTTACAAATAAATTATACTGGTTTTAAAATTTTTCCAAGTAAAATTCTACAAATTACGACTTTTGAACACAAAATTCAAATCTAATTCTTGAAATAAATGTTCGGAAAATTGATTTTCCAGCGTCGCAGAATATCAATACCCAAAAAAATTTTTCCGGCGCTTCGCGCCGGAAAGATTAACATTCATTTTGTGTTCTCACTTGTCATCATAAAGAACTTAACCATCGATTTCTCATGAAATTCTCAAAGTCATTATGCTTTTGGATAGTTTGCTTGAAAATTTGTTCCAATGCTTGTAGATTAAACTTTGAACTCGAAAATTTCAATTTTTCCTCAATTTTAATGAATTAACGGGTTTAAAAACACCAGGAGGCTTGAAAAGGCTCAAAAACACCTAAATAAAGCGTCTGTGAGCATTTTTAAGCGAAAAAAACGACTCCGGGAAAATGGGGAAAAAAATTTTGACCTCTTTCCCCATTTGGGGAAAAGGCCCGGGGGAAAAAAAAAAACAGTGCTCGGCGCTGCGCTGAGCGCCGAGAAATTTTTGCATTTTCAGCTCCTAAAACGTCCAAAAATTAAGGAAATTTAATGTTTGACCAGCCAACAATTTTGTGCCAATTGGCACAAACGCTCAAAATTTTTTGTGCCAAAAACTATGTTTTGGCACAAAAAAAACACGGTTTCATACCTGTAATTGGGTGGACGCCCATCCCCAACTTGGTCGAACCCTATGCCCAAATGTTGGGAACCCCACCCCCAACTTCGTCAACCCTATACACCCAAGCGCCCCCCCCCCCCCCAAATCTGGAAAAATTGAAAAAATAGGAATAAAGTGGCCTTTTTTTGGAAAATTTTCCAAATTTTCTCGCCTTTTTGGGGCACTTTTCGACCCCTCTTGCGCCGCTAACTAAGTAAAAATCAAAATGACGCACTAGTTGCGCGACGAGCGAAAAAAAGTTTCGCGAGCGAATTTTATCGCTTGCATCAAAATTCGCGCGTTTTTCAGAAAATCGCTAAAGCAGTGTTTTTTTTTTCTCAAAACATGCATCTCCAGACAGAAAATCATCAGAAAATTTGGCTAAATTTTATAAGTCGGTTCCCAGCCTTCAGCCTAATTATTGTATATGAGTTGTTTGTTAATTTTGAGCATGGATTTCTGTGACTAGTGAGTAGACATTTATTTTTCCTCTAAAATTTTCCTTAGGCTAAGGCTTAGGGTACAGCAGCTGCGCCCCTAGGGCGCAGCGCTGTTGAGGCTCTTCCAAATGAAGTTTTTAGTTAAAATAGTATCAAGGGTCTCAAAGGAATATAGTGTTTATAATATGGTGAAATGGTGTATTGGTAAACACATTAAGACTAGACTACAGGCTGGTGGACCAGGTTCGATTCTTGGACTAGGTAGGATTTTTCTTGTAACGGAGCTCCGAGGTCAGGGGGGGGGGGGGTTGGAGCACTTTTTTCGGGCCGGGGCATAGTTTTTTTTAGCATTTTACAAGCAATGGCTTGTTGGACTGACAAAATGGCGTGTAGAATTTTTGTCCAACAAGCCAAAATGGCTTGTCAGAATTTTTTGAGTCATGTGTTTGATCATATCGGATACTGAAAAGATGCATTTTGGTGCATTTTAGAAAGTCATAATCTCACAAATTTCCGGCGCTTCGCGCCGGTTATAACTTAAATAAGCATTATTATTTATTTCCTAGCTCAGGCGCCGCTTCTAACATGTCTGCCTTCACTTATCATTTGATCTTTAATAGTTTTAATCATCTTAAACGTATTATCTCATGTTTTAATTAGTAATCTTCAATATTTCATCTTGAGATTTTTGATTTCATTTTTTGATTCACATTTTTCCCTTGACACATTTTTTGAGAAAGATCAATACGTCAAGTCTGTAAACTTTTTGAAGCTATTATTCCTTTCTTAACGTAAAATCAATTCAAAAGCTTCGTGGAAGTAGTTTTCGGAAATTTCTACTCTTCTTACTCATATCTTTTCGGCCAAGTTCATGAGAGTGTGAGAATAAATTAATGGTTTTAAAATTTTTCAAACATAAAATTCTAGAAATTACGACTTTTGAACAGAAAATTCAAATCTAATTCTTCAAATAAGTGTTTGGAAAATTGATTTTCCAACATCGCAGAATGTCAATACCCAAAAAATTTTCCGGCGTTTCAGGCAGGAAAGATTAAAAGCTTTTTGGGCTCTCACTTGTCATCATAGACGATTTAACCGCCGATTTCTCATGTAATTCGAAGTCATTATGTTCTTGGATCGTTTGCTCGAAAATTTGTTCCACAATGCTTGTAGATTCGACTTCGATCAAACTCAAAATTTTCAAAAGTTTCCTGAATTTTAATGAATTAACGGCTCTAAAATGTTATTTAATAAATGTTGAATGACATCTCTTTTCTGATCGATTGCCATGATGCTCAATACATATATACATTTCTGTAAAAAATAACCTAGCATTGGAATTTATTCACGTATACCGATATTATAAAATTGGCTTGTAAAAATTTGGAATGGCTTGTAAAATTTTAGGTCAACAAGCCACTTGGCTTGTGACTCGTAGGTCAAAAAAAAACCCTGGGCCGGGGATCAGTAATTCCCAAGATTTTGGGGGGAGGGGTCTCTGAAGGGGAAAAAATTCGATTTTTTCATGAGAAAAGTTCGAAAAACGGTTGAAAAAGTAGTAACCTTTGTCTAAAAAATGATAAAAAATGTACTTATGGCGCGAAGCGCCGACAAAATTGACGTTTTTGACTATTTTTTGTTCAAAAATTGACATTTTTCTTGAAAAAAGTGACATTTTTCAGTATTTTTCCGACTAAAAGTATGGGGGTTCCTACGGCTACCATACGGCTAGCCATAGGATTGGAAAATCCTGGGGGGGGGGTCGCCCAATGGCTAGCCATATGGTCGACGATTTCTGGGGGGGGGGTTCCCATAGCACTCCCCCCCCCCCAATTACATGTATGTGTGAGATGTGTGTAGGTTTTATGCAAATGAGTTCCTGAATGCCATGAGCGCCTGGATTTTCGAACTGATCTGGATGGCTGGCATCTTGAGCAGTCCAAAAATGTAAGTTTGGACCATAATTTGGAAGGGAACCGACTTGTAAAAAAATTCCGAAAATTTTTCCTCAAATTGGTGCCTAAGCACAAAAAATTTTCCCAATTTCAAAAAAAGTTCCTCAAAAAGCGTCGATTGAGGAAAAAACTGTGCGCGAAAGTATAAACAAGGCAGGCAGCGCTTTTTTGTGCACGGACATTTGTGCCAATTGGCACAAGAGGCCAAAAAAATTTGTGCCAATGGCACAAAAAAATTTTTTTACCAGAAACATACTGAAAACTGCGGAAAGCTTTTAGGCCAAAAGTTTGATGAAAATATTATACTTAATCAAAGCAGCGTTTAAATTTGAAGCATTAATTTTTTGTAGAAATCCTGCCCAACCTATTTTTCAGCTAACCATGCAGAGTGCCCCATGGGGAGGGTTATGAGGGGGGGTATTACCCCTACCTCAAGTCCTTCAAATCGATCACTGTCTGCATAATTTTGCAACAGAATGACGTGTTTAGTGGACATATCGCTGCACTACTCCTGCAAAATTTTCAATTTTACCTTTACCTGAAAAATCTGACCTAGGGGACCTCTGATACAAAGCATTATTCAGAACAACGAGGTACATATAATTAATTACATACATTTGGTTTTCGGATTAATTGATGTGTGTCCTTTGTATCTCAACTCGTTTCAAACTTTTTCCAGTATGGAAGAAAATATTACTGAATTGAAATGCAAAATTCGCCGCTCACGATGGCGTGAAATTGGAAGAACTGGAAAGAGACTATGCGCAAGCCAGTTATCTAAATTCATGTTTAACTTATGCAGTCTTTGAATTTTGAGTGGGCATCGTGGTATACAGTTTTAAACATATAGATATTTGATGCAAATATTGCAGTTAATAAAGCATAGGTAGGCCCTATTTCATTTTTTGACACTTTTTTATACCGAAATAACCATTTTAACTCGTGCACTGGGTTTCAATTCTGCCTTTTTTATAGTGATCTCAACAGTAGACCCTTACCTTTTCGACAATTCGGTTACCAGAACGTCATGCAATTTTTAAACGACAAAATGCCCGACGTTTGCAATTTCTTCCAAGATCGGTTCAGTTCGGTCGTCTTGTTCCCCGTATCTCACGAATCTACGCGACATATAGAAAAATTGATCGCCGGTCAAAAACATTCAAAAACTTCTCGATTAGGTGGCGCTTTGCAGCAACCACCCCATTTGTTGTCGAAGAACGCCAGTAATCGTAACGCGCATGCCAGACATGCTGCGACGGCTTTGTCATTGCGAGCCCCTCGAGGCGGCAGCGTCGGCGGTCGATTAGCTGCAATGAATAAAAATAAGTTTGTTTATTTTTTTTGCGGATGTTACAAACAGCACTCACGAACGAAATTATAATGTAATCAAATTTAATCCATTTATTTCAATTTACACAGATTCCTTGAAAATAAGAACTTATAGTTGGTTGACTCCCAAATGCTTCAAAAATCTGTATTTGGGTCAGGCTTTTTTTTCGTCAAAAATTTACAGGCCAAATGGCTCCTAGACCTAAATTTTTAGGAGCCAAACAGACATTTTGAGGAGCCATAAATAATCAATGCACACTTTTGATAAAAATTAATGCATTATATAATTCGTATAGTTTGATTATATTTAATCCAAATTTATTTGTATCACAGATAGGGCAAATTTTTTGAATTTGCTTTTAAAACGGAACTCATCAAAAAAGTTTATTTTCAATCAAAACACGACACGTTTATTCATTACGTTTCTTAGCAAAATCACCAGTTTTATATCGCGTTTCTTTAGCCCTTATTTTGTAAGCACTTTCGAAATCAAAATTATTACAATTGCTGTGGCATTTCTGCAAACGCATCAAGACGTCCAAATGTTCAGCCTGATTTGATGATCGATGAAAAATCTAATTTTGCTATTTAATTTTTTGATCAAGTAAGACCTTACTGTTGTTTGTGACCAAGTTTTCGTCTTTAATCTGTTAACCAGAGAAAAACCATGCTCAACGCCAGTGTTTGTTGCATTGAAACACAAAATTATCTCGGAAAAAACAGTTAAAAATAGTAGTAAATCGTTTATTGTTAAAGAGATCTTAAAAATAGAAACGCATTCATGTAAAGTTGCTTGATATATAATATAATTATAGCAAACAACTAAAATTCGGTTAAACTTCAGCTGAATTTTTCGGAGCCAAATCGGCTCCTTGGAGTAAAATTTTAGGAGCCATTTTCGAACTTTTAGGAGCCCAGGCTCCTAAAATGACTAAAAAAAAGCCTGATTTGGGTCGACTCAAGAACTATAAAAGTGCGATGATTTTTGGCATATGTAAAAAAACTTTTATCTTTTATGGCCAACTGTCCGATCATCTGCGCCGGTCGCACCTGCTACGAATAAAGCCGCAGAGTCGTTCGGCTATGCTTCTGCGGCTCAAAACTTCAATCAAACTATGCCTGGTACGTTGGTCAGCCGTACAGCTGTCAATAATCTGTCAGAGCCGATTATGAAACTGCCGCCACCGATGAGCGATGCCTCGGGAGGTCAGCATAATTGAGATTTCAAGTCAATTAAAACTATTTGCCCAACGATCTGAAAGAATGTATTTTTCATCAGAAACGAGTGTATTCTTCATTTTCAGAATAACATTCATTTACTGTCGTCACATTATAACAGATCTGTTTTATGTTACACATGTTGATTTGTTGAAGATAATGTCCCAATGGTTCCTCCTCACGCCCGTGTATCGACGAATGAACATTATTTGATCAGTCCGTCGCCTAATAAAGTGCACGTTCCGCCGCCGATCGCTATTCCATGCCTCGTGTCAATCACGAATCCAGCAGTCCAACGCCTGAATCTTTCTTACAATCAGTTGCCCTCTTCGACGCAAAATACACGATTGAAAGCTTCCAGTTTAATGATGACTAGCGCCAGTAAGCTACCAGAAGAGCCCATTTATCAAAAAGTACTTGCGTTGTGTTTCGGTATATTTTCTGACTATTGTTCGCTAGATTTTTTTAGTTTGACGTTTTTGCTCATTTACTATAAATGTTCAATAAAAAAAATTCAGTGGTAAGAACGCCTTGGAGTTCAGTCAATTTTAAAATATTTCTTTCCAAGAAGAGATGATTTTATTCAGGTGGCAAATCTCTATTTTTAGGCGTTCTGTTTGAAAAAGTAACTGTTCTTGAAATTAATTATGAAATACAGCAAGGTAGAATTATTTTTTGAAAGAAAAATTAGAGTATGTTTGTACCTCGAAAATTTTTCAGAAGGTAGATTGCCTCCATCGTCAAATGTTCCCGATTCGATTAGTAATAGCTTAATCAAAGTCGCACCGACTCCCGCGATTGCCCCCATGGCTGCTTCCCAAGTTCCCTCAACATCATCTGGGGATAGTTTAAAATTGAAATTTCTCCAAGCGCCCGGTTCTTCTACTGCCAATAATGCTGCGCTGCCACTAAAGCCGTCGGAAACTCGTTTGGTCGATTCATCTGTGGATAAAGTCAACATCGAGGGGCCTAAAATCATTTCATCGGTAATTCGATGTGGATTTCTTGCTTCGAAGGGCTAATTGTGAAGCTGAATCTTGTAATTTGGAGGGAAATTACATGTATTGTTCTCAGAAATCATCGACCGTACGGCTAGCCATGTGGTGATCCCTAAGATTTTCCTATCATATTGTTGAAATGTTCTAGCTCTAAGGAACTCTATCTTCTTGGATAAAAACTGCAAACTATCAATTTTTTGTAGAAAGGATTATTTTTGAACTTAATGTGGTCAAAAATGCCATTTTTTTGGAGTCACATAGCGTCACAATTTTTTAATACAGCAATCAACATTTTTTTAATCATTTTACGACTTTCATTTACGAACTCAAAATGTTTCTCTCCGATGATCATCCCCCAAAATTTGAGCTATAAAAGGTTAGAGAATGGTATCGAATCCAACTCATTTCTTTAGCTGCCACTCTGAAAATTTTAGAAACCATGATGTATGTACTACTGCTCGAAATTTGTTAAATCTCAGTTACAATATTTTGATATCAAATTTTCCATAACCCCTCGGAACGTTCTCTATGAGAATTTTAAAGCGCTTTCAGCAAACCCAATCCCGACCTACGATTTATCCCCGGGAGCCATTTACGGAATCGATGGTCGCTTCGTCATCTACAAACTTGACTGTCAATACAACAGTCGTTTTTCCGCCGATAAAACAAGAACCTCAAGCGCTGGCTAAAATAGACAAATTATTGTTGTCAACCATTCATCTAAGGAACCCAACGTTATACGAAGAATTTAAGCGAAATTGGGCCTTAATGCTGAAGCGTTATTCCCGCCGAGGCATCAAATTGTCATTATTTCCTGCAGCCTATGATCAGTTTTGTACAGAAAGAGGACTGATTAAGTAATCTCTTCATAACTTTCTTTGAAAAATCAAATTTTATTGTATATCATCCGTACACATTGATATCGTGCCATTATACTCGTCGTTCAATAGTATGAAAATTTCACTGCCAACAATGATTAAGCTCAATAGTCCTCAAATTTGAATATTCTACATGCGTCATGAAGACGCCTTTAAAAATTTCCAGAACCTTTCTCTGTTTCAAAATATTCTCAGTCATAATGTTTGCTTTGAGTCTGCTAATTTAATTCACCTAAGCCCGTATGCCAGAAGGTGGAGTAGCCTACTCCGTAGAGTAAACGGTGAATTATTTCCTGGATTATCTCCAGTTGGCATTCCAGAAAGAGGAGTAAAGAGAAGAGTAGAGTAGAATAAATTGGTATAGAAAGCGGAGTAGGCTAATTCATGGATTAAACGGCGGAGTAAGCGATGGATTATCTTTTTTCGGTATGCCAGAAAAAAGAGTAGAGCTAAAAAAAGCTTTTTTGTCATTTTCTAAACCTGCATCGGCCAGGTGTATTCGGTAGAGTAAGACTGATTTGTAGTGCTATAACTATGGAAGTTGTTGATTTCATCAATTTTTGAGGAAATTTGAACGATGAAAACGAGCATGCTAACAACATTCCACGACTTCTTTTCCGAAGATCAGATCCATTCGAAATGCATAGTGATTTTGACTTCCGACTACGATATCCATTTAATAAAGCAACAGTGCGTGAATTGCTAGGAATTTTGCATAATGAACTAGAAATGTCAACAAAGCGGCATGAAAGCCTGACACCTTACTTTTTTCAAACTTTTCCATTTTGTCATCAGTTGTTCGACATTTCCCTTGGCATTCTGGATTTTCTTGGAAGTCTTTCTCAATGCTGACCCACGCTGATCTTTTTGTCCTATTAACCGAAACTGTCCGCCTTTTTATTTTCGATAAAATTCTTTCGACTTTTGATGGACTCGATTAGAAAATTAATTTCAAGCTCCAAAAAATTATCACCTCGTTTTTGTTGCTCATTTCACAAGTCTCAAACTATGTAGATTAGCAAAAAGCAATGCAGCGAATGCAGGAAAAACCGATAAATTTGACAATGTGTGGTCTTGTATATCGATAAAGTGGTCTTGTAGAGAAAAGTAATAAAATCTATAAACCCGCGATGAACAGCAGAAATCGATAGTGAAAAATGTTACGATTTTTTATCTTGTCCTTTTGCCACTACTCTACTGTTTAATCCACAGATTACGAACTCCGCCACTACTCCACTTTTTGGAATGCCGAAAAAGCAAATCTGTGGAGTAGCTAGTCGGTGGATTAGCTTACTCCATGGAGTGGCTACTCCGGATTAGACCACTCCATGGAGTATTCTACTCCACCTTCTGGCATACGGGCCCTAATGATTAAATTCATTGTAGTTCACTAAATGCTACTGCTGTCTGATGTCGAGCTTTTACGCGTAAAAGTTTTAGGTTCCGCTTTCATTTTGAATGCTTTCGCTGTTTCGTGGCGTGAATTGATTTTGTCGCTCGGGATATGCTATATTGATAGAAACGACGTCATTTTGCCACAGCCGGCTGCTGCTAAAAGCCGAAATTTGGTTAGTAGCGAAATCTATAACATGTTTCTTAACGCATGTATACCCCTGATGGTGCATATGATGAGATAAAAATTTTTTAGGTTAATAATATTAAATACCACTTCTATGAGAGTTGAGAGTAACATTGCACGGTGGTAGGGAAGTAGGTGAGTACATGTTGGGTGCCCTTGAACTTGCATGAGGGTATCATTCACTCGTCTATTACATTTCTGTTAGCTCTTTTCATTAGTGGTTTTGACGTCATGTAAGTCGTTAAAAATTTGGGAAGGGATCGTTTAAGGGGACGAAGTTCGTAATTTTGGCCTCAAAAGTCGAGAAAATAGTTTTAAAAATAGAAGGGTTGTCGCGGCACAGACACTATGCGTAGAAAAAATTTTAAGGTGATTATTTTTCTTTTCATTTCACGTCAACTATGGTAAAAGATTAAATTTTTGAGAAAGCTCAATACATGAGAAACTCATTCTTTTACCGAAAGAACTGCATTGCATATATATATACACCTGAACAAGTTCTATCAGTTCATCTTCTTCATCTGTTATGTACCAGTCAATCAAAAAGTTGGTTGGTTCCCTAACAGTGTTTTTTTTGTACTCGGTCCATTTGTACTGGTACAAACGACCTCCCAAAAACCGTTTGTACTCCAAAATTTGCGAAAAATTGCTAAAAAAAGTATTCATTGTTATAAAATGCAACAAGCATGCTGTGAAATACGTTGGCTATTTTCACGAGACACATAGGAAGGCTATGAATTCAGACACATAAAACACTTGATCATGAGACACAGAACATGCACTAGTGAAATACTCCACAAAAAGCTTTTATTATGCTGTAGCTGCTAGTACGTCGTTATCGATGGGGACGCATAAAAAACAAGTCCATTATTGATACTGATGACTGTTGTGACAAAAAATTTTTTTGTCCTAAAAATTTTGTTTGTACCAGTACAAACGAAGCCAAAATTTTCGTTTGTACTCTTTTGAAGCAATGAAATCGTTTTTAATGAGCGCAGCCAGTCGTTTGTTTTAAAATTTGCATTTTTAAGTGAAAAATGTTTGTAAATTTCACACTTTTCCAATTTAAAGCTTCGATTTCCGTTTTTTTCTAGTTTTGGCCGAAAGAAAACACGCTAAATTTTTGAAATACGAACAAATCGACAATTGTCCAGAAGAACAACAACGCGGAGTTACTATTCAAGCTTTTAGTTTGGATTACGAGACGGATAAACGCCATGACGGTCATGTAGATTGCCCCGGACACGCCGATTACATTAAAGTAGGTACTCATATTCCGGGCTATGTCACTTTTGAGTTTCGTCTTAAGATTTCCAGTAGAATTGATTATTGAGGAAAACTCAAAAATTTCAGTGATTTCGTCAATCACTATTTTCGAAGGCTACTGGCACAGTGCAAAATTTTAATCAAAGAATTTTTATGCTGAAGATTTTTATTTAATGCACATTTATGAATACAGTATCAAACCTCTTTTTTCAGAATATGATTACTGGCGCCGCTCAACTAGACGGAGCGATTTTGGTCGTGGCGGCCACCGAAGGCGCTATGCCTCAGACGAGGGAACATCTAATTCTAGCCAAACAGGTTTGTAATCAATTGGGCTCATTAGATGTTATAGGCATAAAAATGGAGCTCGAAGGCATGGTGATCAGCGGTGTTTGTTTTGGTTGGGATTATTTGAATCGACCAACATTTAGCTAGATTTTTGTATACAATAAGAGAAGCTAGGAAGTTTTGCTTCAAAACTGCGGTAACTGTTTGAGTTACCCACAAAAATTCGCATTTACGGCTCGCAAAATGCTGAAATTTGGCATTTTCATTCAAATAATCATTTTTTCGCATAATAGTCCCTGTGGCGTGCCATAGGATTGTCAAATTGTGTATATGAGGTTACCAAGTGGCTAGCCATATGGCCAACGATTTCTGGTTGGTTCCTATGGCACCCCCAATTACAATTTTGCTTCTAAATGTACAGTGATTTTCCTTCTTGAAAATCTTTAAAAAATCTGTTTTATTTTCGTGCCAATTCTCACACTAATTTTTATCATTTTTCTATAGATCGGTTTGTCTAAAATCGTTGTTTTCTTGAACAAAGTCGACGCCGCCGACAAAAAAATGGTCGAATTGGTCGAAGAAGAAGTTCGCGATTTATTGCGCGAGTACGGCTACGACGGAGATAACACGCCCGTCATCGCTGGATCAGCCATCGCCGCTTTAGAAGTACGTATTAGGAAGATATTTCGAATGGCTGCATTCGACGGCTGTCGAAAAGACGCAATTTTTTGGACTTGTTTCTTTAGTTTCCCAAAATTTTCTCAATTCAGGGCGTCAAACCCGAAATCGGTCACGATTCTATCGTCAAATTATTGAACGCAGTCGACGGATGGATCCCCATACCGCCCAGAGACAAAGATAAATCGGCCATGTTCCCCGTCGAGCATGTCTACAGTATCAAAGGTGAAATTCTAGCTTTAGACGGAATTGATGCTCCTTGATTGTATACTATCTTTTTCTGGGCGTGCGTTTACAACCGTGTGTAAATTTAACCGAAATTTTTTTCCATTCCAGGACGTGGAACGGTAGTCACTGGTCGTCTCGAACGCGGTGTAATGAAAAAAGGCGACGTTCTACAAACCATCGGATTCGGAATAGACAGAAAGCCCAATATTTCTGGTGATATTTGTGCATAATTTCCTGAAATTCTTTCTTGAAAATCGCACAATGTTCTATAACTTTCTTCCTTCTTTCGAGATGTATTTTAAGAAATTTGTTTCATTTTTAGCCGTCGAAACTTACCACAAAACCGTCGATTTGGCCGAAGCCGGCGATCAATTGGGTCTTTTGTTGAAAGGCGTCGACAAAGACGAAATGAGGCGGGGTTTAGTTTTGGTTCCGGCCTCGGCTGGTATGAAACCAATTTCTCGAGTTGAAGCCAAAGTAATTTCGAAAAATTACTTTTTTCCGAATGTTGCATCGAAATTCGATAATTTTTAAGCTATACATGCTGAAACCGGAAGAAGGAGGTCAAGTAACGCCGCTGGCCGACTTCCACACAATACAAATTTTCTCTTACACGTTCGATTTTATGGGAAATTTGCAAATTCAAGACAAAGATCTTATCATGCCCGGAGAAGATGCGATGTACGAAAAATATTTTTGTACCTACATATTTTCACTTTCTTTATGTTTCATTTTTAGGATTTACATTAATTTCGCGAAAGGATTGTTTTTCGAACCGCAACAGCGATTTACATTCAGAAAAGATGGTAATTTGGGCTGGTTTTTTCATTGCAGTTATTTTTTAATTTTTTTCGGGGTGTTTCGTTAATTTTTCAGTTTTCATATCCTTGGTTTATTTGCTGCTTTTTTTAAAGATCGAGAGCTTATAATCCAGACGTTTATATGAAGGGAAAGACTAATTTTTAGCAGAATGTAGTCTGAAAAATAGTGTAGAATGGAAAATTAGATAAAATCTCGATTTTCTAAAAATTACCCTGGAAATTGTCAATATTGCACAATTTTCTTGTTTCATTGTTTTCCATTTCTTCTCCAATTCTAACTTGTTTATGAAAAAAATTTTCTGCCGCATAGACTTTGTCTTTTTTGATTCCTTCCTGCCATCAGGCGTCTTTGTTTGTCCTGTGTCTCATTTTTCTTCATCTTTTTTCAATACTCAATAATAATTTTAAGTTGAATTCCGTAATTTTTTCAATAGTATACATTTTTAGTTAAAATAGCTCCCTCGACCTATTAACATTTTTCAAAATTTAAATTTTTCATCTTCAGGAAAAACTATCGCTACTGGCATCGTCACCCAGTGTATAGAAAATGCTCCGGAAGAAATTATTGACTCACGTTTGAGGAAGAAATTGATCAAAGCCGAAATGGAGAAATTGGGTTTCAATCCGTACGGCGAAGGAGCCGAAGCCAGATATAAACCGGAATATAAGGAACAACGGGAAATGCCGGTCGCCTCCGTTAACAAATGAGCCATCCATAGAAGTACCTAAAATTGGGGTTTTCTTGTT
This sequence comes from Romanomermis culicivorax, assembly GCA_963922205.1. Lineage (NCBI taxonomy): Eukaryota > Metazoa > Nematoda > Enoplea > Mermithida > Mermithidae > Romanomermis > Romanomermis culicivorax. The sequence goes on along the minus strand of CAWUHX010000004.1, from coordinate 3,011,933 downwards.
CATAAGAAAATGTTGTTTTCTTTTTTGTTTTACAAATCTATACGTTGTTAGCTTCAAAAAATAAAAGCTCTACCGGAATTTAATTTTTCTTAGTTAACTCTCGTGGTCAGAATTTAGAACGATTTTCGGAACTTAATTTTTAGAGCAACCGTAGTCAGTTTAGTATGTTTAATTTTATTATGCAAGGCTGCAATGAGCTGAAAAAACTAATTTTTGAACAGATTTGCCGTTAGACCTGGAAAGTTATGACTGGAAAAGTCAGAGAATTTTTCCTAGGTTTCTTAAGAAAAATCTGGCGGTTAGTTGTTTCAGTGCATCTGTAATGTTTTACTGCATCCCTTAATTTTTATTTCGAGGTCAATTAGAATTCTAAACTTTTATGCTGATCTTATTCTTATTTTTCTTCACTTGATGAATATTATGAATTATGATGCTCATAGGCAAATTGTGATGAGGAATTTTCTCAACTTTTTCATTTAATAGACATCAAAACATTTCAGAAGCCTACTTTTGACTTTTTCCGACATTCAAGTTACAATAGCTAGATTTTGGAACATGTTTACCCAGTCAGTTTTCCATTAAAATTTATTTATCTGGAATTACACTTGATGTTTTTTGCTTTAAAATGTCATTTTCCATCATACATGTAACTGAGGGGAGTGCTATGGGAACCCCCCCCCCCCCCAGAAATCGTCGACCATATGGCTAGCCATTGGGCGACCCCCCACCAGGATTTTTCAATCCTATGGCTAGCCTTATGGTAGCCCTAGGGACCCCCATAGTTTTAGTCGGAAAAATACTGAAAAATATTTTTTTCATGAAAAATGTCAATTTTTGAACAAAAAATGGTCAAAAACGTCAATTTTCTCGGCGCTTCGCGGCGTAAGTACATATTTTATCATTTTTTAGACAAAAATTACTACTTTTTGAACCGGTTTTCGGACATTTTTCATGAAAAAATCGAATTAAATTCCTTCAGCGACCCCTTCCCCCAAAATTTTGGGAATTATTGACCCCCGGCCCGAAAAAAGTGCTCCAACCCCCCCCCCCTGACCTCGGAGCTCCGTTACATGTATGTTTTCCATGTACTTCTATCTTGAATTTTGTGAAATTTTGAAACAACGTAAGAACGAATCGCCAAAAAACGATTCTCGAAATAGCGGTTTTCTATGAACAAATTCTATTAAATGCGTACAGGGTGTCCTAAAAGGGAAAATTTTTGACAACACTCAACGGTGCAAGTATTTTGAATACGGTTTGCTGCACACGTCAAGAAACCCTCATTCAGACGAAATTATCTTAATGATAGTTTTAATATCCAAGTTTGATACATCATTATGTTTTGGTATCAGAAATGGTTATGATATCGAGTATCAATATCAAAATCTGAATATAAAAAATCAGTTTTTGATACTTTGATATGACACTGACTTTCTCGAATTCATTATGATGTAATATTCATTTTTTGCATCTTCGTTCATCATACTTGCAAGTAATGCTATGTTAAAAAGCTCAATTTTTAAATTAAAAATTAAAAAATAAGTTAATATTTGGACATGGCTAAAGCTTTTGGCTCAGTTGGTTGCATCTCACTTTTGCAAAAGTTCCTGTATTTTCCGAAACGTTTTTGTTCTGGATTCTAGAATTGTCATACATGATTTCAATTTCCATTTGGTATTTGTGTTTTTTGCTTTTTTCTACAGTGATTTTATTTTGTGGTCTCTTCATTCTTTTGTTGAGTTTCTTTTTATCACATCTCTTTTTTCATCCATTTTTTATTTTTATCCATACACGTCATTGGGCGGAAGTGGCCATATGGCTTGCCATCGGGCAACCCCCCAGGGTTTTCCAATCCTATGGCTAGCGATATGATAGTCATAGGATGTTTTTGATTGGGAAAATACTCGAAAATGTCAATTTTCTAATGAAAAATGGTAATTTTTGACCAAAGGAGGGTCCAAAATGCGAATTTTCTGAACGCTCTGCGCCACGAATACATGTTTTACAGTTTTCTAGACAAAAATTACTATTTTCTGAACCATTTTTATATTTTTTTTCGGTGAAAAAATCAAATTTTTTCTTCTTCAGAGACCCCTCCCCTTAAAATTTCGCGAATCAGTGACTCCAGGCCCCAAAAAAGACGTCCAACCCACCCTCGAGCCTCAGGACCGCGTTACATGTATGTTTTTATCAGGACCAGTGTATAAATTGACGACTGTGACGTTGTGGTTAGAGAACATTCACGACAAGAAAAAAAGATCACGCAGTAAAAGAAATAAGGATATAACAATAAAGCGCAAGGAAACTATAAATGGCTTTTTTGAACCTGGTCAGCTAGCTTATCGCACTCAATGCAGAAGTTCAAGCTTACTTGTTCACATAAAAGATTGACCGAATTTTTTCTACATTTATCTGAAAATGCCAGGAAATAGCAAAAAGGAGAATATGTTTTTTCTTTTTGCTTATTTCACTGGCTTAAAAGTTCGATATTAGGCCTCCCCATCGTTTCATTTCAGCAAAACTCTAACTGAAAAAAATTTCAATTTTCTGAGAAACATATACGCGCCCAGTTTTTTAGTCATTTCTGAAAATGCCTCTGCGCAAAAATCGACAAATCTTTGAAAAATTTCAGTATCAGTTATTAAAGTTGATTTTAACATAAAAAAACTTTGGTTTAGTGAAAAACCCGAAATCTTTGTAATTACTTATGTGCCATTCTTTGTTGGAATTTTTCATTACTGTATACAATGCAGTGGCCTACACCTTGTTTCCGAAAAGCAGGTGGTAAACTCACAGTATTCCTGATTCGCAAGACAACGAATTTACACAATTAGAAACAAAGTCGAAAAATTTATTGCTGGTAAACAGCAAAATTTTTGTTGACGGCGATTTTTGGGAGACTGGCGAACATTATCTGAGTAGAATTAGCTAAAGCATAGTTTCAAATAAGTTTAAACTAGCATTAATCGTACTAGAAATCTAAATTCCCGCGTTTAAAACTCGGAAAAAACAATACGTGTGAATCAAGAATACGGTGAGTTTACAACCAGGTTCTCGGAAACGAAGTATAGTATTATGCTCAGTGAAATATGGGACAAGGAGAAACATATTCATCTTTTGCCACTTCCTAGTATTAGAGAATGGTTATTGTTCTGTATCAGACGTCCCCATGGTCAGATTTTCCAGATAGGGGTAAAGTAGAAAATTTCCGGGGGTAGTGTAGCTAAATGTTCACTAAACATATCATTTTCTCTCAAAATCAGACAACCAGTGATTATTTTTTAGGACTTTGGGTAGGAGTAATACCCCCCCTCATACCCCTCCCTATGGTGTGGTCCGTTCTGTATAGTTTTTGTCAATTATAGCACTTTTTTGTACAAGCCTGTAATGAATTTTATACATGCAGTTAGAGGCATCACGTGTGTTCTATCATGAAAACGAAGTATGTATTGTACATACAGTGATCAAGTAGATTGTAAAAATTGCTACAAGACAAGTGAATTTCATGAGCAGAGGCTTAAAAACGTTTTGTCTTTTAAGAAACTGGGCGCGTATATGTTTCTCAGAAAATGGAAAGTTTTTTGCAGTTAGAATTTTGCTGAAATGAAATGATGGGGAGGCCTAATATCGAACTTTTAAGCCAGTGAAACAAGCAAAAAGGAAAAACATATTCTCCTTTTTGCCATTTCCTGACATTTTCAGATAAATATCGTACTTTCAAGCTCCTGCAAGAAAGGTGTAAAAAATTCTTTACTGAAAAAGTGTATTTTCGAAGTATACCGTATTTATTCCAATAAACGGCGCACCATTTATTATTTCAATACCTTATTTGCTGCGCCGTTAATTAGAGGGCGCTGTTAAATATATTTTTCACGAAGTTTGGGTTTGCTTTTCCATTTACTAATTCATAAACAATGTGTGATGCAAACAAAAACGAGATTAACCACATTTTACAATTCAATTTCTTCATCGGATGCAATATTGTTGAAAAAATTCAAATCCAGATTATTTTCATCTAAATCTTCATCGTTTATGATATGAAATAAATTCGTTTATGATAAAATATTATCGACATGAGTTTCGTCAATAATATTTTCCATGATAATAAAGAAAGAAATTCAACACATTAAGTAATGACCACAAGAAAACAAAATTTGTATTCACTACTGTTAACAGTTAATGCTGGTCTACAGTTTACACTGACATTTGGTACCTGAATTCCTCTATTAAACGGCCTGTCTATTACTTTTTCCAGCTTGTAGTCGCGCCGTTTATTAGAGGGCGCTGTTTATTAGAATAAATACGGTAGTACGAACACCACTAAAATGTGGCGAATTTTACATTTTTTGGCATATATCATTTATGCAAATTTTTAGCGTACGGTGAGATATTTCGAAAAACAAAAATATTCATCAGAGACAACAAAATACGCTCTCTGCAACGGCGCTACTTAAAATCGATGAATCGACAAAAAAAATTTTTGTAAACAACATTTATGCAAATTTCTAACGTACTATAGATTTTTACAAAGAGCAAATATCAAAACTCGGGGGGTAGAAAAAGAAGCTCGTTTCAATGGTGCAACAAAAGATCTGAAAATCGCAAAAAAAATTTTAAATGAACATTTTCGCCTTGTTTACACTTTCTTTACACTGCACATACTAGATGTTAAGGTGATTTACTCTGGGCATTTTACTCAGCTATCGAACAAAAAAAGAATTAGCTTTCTACGACTTATACAACTCGAGATATTTCTGCGGTCATCTACCCCAACTCTGCCAAATTTGCATATTTTCCATGATAATTAAGTTTACACTGCAAATTTTGAAACCGCCAGTTAGTATCTTGCACAACTCGAGGAGCCGCATCCAACGGAACAAGAATCGTCTAGAAAGACTAAATATTCGCAAAGTTATTACTGGTCGGAGTTTTGAGATTTTTCTTTACACTGAAATAAGGTCGCATTTGCATATTTCGAAAAAATTTAATGGCGGTTCCGAGATATGACCCTACTGAAGATATTAATACGACAATCGAGCTAATCGGTTAGGACAATTGTTAGTTATGAAAAGGTAGCAAAACAGTACTCTAGTTTGTCTCATAGCTTTAGCTACAGTAAGTCTACAGTATTCTAAAAGGTACCATATTGTAGCCCGCATCGAGTTCTATATTGTTGCCCAATTTCAGCTTTGGATGTCTTATAGTTTATTACGAAACATATTGTAGTCTAGCACTAACGTGCTAGCTACGATGATACCTTTTTAGAATCGTTAATGTTTCGTAAGCTCATAATACGCTGTTTTGCCTTAGAAATTAGCATAATTCTGAATTATGCCAAAAAAGCGGGAATGCGACATTTTATGTATGTAAAAAAAAATTTTTGTCTTACAGCATTTTTCTTCACTCCTTGATGCTAATATAGATCACCATGGTGACAGATTTCTAATCATTTTGCTTATCATCCTCATCAAGGCTAAAGGTAATGAACTACGCATACACTCGCCTCGTATGCTAATCATTATCAGGTGGCGAAGATTCCTTTTCTTTTTCTCTTTTTGGGAGTAGCGAGGAGCAGTATAATTGAACGAAAAAATATCAAAGATCAACGACAAACCGACCGTCCGCCTGATTTATGGACAGTGAACAGCAGGTAAGTTGTCTATGTTTGTCTGAACTACAGTAAGATTGCAATTTTTTTCACTTTCAGGCGATTCCGAACGGCAGCGTTTTTTCGCGTTTCAAGGGTGGGGCTATCGCGTTAGAGGTAATGTACGATATCAAGTTTGAGTAGGTACCGAGAAGGAAACTCGTAATTTTCGTGTTAAATTCAGTTTTTGTATGCACAGAAATGCAGTTGGATTTTTTGAACATATTTTTATTGTAACCATACAATTTTGACCACACCCAGATGTGTTTGACCCCATCCAGAATGGTAACTTTTCGAGGCAGCTAAACTTTTTAGTCAAAAACGCGTTAAATCAGGCGTCAATCGATAGATTTTGTTCAAATCTATCTAAAATGATTGTCAAAACGCTGGGTGTCCATTTTTGACGAAGCTAAGGGTGGTTGGACGTTTGATTAAAATTTGTGGTGACGTCATCAAACTAGAAAAAAACTCGGAAGAAATCAAAAAATTTCGACAAATTGTTGCCGAAACAACAAATTTTTAGCTGAAAATCGACAATCAAATATTAAGAATGAAGCATTCAACCAAAAAAATCAATGTTTCAACTAATTAGAACTCGTGTCAGCTCTGATTAACATACTATCCGATTTACTACTGATTTATTTTCTTTTTGGAATTGATTATCAAGTTAACATGCTTTTCATGAATGAATACTAGTGATGTGAGTCGAATATCCGGACGGATATTTTGAAAAAGGATATCCGGATGTGAATCCAGATATATCCGGATAGTTTTATTGTTCAAAAAAAGATGCAAAGGTAACGGAGAAGTTAGATGCGACATTATGGGGTATTCTCATGTGAGCGATTCCCAAGTGTGCGAATTCTCAATTGAGCGATTCCAAACGAGCGATCGAGAATTTAATAACACTTTCTCCATATATTCCTTTTTTACCTTATAGTTTTTTTGTATTTATGTATTTCTTTCTTCTTTTCTTTTCTATGTCTATTGCTTATTTTTTCGTTTATGTATGTTTTTACGCTTTCGTCTTTTGTCTCTCTTTCATTTTCTTCCTTTTTGTCATCTAACATTTTTTCTCATGATACAATACATTATAAGTTGTCGTTTTAAATAACCGTAGTCTTCCGTATAATTCTTGTACAGTTCGGCATGCTTGAGTCTTTCATGGTTATAAGTGTGAAAATCTTCATACAAAAGAATGCTCCGGAAGAAACAAAACATCAAGAGAAAGGAAACGAAAAAAATAATAAAAAATAAAAAAATTTGAAAAAGAAAAAAACATGAAAAAAGTGAAAAGAAAGAAGAAGCAAGATAGAGAAAGCGGCAAGAAAGAAAGAAAAAATAAAGCGAAAAAATAACAAATAATCTTTCGTGAAAAAGAATCAAGAGAACATAAAAGAAGAAAGATAAAGTAGTAAAAGAAAAAATCAACATGAAAAGTAAGTAAGATCGAAGAAAAAATCGCAAAGGATAAAATTAAATGAGGAGCATGCCGAATGGTATAAAAATTACATGGGAGACAATGCTTATTAAAAATGACAACTTGTATTGTTTCATGAGCAAAAAACAAAAAAGAAAATGACAAAAAAAAGAAAATCAAAGAAAGCAGAGACAAAAGATAAAAATGCAAAAACATACATCAACGAAAACATAAGCAACACACACAACGAAAGAAAAAAGAGATACCTACAAAGAAAAATATAAGGTAAAGAAGGAAAATGTGAAGAAAGTTATTCTCTCTATATCTCGTTTGGAATCGCCCAATTGAGAATTTGCTCACTGAGGAATCGTTGGGAATAGACCCTACATTATTACACAAATTTCAACAAGAGGACAAGAAAAGGTTCAGTAGTATTGTAGTTGACCCAGTGTATTATTTCTCAATATGTGACTTCTTTTTACCTGTTTGCAAACAACATAAAAAATGTCCGGATATATCCGGATCCGGATATAGAAATTTTTTTGGCGCACATCACTAATGAATACTGCTTACTATAACGAAAAAAAGATAGCTGTGTCTGTTTTTCTTAAAATGCATGTATTATTTCATTTTTTGCTATTTTCTGGGCCTAGGATTGGAACTTTGTGAGCCTAATCAACTAACCATTATAATTTTTCAAGTAAAAAAAATCCCTACATTAAAAGCCTTTATGTAAACGACTTTGAAGGCGGTACTTTTTTGTCCTTGTCCAACATAAAAGCATTTTATAAAAGCAGACTATAGTTAACTAAATTAGTGAATCGAGTAGTACTAGCGCCGTGAAACCCTACTGTTGGAAAATGATGATGAAAAGATGACCAAGCCTAAATAAAGTATATTCAATTATCTATAAGAAATATCAACTTCCACATTTCTGTAGGTTCTCTAATTTTCAAGTTACTTGTAATCGTCAGATTTAAAAGTTTCCTGTCGCACTTTTCTTTTCTCTTTCTCTTCTTTGTTTTTTGTTTCATTTCATTTTCTTTTATTTTTTATTTTTCTCTTTTTCTTTTCTTCTTTTCTTTTCTTCTTTTCTTTTCTACTTTTCTTTTCGCTTCTTCCCTTTTCTTTTCATTTTTCTTCTTTTCCTTTCCTTTCCTCTTCTTTTCTTTTCCTTTTTTTCTTTTCTTTTCTTTTATTTTTTTATTTTTTCCTTCTATTCTTTTTTATTCGCTTTTATTTTATTTGCCTTTCTTTCTTCAAAGCCGCTCAAATTTTTTTTCAAATGGCGGTTCTGGCATTCCGTACTGGTGAATAGCATCTTTAGCCGATATTTTTCGTCATCTTCGTAAAATTTTCAGTTCTTGAAACGATTAGCCAAAAAAACGTCCGATGGTGGTCAACAACAGACGGATTTTTTCCTCAAATTAGGCCTCGGCTATACGGGCGTGGCTTACGCCGACAGCGACTCGGACGAAAAAGGATTCAAAGGGTAAATTTACGATTTGACTGTATCGGGTATCAAAGAAAAAAATAATGTTTCGTGGTGAATGCGAAAATCAAAAATTCGTAACTAAGTGAATAATCTCTCTGCTTTTCATTCCAGGTGGCTCAAACGCCGAGTGGTCAATCCGTCGGAAGATTTCTACTATTATTGGACTGGGATTGTTACCTTGACCGTACTGTACAATACCGTAATTGTAATATTGAGAGCGGTATTCTACGAAATAAACGAACTCTACAAAATTTATTGGTTCGTTTTGGACTATTTTTGCGACTTTATTTACGTTTTGGATATTTGCATTCATTTGAGAACAGGTATAGAATCCTTTTATTGTTTGTTTATAGTGTTTATTCTTATAGTATGGTGTTTAATTATAATTTTCTCGGTTTTGTCTACGTTGTCCCCCTTTTATTATAATTTATCTATGTTTTGACTTTTTTCTTCCATTTTTTTCATTTTTTTTTACTTCAAGATTCAATATTTCTATTTTTCATGCGTGCTTGTAAATTAAAGACTCGAAAATAGACGTGTGTCTCACGAAGCTTTTACTGTAGGATTCTTCGCACAAAATTTGTTAAGCTTGCAAATTCACAAATATTAAGAGGCGTAATTAGAAAATTAGGAAGAGTACTTGCTTTCCGATTTTGTTTTTTACGATAATTTCAAGATAAGCATAGTAATATATGTACACTTTAATTTATTTTTTCATTTTATTTTGTAATTTTATTTTTTTCTTCTCTTTTTCCTGTCTTTCTGTATTGCTTTATTTGTCTTGTTGTTTTCTTCTGTTTACTACTTGCATTTCATTAGATTATTATTTTATTTCTTTATTCGCTATTTCTTTTAGTTTTGTTTTAGTCCTTTTATTCTGTATTGTGTTTTTATTTTGTTTATTTTTTACATTTTTACCGCTTTTTCTGATCTCGAAAGATTCGTCTCTTAATTTAATTTTTGAATTTGTTTCTTTCTTGTGTTTTCATTTTTTACATTTGCTTTGTTATTTTATTGGCACTTTCCATTCTGCTTTATTTATTATTTCTTATGTTCAATTATTTATTGCTTCTCATCTCATATTCATGTTCGTATTTTCCTTCTATGCTTTTAGTACAGGATATCACTAGTCTTGGTTCAGTTTAGCCACCAGCTTCCTTTATCCATGTCGCGTTTTTTTCTACTATTATTTCTGTTGTTCTGCTTTTTTCTTTCTGCGATTTTTTGTGTGTATATTTTTATGGGTTTTTTTTGTTCCTCCTCGAGGTATTTGTTCTTGCCATTCCTTTTCTTTCTTTATTCACTTTTTGTGCTTTGCCTTTTCTCTATTTTTAAAATTATTGTTTGCCCTATCTTGCCATTTTGATCATGTTTTGGTTTCTCTATTGTTTTTTGGGCATTTTAGTTATTGTTTCTACTCTGTCGTTTTCCATAACTTTAGTCTTCTGTTTTATCATTTTCTTTGTTTTTCCTTTTTTCAGGTTCTTTTCACTCTTGTTTTCTTCATCTTGTTTTTTATATTATTTTTAGCCACTCATATTTTCCTTTTCTGCCTTGTTTTTATTTGACTAGTTTTTTACTCGTTTGTTCATTTGATTTTTTCTATCGTGCATATCTGTAAGAGGTCCAGTTGGGGGGAGGAGTTGAAAAAGTCGAAAATTTCCTAATAAAGGCCCATAAGAAGCACTTTTTCCCAATTTTTTCTAATTTTTCCAAGTTTGGGGGGGGGGTTGGGTATAGGGTTGGCCAAGTTGAGAGGTCCCCCAACCCCCTCCCCAATTACAGGTATGCTGTCCTGTCCATTTATGTCTTTTTTTCCAGGCTTCCTCTGCCAAGGCCTTATGGTTCGCGATATAAAAGCTCTGGCGCTCAATTACGTGCGTAGTTTCGCTTTTAAATTGGACGTCATTAGCATATTTCCGACGGATTTTCTCTACTTCCTATTCGCTCAAGATAAACCGGTTTTTCGTCTGAATCGACTTTTACGCATTAAACGGGCGTTCGAGTTTACCGAACGAACCGAAACCCGGACCAGTTTCCCGAACGCGTTCCGAATTTTTTGCCTCGTTTTATATATCGTCATTATTATCCACATCAACGGTTGTCTATATTTCGCCGTCAGTTTGGGTATCGGTTTGGGTTCGGACCCGTGGGTCTACAATTCGTCGCATCCGAACGATTCGTTGGCCAGGCGATATATATGGTCGTTTTATTGGTCAACGCTTTCGTTGACCACCATAGGTGAGGCGTGCTCGGAAATTTAAATAATCAAAATCTCATGAACCAGGTATCATCATAGTGTAATGATCATGAACCTTTTTACATTGTAATTTTTTCTTAAGCTTCTCAACATAAAAAATAATTCACAGCGCCATTTTCGAAGCACATAATATTCTTGTTGCAAAAATTGGTCTTTTTGACCATATTCAGCACGGATTCAGATACGATTCCCAAATTTTTTGGATGAAATACTGCTGACTCTATGGCGAATTTTTTTGTGAATGTTTTTCACAAAACTACAACGAAATATCTACTGTAGGACAAGAGTTATCGTGGGAAACTTCTTGGCATAGTTCTCTAGAGATTTATTGGATACCCGGATCCGAAACAAGTCCCAAAGTTATCGGACCATTTTGTTGGACCCAGACTCGATATTTTTAAAATGTTGTACCCGAAACAGGACCCAAAATTACCCGACCATTTTGTTATACCCTGAACCGATAAAAATTTTGAACCCTTACCCGGACCCCATATTTTCAAAATATGCTATCCGATACATCTCTATAGTTTCCAGCTACAATCCTTTTTTAAAAATAACATTGAGGTGGAAAAAATGCAGAAAACCATTATATACTCAAACAAGCCAAGCCAAATTGACACAGTTCGATAAAATATTTTACACCAAGTAGAATGGTGTAAATTCGGTATCGATTAATCCATACATTTAACGGCGCCCCGAGGTCTTGGGGGGTCGGGTGACTTTTTTGGGACGGGGGTCAGTGATTCCCAAAATTTTGGGGTAGGGGTCTCTGAAGGAAAAAATCGATTTTTTAACGAGAAAATTTAGAAAAATAGTTCAAAAAATTGTAATTTTTTCCTTAAAAAACGAAAAAAATGTATTAAAGGCGCGAAACGCCCAAAAAATTGACGTTTTTGACCATTTTTTGTTCAAAAATTGAAATTTTCCATCAACAAATTGACATTTTTCATCAAAAAATTTGACATTCTCCAGTATTCTTCCGACCAAATGTATGGGGGGGGGGGGTTCCTACGGCTACCATATAGCTAGCCATAGGATTGGAAAATCCTGGGGTGGGATCGCCCAATGGCTAGCCATATGGTCGACGATTTCTGGGGGGGGGGGGTTCCCATAGCACTCCCCCAACTACATGTATGGATTGATCTATTATTCATAATTATTCAATTTCAAATTGAATCATGTGTATTTTGAATCAAATTTTGCATACATTTTATCAGTAATCTCATATTCACCTGATATCTGATCGCAGAACCCCATCCCCCCGAGATCGTCGACCATGGGTAGCCATTGGGTGGCCACCAGAGTTTTCTAATCCTAGGGCTAGCCGTATGGTAGTCATAGGGACCTCCATAAAATTTGTGATTTTACAGTACATTCGTCATGTACACTTCAGTGTGAATTGGGTGCTCAGGATAAATGCTATAGAGTAACATTATCTGTTAATTTGCTATAAGTTATCGATTTGTAAAACTTCAAGTAAACATAGCAACGATTGTTCAAGATTTCGATTTAAATTTTGATGTAAATGAAGTTGCATTAAAAAACGATCTTGTGTCTGCAGGTTTTAAATTTATAAATTAGTTTAGCGCAGCTTCTTGTCGCTTGAAAATACCCATTTTCGGGTTGCTTACTCGATTCTTGAATTTCGCTTGCCTGTTTTCAACTTTTTTCATTCATCAAAATAAAAAAAAACATAAAAAATGACAGATTTCTATCTTTTTTAGGATTTCTAGATCAGACGTGCACGTCAAAAATTTTCTAGGGAGAGGGTCTTCGAACTTTTCATCAACATTCGATAGGGGATTGAGTGAGCAAAAAAGCGAAAAAAAACTGTTTATTACATATAATATGGATAAAAATAATCAAAACGAGTTTCTTCGAAAAAGTTCAGGGGGTGTGAAGGGTCTGAGGCTTGAGGGTTTACTCTCCTTATGTGCATGCATGTTCTAGTTCATGACTCTGGTCTAATTTTCTTCCAAAAAAATCCTTCACTTTTTAGGATTTTTTGAAAATTAGATATCAACCGATAGATCAAAATTTACTAAAATCGAAAAATTACATATTTTCACTCAATTTACATGAATGATCTTTTAAGGTTTTGAAATACCATCGGAGGTGGTCTTTTTCATTTTTTCTTTTTACCATTTATTCTCAATTTTTCAGGCGAAACTCCTCAACCCGAACAAGACGTGGAATTTTTGTTCAACACTTGCGACTACCTGATCGGCGTTCTAATTTTCGCCACGATCGTCGGTAACGTGGGCAGCATGATTACAAATATGAACGCCGCTAGAACCGAATTCCAAAATCGTATGGACGCCGTAAAACAATATATGCAATTTAGGAAGGTTGGTAATGATTTGCAGGACCGAATCTTCGCGCTTTTTCTATTTGGTTACTGTAGTTTTTTCTTATTTTGACATATATTAATACCGTAACTATGGACGTATCGGGTAGCATATTTTGAAAATATCGAATCCGGGCCCAACAAAATGTTCGGATAATTTCGGGTCTTGTCTCGGGTCCGGGTACCTGATGCATCTCTAGTATTGAGTAGCATATTTTGAAAATATTGGATCTAGATTCGGATCCAAAATTTCAAGAATATCGGGTCCGGGTCCAAAATTTCAAGAATATCGGGTCCATCTCCAACAAACTGGTCGGGTAATTTCGGGTCTTATTTCGGGTCCGGGTACCTGATGCATCTCTAGTATTGGATAGCATATTTGGAAAATATTGGGTCTAGCTTCCGGTCCAAAATTTCAAGAATTTCCGGTCCGCGTCCAAAATTTTAAGAATATCGGGTTCGGATCCGGTTCTCGGTCTAAAATTTTTAGAATATCGGGTACGGGTCAGGGTCCAACAAAGTAATCGGGTAATGTCGGGCCTTGTTTCGGGTCCGGGTACCTGATGCATCTCTAGTATTAGGTAGCATATTTTAAAAATATTGGATCTAGATTCGGATCCAAAATTTCAAGAATATCGGGTCCGGGTCCAAAATTTCAAGAAAATCAGGTCCATCTCCAACAAACTGGTCGGCTAATTTCGGGTCTTATTTCGGGTCCGGGTACCTGACGCATTTCTAGTATTGGGTAGCATATTTGGAAAATATCGGGTCTAGCTTCCGGTCCAAAATTTCAAGAATTTCCGGTCCGCGTCCAAAATTTTAAGAATATCGGGTTCGGATCCGGTTGTCGGTCTAAAATTTTTAGAATATCGGGTACGGGTCAGGGTCCAACAAAGTAATCGGGTAATGTCGGGCCTTGTTTCGGGTCCGGGTACCTGATGCATCTCTAGTATTAGGTAGCATATTTTAAAAATATTGGATCTAGATTCGGATCCAAAATTTCAAGAATATCGGGTCCGGGTCCAAAATTTCAAGAATATCAGGTCCATCTCCAACAAACTGGTCGGCTAATTTCGGGTCTTATTTCGGGTCCGGGTACCTGACGCATTTCTAGTATTGGGTAGCATATTTGGAAAATATCGGGTCTAGCTTCCGGTCCAAAATTTCAAGAATTTCCGGTCCGCGTCTAAAATTTTAGGAATATCGGGTTCGGATCCGGTTCTCGGTCCAAAATTTTTAGAATATCGGGTACGGGTCAGGGTCCAACAAAGTGATCGGGTAATGTCGGGCTTTGTTTCGGGTCACCTGATGCATCTCTAGTATTAGGTAGCATATTTTGAAAATATTGGATCTAGATTCGGATCCAAAATTTCAAGAATATCGGGTCCGGGTCCAAAATTTTAAGAATATTAGGTCCATCTCCAACAAACTGGTCGGGTAATTTCGGGTCTTATTTCGGGTCCGGGTACCTGATGGATCTCTAGTATTGGGTAGCATATTTGGAAAATATCGGGTCCAGGTTCGGATCCAAAATTTCAAGAATATCGGGTACGGGTCCAAATTTTCAGAATATAGATATACAAAAATCGCTATTTTTGAATCATTTTTCTCAATCTTCCAGGCAGAAAGCTGGGATTTTTTCCTCAAATGACCCCAACCTCTTTAATTTTGGGCAATACCCATAAAAAGGTCGCCCGAATTCGATTCTTGACCTTGAAACTCCCTTCATTTATGGCCTTTGTCATTGATTATGGGGACCAATCTCACACATAGAACTGTAGTTCTTGAATCTACAGTAACTTCTTACTGTAATTTTACATTTTTTTGCAAAGGTTAGCAAAGAGCTTGAAAAACGAGTGATCAAATGGTTCGACTACCTCTGGTTGAATAAACAAGCGTTGAGCAACGATTCGGCGCTCGAAAGTTTAGCCAAAAAATTGCAAACTGAAATAGCCATCCACGTACATTTCGAAACGTTGAAAAAAGTTCGCATTTTTCAAGATTGCGAAGCCGGGCTTTTGGTCGAATTGGTGTTAAAATTGAAATTACAAATTTTCAGCCCCGGCGATTATATATGTCGTAAAGGCGATATAGGCAAAGAGATGTATATCGTGAAGAAAGGTAAAATTTCCTTTAAGCGACAGTATTTTTTTCATTTCGAAAATTTCTCAAACTTGAATACAGTTTACTGTAGAATTTTTTATTTTCCAATTTTTAATCGAAATTTTTTTCACTTTTCAAGGAAAATTACACGTCGTAGCCGACGACGGCAAAACCATTTTCGTCACGTTGGGCGAAGGAGCCGTTTTCGGCGAATTGTCCATATTGAACATAGCCGGTAGTAAAAACGGCAATAGGCGGACGGCTAACGTCAGGAGCGTCGGTTATACGGATCTTTTCGCCTTGTCCAAAGACGATTTATGGGACGCTCTGAAGGTGATCTACTTTTTCAAACTTGAAAGTTCGTGTGACTACAGTATTATCTACAGTAATCTAACCACAATCTCGCTTTAAAATTTGCATTTTGTAAAAATCTGCGAAAAAAAATTTATAAAAAATTGAAGTATAGTATCTTTTTTTTGAAATGCTTGTAAATAATAACGGTGGAAAGCAAATACCATTTTCTATTTTTACGATTTTCTCCCGAATTGTACATCACATAAGACTAAAAATTTGTGATCACAGCACACTCAACAAACTATTCAATATTTTTGATAACGAAAAAATTTATTGTAAAATCTTCATGTAAGCCATTCCGGTGATTATTTCATTTTAAGATTTACAAGCATTTTATAAAACACAGGCTACAGTACTTTCGTATTCATGTTTTTTGATTTTTAACCGATTGTACCATAAATTTTTCTACAGTAAAAATTGTAAACAGTTCAGCTCAAGATCTTACAATAGAAACTTATGCTAATGGAAAATAATTGAGCCTGTATTCCTGTCAAATTATCAATTTTTCTTTCGTCAAAGTGATCAAGATTTTTTGAAATAACTATATTACTGATTTTTTCGCAAAGCGACGTGTTGAAAATTTAAAAAATGATAGTTCTATTCTGACCACGCACGTTAGGTAAGCGATGAAATATAAATGCTGAAAATATAGTCACTTATTACCCATGAATTTTTGATTAGATGTATATTGAATAAGTAAAACTAAACTCTTCTACAAATGCAGTAACCATGGTATGCAATACAAAAATTTTAAACCTGTTCATAAAAATACTGTATTTTTCAAACGAGTACAAAAATATAGAAGGAGCGAAAATTTGTGAACGCACTCAACCATACCTGTAATTGGGGGATTATGGAGGGGCTCTCCACTCCGAATGTTTGGACCGGGTTTTTTTAGCCCGACTAAAGTTTTCATTGGTTGGGATCCCCTATTCAAAAAAAGTGAGCAAAAAAATAGCTTTTTTGACTTTTTCCGGAAAAACTTGAAATTTTCGAATTTTTTGGGTTTTTTAGACCCCTATGATGTTTAGTGAAATTGGATACCCCTATCCGAAAATTTGGGGCTTTACCCCCCCCCCCCGCGCCCAAATGGTCGGATATCTTACAGGAATGCACTCAACTAACGTTTAAAAAAATCTTTGATAAAAAATTCTATCATAAAAGCTTTATGTAAAGCATTTCGCGACAGTGCTATTGTCGCGATTTTATGATTTGCAAGCGTTTTGTAAAAAAAGACCATAAGAAAAGGCCCATACATATAACGGTACCCCGAGGTCTGGAGGAGGTCGGGCGAATTTTTTGGGGCCGGAGGTCGCTGATTCCGCAAGATTTTAGGGAAGGAGTCCCCGAAGGAAAAAAATTGTTTTTTTTCACCGGAAAAATCTGAAAAACGGTTCAAAAAATAGTATTTTTTGTCTTAAAAAAGCCGTAAAAACGTATTCATGACCCGGAGCGCCCAGAAAATTGACGTTTTTGATTATTTTTTTCTTAAAAAATTGATATTTTCCGTTAAAAGTTTTTTCACGTTTTTCTGTATTTTTCGGTCAAAAGTTTGGCGTCCCTATGACTACCATACGGCTAGCCAACGAACTTCCGCACATAATTCGAATTCCGATTATCTTTTTTCGTATTTTAATTAAATTTGTTATACCGAAACACAAAATTTGATATAAAATACAAAAATCCTCGAACTTTATTCCATTTTTTCGACGGCTTTTGTATTTTGTTCCTAAACGGCGGAAAATTGAGCTGCTAAAAATACAAAGAGGTACAAACATTCAAAACCTTCATCTTTTCTTTTTTTGGAAAAAATGCTGCGAATGTACAGAAATCGGAAACTCTTTCGTTTACTGTATGCTCGTTTACTGTACTGTCAAGTTTACTGCACTTCAAATCTTTTCAGGAATACCCCGAAGCTAGAAAATTACTAATCGCTAAAGGCCGCGAAATTTTACAAAAAGACAATTTATTAGACGAATCCGTACCCGACGTCCGAGATACGATGGAAGAACGTTGCGAAAAATTGGATATCGTCGTCGAAATGATGCAAACTCGATTGGCGCGACTATTAGCCGAATATACGAATAACCAACGAAAATTGAAAGATCGAATTTCGCATTTAGAAACGAAATTGAAAAAATTCGGCGTGGTCTTCGACGACGATCATTTAGATACTAATATTATTAGTAATAACGATTTCGATGATGTTGAAAAAAACGAAAATATCGACGGGAAAACTGGCGCCGTTGTTGTAGTGACCCCTGCCGAATGAAATGTATTTCTAGCTCAATTTTTTACACCTAGGAGTTGTTTGATTTTTAAGAGAAAAATACAATTGTTTGTGGAATTTGGATCAAAATTGCTTCCATAGGAGTGGACCCAAAATTCATGTTTGTTTGGAAAGTCACATCAACTATATTGATATCTAATTTAGCTGGAATACTTTCATTTTTTGATGGGGTACAAGTTGACTCTTTGGAGGGAGCATTTCCAAGTGTAAATTCTGAAATTTCGCATATGCCATAGCGTATTCTATAATCCACAAAAAATGGAGAAATTTTAGACTGAGCATTTTTCACCTTGAGCCTTTTTCGTACTAAAATTTGTATAATAGAAAGTCTGCCTATGCCTGATAAACATCTTCCTATGCTCATGTAACTAATCATCGGCTTTTCTATAGCCTTTTAATTCAAAATTAGATATTCGGACTCGCGGTGCTCACATTTTTAAAGGAATATAACGTATGTTATAACATACAAAATATGTTATAGCAATGACCTATGTCGTAACATATAGAAAAAATGTTTTTTCAAAAAATTTTCTATATCGAAGACAAATGTTATATTCTTATAACTTATTCTCAGGCTGCTATATTTTGTGTGTTCTGACTAATATAACATAAGAAATGTTATAGCGGGATGGATATGTTATAACATGGGGTATGTTATAACATCCGTATCTCTTAGTGTGCTACATGTTATGATGTGGGATATGTTATAACATGGGGCATGTTAAAACGTGCGATATATTATAACCTATCCCATGTTATATTATAAACTATGTTATAAAACGCCTCATGTTGTAACATACCTCCATTTGTTATAACATACACTGTGTGGGCTATGTTATAACATATTATATCTTACAACATAGGGTATATTATAACGTGGGATATGTTATAACACAGCAATATGTTATTACATGTCAGTATGTTATAACATGTCGAAAAATAAAACTTTTTTTTATTTTATAACATAAGCCTATAGGCCTATCTCGTAACATAGAATTATGTTATTACATGTCGAAAAATGAAAAAAACATTTTTTTGTATGTTGTAACGTAGGATCATATTATAACGTAGGACTATGTCATAACATATGAAAAGATGGAAAAAAATCTTTGTATGTTATAACATGGTTCTATTTTACAACATGGGACCATGTTATAACATAGGAGCATGTTAT
Organism: Romanomermis culicivorax; assembly: GCA_963922205.1. Taxonomy (NCBI): domain Eukaryota; kingdom Metazoa; phylum Nematoda; class Enoplea; order Mermithida; family Mermithidae; genus Romanomermis; species Romanomermis culicivorax. The sequence goes on along the minus strand of CAWUHX010000004.1, from coordinate 2,992,843 downwards.
AACATAGAACCATGTTATAACGTGTCCAAAAATGACAAAAAAAAATTTCGAGATATTATAACATAGGACTATTCTATAACATAGGACTATGTTATAACATGTTGAAAAAAGAAAAAAAATTTGTGATCTTATAACATAACATACAACCATGTTATAACATAGGACTATGTTATAACATGTCGAATATACACGCGCATAGGCGGGGCTAAACCCCTTACCTGAGACCCTGGCCACTCCCGGCCCAAAAAAAATCGTCAAACTCCCTGAACTTTTTCGAAAGACAGCTTTGTTGATGATTTTTATGCATATTTTGTATGAAAAACGGTCTTGCAGGACTTTTTTTGTTTTTTTTTGTTCGTCCAAGGATCCTCGCCCCTGGAAAATTCTTGCCGTGCATGTCTGATGTCGAAAAATGAAAAAAATTTTTTGTACGGTATAACATAGGGCTATGTTGTAACATATGGGTTCGAAAACTAAATTTTTGGAAAAGTCATTTTTTATATGTTATAACATTGGCCTATGTTACAACATAGGGGTATGGTATAACATATGGCGTCATACTGTAGGTATATTTTATGTACCGCATGTTTATACATAGCACTATATGGTTTTGATTCGACTATATTCGTGGTATGACTTATAAGATGTTATATACTTATAGTGTTGTGAACCACACACAAACGAACACTTGAGTTTCAATATTATAGATGATGGACGTCGCAAAAATCAAAAAGTAGGTTCAATTTGATATGCAATTTTCACCCAGTGGCAAACTTCATATTTTGCAGATAAACGTTAAATTTCCTCATGAAAATGGCGACGGTCACAATCATTCAAAAAACACTGTCGATTTTTAAATAACTGCATCCAAGCCGTAATTCTAGTCGAGAAATTTTAACCCCTTCAAACATGGTTATTGGACAAAATTTCCAGCTATTCTGTGCGCGGGAAAATTTTTTTCATTGATTACAGTAATAAGCTCACTTACGTGGAATCGCTGCATCGATCATTCCAAAATGAATAAATTTCTGAAATACATACTTATGAATTTCGCTCAAGTTTGAAAGGTTATGACCCCTTAGCAGTGTAAAGTCTTCTTTCATCACATGAGATACTTTTTGAAAGATAAATTTATTTCGGAAATTTATGCAAATTTTTGTGTAAAGAAGGTTCACGAGTAAAAACGGTTAGTGTAACTAACTTTTGATTTTAGATATCGAATGCGTTATAGCATTTGAAGTTTCAGAATTATTCACGCTTGGAAACGTTTCCTTTTCTATAGTCAAATATTTCAGATTTCAACTTTTTTCTGGGGAGTTGTGATCGCTAATTCCTATCCTTTCTTTTTTCCATATCTATCTGATTTCGACCATTTATGGTAATTCTTTTGTAAACTTCACATTCTTGGACTAGACAGGTTTGTCGATTTCCAAAACTCGATTATAACATTTTATACTCTATGAAGCAAACTTTAAACAGCTTTAAACTTCTGTGTAAAGTGTAATCTCGTTGTTTTACCTTTACAATCAGAAAAGAACTGAAAATTATCGGAAATTCGAGAATATATCCTCCGATCCTGTGTCGTTTACCATTGCCCATTACTTCGAAATGACGAGTGCAGCGGCCGAAAAAAGTAGGTTCAATTTTCCCCAAATAGAAAACTTTATACTGTAGAAAAAATTCGAATTTCTCTGGAGGCCAAAATCGAGCGAAAACATCGTGTTTATTCATGCTTGATTTGTATAGAATTACTGTGTATGAACAAATTTTTGCATTATGAGGCAAAATTTTCTCCTTACAGTACTAAGTCCGCCATTTTTCGACTAGAAGATCCGCCATTTAAAAATCCCAAAATTTTAATGAGCCTGCTGACGTCATAGCTGACTTGAATTTTTTTGGGCAGTTTCGATACTTGTATGATTTGAGCCGGGAATTTTGATCCGATATGGTTTAAAAAATTTGCCTGTCCTAAATATCGATTCCGGTTTTTTCTTACGATTCCGATTCCAATTGGGTCAATTTGGATTCCATTCTCGAGTTAGATCATGATTTATGGGACATACTTGAATATATCATGATGATTTTCGAACCCGTAGGCTTTATGTTTCATAGTAGGGTATGGGTTGGGTACACTTTTCATTGATCGCCATGTTAGCGGCAGGGTGCCGGGGTATACGACTTAATTTCATTCTTTGGCAGATTCCAAAATTTGGAATCTGATAATGTACTGTAGACTGTGTCACTTTCTAAAAATAGAACTGAAGATTTTTGCAAAAAAATTGTTTGACACTTCAAATTGCATGGGTATTAGATAGGAACAGAGCTAAATCGTTCAAAAGTTGAATTAAATAATTAAAATTAAATGAAGAAACTAATTAAATAAACATAAAAATGAGGTGAACATGAACGAATCAAAATCTGAGCTAGGAATCAGTCTTTACCCGTAACTTTGATGTTTCAGCATCGCAAAAACAAAATTTTCCTACAGTTCATGAGTCATTAATACCCCCTATTACGGTCCGGTATAACTACGAATCATTTTTTGATGATTCCATCATTGCGGAATCGAAACGATATTTCGTAAATTTTTGTACGGATTACGAGAAGGACCGCTTGAAAAAATTTGTTAGCACTTGAAAAAAACGTCACCTGCACAACACTTTTTCAAGATGCACCTCAAGAAAAATCAAGATGTAAGAGTTTTTCAATCTTCCACTTCCTTTTCAAGTGCATATCGCATTTTTTCACGATAGATAATCTTGAAAAAATTCAGATGGTCGGCGCACATCAAAGGATGGAAATTTCTGAAACTGGCCAATCAAAGGCGTTGCTCCGCCTCTTACGTTTACCGGAACACTTCAAAGTGGATGTCTTAGGTCAGGGCTTGCTGGGTGGAGGGTGCCCTCGTTTCTTAGTGGAGGCTGCAAAAAGGGAGGTTATTTTTCACGGGGAATCCGATGGTCATATTTTCTGTTCATGAAAACGTTTATTTTCCGAGATTCTCCAGAAAAATGTCGGAAACTGCTTTTTTCCACTTAAATCCGGAAAATGATCAAAATTTTTGACTCCGTCGGCTATTCTATGGTCTGCTTAGGAACCCGAAGAAGAAACAAATATTATTTGAACTTTTTTTCAAAATTAATGCATTTTGGGTGAAAAACAAGCATTTTTGACGTAAAAATCTCGAAAATCTTTTTTTTCATTCTAACCCAATAAGTTCATCGAATTTCCGCTACAAAATACCACCTCCCGTAAAGACCAAGGGGCACCTCGTATATCCACTTTGAGGACTTCCCGTATATATAAGCATAGGAGGCGGAGCAACGGTTTTGATTGGCTAGTTTGGGAAACTGTCATCCGTTGATGTAGCTCATTTCGATTTTTTCAGTATCGAATTTTGATTATTTTTCAGGATGGCATCTTGATTTTTCCAATATGACATCTCGATTTTTTTGAAGATTATCTTGAAAAAATTAAGACGCACTATTTACTGCGTATACACGGTTGAGCGTCTCCAAATGTGCCATTAAAAAATTCAGGTAACACTGAAAAATTGAAAAAATTCGAACTTTGGAGTACTGTAGCTACAGTGCCGTCCGAAAGTTTAAACCCGCTTCGTAAAGTTAGATTTTCCAAAAAAATTGATCAACTTTGAATCAAGTTCATTTGATGAATTTTCAATCGATTACGATTTGCTTGCCACCATTCGGTAGCTTATTCATTTTCCTACAAAGTGGTGTATATTGTTGGCGAATTTGTTTGCTTCACGGCTCGCTATCAAATATCAGAGAACTGATATACGATACAACTTTTTTTAATTTCTCTGTGAACAATTTTCGACTATTAATGACGTTTTTTGAAATTTTTTTCGATAAAATTTATGCTTTTGATTAGCCGACTTACTATAAGTTTTTTATGCTGATTCTAATGGTGCAAAAATTATGATCGTAGCTAAAAAAATTGGAACAAATACACTCGATTTCCCAAAACCAACGAAAATGCTTGTATTTGTTGGTACTTATGTCTTTTAATCTGTTTTTGCAACTATCTTTACGCCTATGTTTAGATTGACAGGAAATTAAATGTGTTGTGTTAATCCGATCCTAATGGGTTTGAAATGTATTATTATACTTTAATCATGACTGAAAAATCTTCTATCAGGTTTAACGTATTGTAAATAAATTAGCATCTGGCGGTGCAGAGAAATAGCAAAAGTTGATGTGTCAGGTTTTTATTGGGAAATCGAGTGTATTCCGTTCAAATTTTAAGCTAAATTCATAATTCTTACACTATTGGATTTAGCATTCAAAAATGATTAAGGTTTTAGAGTCAAAAGCAGAAATTTCGTCGAAAAAATTCTCAAAAAATGTCATTAATAGTAAAAAATTGCTCACAAAAAGATGAAATAAGTTGTATCGCAGTTCTCTGTTATTGAATAGCGACCTGTGAAACGAATTCGCAAAAAATATACTTCATTTTGTAGGAAAATAAATATGCTACCGAATGGTACCAAGCATATTGTAATCCCATAAGTATTCATTCGATAAACTTAATTCGAAGTTGATCCATTTTTTAGAAAATCAAACTTTACAAAGTGCGTCCAAACTTTTGGGTCTTCACGCAAAATCCAAGCTTAAAAACGATTTTTTCAGCAGTAAAGTTATACTGTAGAGATCCACATGCACCATGCGACTACAAAATTTACACCAAGCATCCATTTCGAGATTGTGAGAATATTAAAAGAAACAAAAAACCATTATATTGTAGTAATCCTGAATACATAGTGATATTATACGATTAATTTCCATAATTTTTATGCCCATATGTTTTCTTAACTTTAATTTGCTCTTCATTTGCATGCAATTGCTTTTCTACTGTAAATATTTTTCGAAAATAAAAGCGAGTAAACATGTAAATACAAAAACTGACGTGCGTGGGATAGTTGCTATTGTCTTACAAAATAAGATCATTAGCATTTTTACGGCTATCCAAGCCGTGGATTAAGTGAGGCTAAAAATGGAATTTTCATCCAATTCACGTGATAGGACGTACCTTGGTGCGAAATAAAGGTCGTTGCGTCGATAATACGTATAATTTTCTCTTTTCAAAATAATTATAGTTAGAATATCTGCACGTTTTTTAAGCTTCGAAAGCAGCGATCTAGAATGTCATTTTTCTTTTTTTTTCGCAGCCTGTATTTCCAAGATGTCTGTTAGTTTTTTTTGCAGTCTGAACAGCTTCATTAAACTTGCATTTTCTTCTTTCATCGTCGATGTGCAAGTACAAAAATTTCAGGATTCGCATTTTACTGTAGTCTAATCTAACTTTTGCACCGCCTTTTTTGCATATTTTTGAATTTTGTTGCAAAATCTCAGAAATTTTAAGAATGATAGTTGTCATGATATTTTTGCCAGTATTGCCTTTTTTCGGAACTGATTAATTTACATAACTTATAGCTTGCAATGTCCAGGTAGATTTCGAAATCGCACATGCTATAGTTAATTCAATCGGCCTTAGCCGGAGGAACAATGTTACAGGCGCCTGCGTCTATCTTGCGGAGGGCTGCGTATACAATACGGATAACTGCGTCTCACTTGCGGACAGCTGCGTCTCGCCTGCACGCGACTGTTTCTCGCATACGCAAGGCTACATTTTACTCGAAAATGGCTACGTATGATTCCGGAACGGGTGCGTCTCACTTGCAGACGGCTGCGTTTTACTTGCGAGAACCTGCGTATCACGTGCGGCGACTGCGTCTCACGCGCGGCGACTGCGTCTAACCTGCTGGCGGCTGTGTATTGCTGCGAGTGGCTGCGTCTCACTTACGGACAACTGCGTCTCCCCCGCGAACAGCTGCATTTCACTTGTTAACGGCTGCGTCTCAATTGCAAACGGCAACATCTCCCTTGTGGATGGCTGCGTCTCGCTGTGTCTCACTTGCAGGCTGTTGAGTCTCACTTTTGCGTGACTGCACATTGTCTGCGGACGGCCGCAACTTAAATGCAGCCAGATGCGCCTCACCCGCGGACAGCTACGTTTTACCTGCGGACGGCTAAGGGTTCCTGTCACCTGTCACCTACGTGTGACTGCATCTCACTCTAGGACGGCTGTTCGACGCTCTGGGCGGTTGCACCTCGCTTCCGGACAGCTGCATCCCGTTTCTGACGGCTGCGTCTCACTCACAAGCAGTCGCGTCTCACTCCGGAAGGCTGCGTCTCGACTGCCGTTGGTGGCGTCTCATCACTTGCTAACGGCTGCGTCTCACTGGCAAAGTGCAGCATCACACTTGTGGATGGCTGTGTCTCGCTATGCCTCATTTGCAGGCGACAGAGTTTCACTTGCGCACGACTTTCTATTGCTCATGAATAACTGCTTCTCATTCTGGATAGGTGCGTCTCACTTGCGGGCGGGTGCGTTTCGGTTACTAACGGCTGCGTCTTGCAATCCTGTGGATAGCTGCGTTTCGCTGTGTCTCACTTGCAGACGGTTGAGTAGTCTCACTAACAGCGTATTGAATCCGGATGCATCTTAAACGCGGCCGTATGCGTCTCGCTCGCGGTCATCTCGCTTGTGGATGACTGCTACTCACACCGGATCGGTGCATCTCACTTGCGGACGACTGCGTCTTGCTATATTTCACTTGCAGGCGGCTGCGTCTCCAGCTGCGGGCGGCTACTTGTTGCTTGCAAGTGGCTAAGTCTCATTTCGAATGGCTGCGTTTCGCTCCAGACGACAGCTACTCACTTGTGGGCTGGATGCGTCTCGCCTGCGAGTAACTGCGTCTCACTTTCAGACGTGTGCGTCTCGCATGCAGACCGCTGCGCTGCTCTATGACGCAGACGTGTGGACACACCGAGTAGGGCGAAGTATGGGGGGTTGCTACACCAAATGTGAGACATGCTGGAACTAAAAAGCCCAAAAAGGCTTTCTACGATCTATTTATTTACACATTTACGAAAATTTATGTGTAAAGAAGTCCCTAGCGAAGTATAGTTAGTGTAACATTACTATATTTGTTAATATCGAATGCATTATAGCATGCGAAATTTTAGAATTTACACTTTTCGACGTTTATGGTGTACAAGTACCATGAGCAGTAGATGAATTTGTCAGAGCTTAGCACATGTGTGTATGAAAAATTGTAAATCTTTGTGAAATTTAGTCGTCGGATATGTGATGTTTTCTGTCTAATCTTCAAATTTTTAATGCAAATTTTGCTGTATCACAATTTCAACTGTTAAAATTAGTAGATTATTTAAAGTTATGTCCGTTGCTCATCAAGTTAGATGCTTCAAAAGTTTAAACTCTGTCTTACTGTAACTGCATGAATTTTCATCATGAATAGAGTATTTGCATCGCAATAAAATTGAATGCTATCACAAATGACGTCATGTATTGAACCCGTAAGTTTTATGTTTCAGATTTATTATCCCATACAAAATTTGTATAACATATCTTAAAAAGGAGAAATTGAAAACGACTTGATCGGAATTGAACCCGTAAGCTTAATGTTTCAGATTTATTACGGTATGCGGGATTTAGAATCTCGTCAAATGCGTGGGTGGCACCTGTATGGTCCACCTTATATTATTTGACGACTCCATAATCGTGGAGCCAAATAATTAAAATTAGTTTCTAAACAACAGGAACTGACAGGGAATATAGTAAGAAATTCAAAAAATTATATCTTCAAAAAAGTGTTCTAACGAGGGAGAATCTCTAAGTGTAAATTCCTGAAGTGTATTTTCGACAGCCCATAGTAATGTATGTAAAGTTACACTGACCTTTATTCCACATAAGCTTTCTTTACACGAAAAATTTGCATAAATGTGCTGAACTATCGAAACTTCGTATGTATGCGATCTAAGGAGCTATAACAAATATGAAAAAGTTAAAAATCACATCGGAAAAAGGAATTTATCACAAGAATTCACTGTGATCTTGCATCATTTTTCCTAAGTAAGCTTTTGGACTTTAATAATGTTTAGAACAGTGTATTTCATAAGATATTAGTCATGAAGGCTTTTTTAAGGGGATTATTGCAGTGCTCACAATTATCTGTCTAATACATCTTTTAAAACTGAACAAAGAAAATAAAACAGAACAAAGAAAACAACAAAACAGAACAACGAAAACAAAACAGAACAACGAAAACAAAACAGAACAACGAAAACAAAACAGAACGAAGAAAACAAAACAGAAAAACGAAAACAAAACAGAACAAAGAAAACAAAACAGAACGAAGAAAACAAAAAACGGCAAAGAAAAGAAAAAAAACAAAGAAAAGAAAAAAACAACAAAAAAAGAAAAAAACTACAAAGAAAAGAAAAAACAACAAAGAAAAGAAAACAGATAAAAAAAACAAAAAAGAACGAAAAAAACAAAACAGAACGAAGAAAGCAGAACAACAAAGAAAACAAAACACAAGAAAGAAAACAAAACAGAACAAACAAAACAAGACAGAACAAAAAAAAGAAAACAGATGAAAGAAAACAAGACAGATGAAAGAAAACAGAACAGAACAAAGAAAACAAAACAGATGAAAGAAAACAAAACAGATAAAAGAAAACAAGACAGATGAAAGAAAACAAGATAGATGAAAGAAAACAAAACGGAACAAAGAAAACAAAACACAAGAAAGAAAACAAAGCAGAACAAAGAAAACAAAACAGAACAAAGAAAACAAAACAGATGAAAGAAAACAGAACAAGAAAGAAAACAAAACAGATGAAAGAAAACAGAACAACAAAGAAAACAAAACAGATGAAAGAAAACAGAACAAGAAAGACAACAAAACAGATGAAAGAAAACAAAACAGAAAGAAGAAAATGAAACAAAAAAAGAAAATAAAACAAAAAAGAAAATAAAACAGAACAGAACAGAGAAAACAAAGTAAAACAAAAAAAACAGAACGAAAAGAACAGAACAAAGAAAACAGAACAGAACAAAGAGAACAAAACAGAACGCAGAAATTAAAACAGAAAAAACGAAATAAAACAATGAATTGTTAACGGAACGAACAAACAGAACAAAGAAAAGAAAACACAACAAAGAAAAGAAAACAGAACAAACAAAACAAAACGCAACAAAGAAAACAAAACAACAAAAAAACAAAACAGAACAAACAAAACAAAAAACAACAGAGAAACAAAACAGAACAAACAAAACAAAAAACAACAAAGAAAACAGAACAGAACAAAGAAAACAGAACAAAACAAAGAAAACAGGACAAAAGAAAGAAAACAGAACAGAACAAAGAAAACAGAACAGAACAAAGAAAACAACAGAACGAAGAAAACAGAACAGAACAAATAAAACAGAACAAAACAAAGAAAATAGAACAGAACAAAGAAAACATAACAGAACAAAGAAAACAACAGAACGAAGAAAACAGAACAGAAAAAGAAAATAAAACAGACAAAGAAAACAAAATATAACAAAAAAAGAAAACAAAACTACAAAGAAAACAAAACACAACAAAGATAAGAACAGAACAAAGAAAGCAAAGCAGAACGAAGAAAACAAAGCACAAAAAACAGAACGAAGAAAACAGAACAGAACGAAAACAAAATAAAGTCGAAAAAAGCAAAAAAAAGAAAAGAAAAAGAAAATAAAAGTTAAGAAGAGAAAATAAAAGAAAATAAAAGAAAATAAAACAAAACAAAACAAAATAAAACAAAACGAAACAAAACAAAACAAAACGAAACGAAACGAAACGAAATAAAACAAAACAAAACAAAACAAAACAAAACAAAACAAAACAAAACAAAACAAAGAAAAGAAAAGAAAAGAAAAGAAAAGAAAAGAAAAGAAAAGAAAAGAAAAGAAAAGAAAAGAAAAGAAAAGAAAAGAAAAGAAAAGAAAAGAAAAGAAAAGAAAAGAAAAGAAAAGAAAAGAAAAGAAAAGAAAAGAAAAGAAAAGAAAAGAAAAGAAAAGAAAAGAAAAGAAAAGAAAAGAAAAGAAAACAAAAGAAAAGAAAACTAACAAAAGTGAACGTGTAATAAATTCTTGCATGTATTATTTTTCATGTGCGTCCGTAAATTTTATTTTTTTGCAGACTCATTCCAAATATGGAGAATGAAACCGATTTGTGGAACAAGTCCCACGCTGGTCATTTCGAAGAAATCGTTTTATCATCGATCGGATTGATTTTTTCTCCGTTAGTCGCCTCTATCAACATTTTGGCCTTCAGGGCCGTCCTAAAAACCAAAGAATACAGTAAACATTTCAGTACGATTTTAGCCGGCTATCTTCTATGCCGCGCGTTCATATGCGTCATGTATTGCTTAATATCTTTATTGACCATGATTTTCATTTATTACCCCCATTGGTCATTCATGCCTTTATGGACGTGTCACGTGATCATCGATCCTTACCTATTCGCCGAATGTTACAATACTTACTGTATGTTGGTCATTTCTATCGAACGTCTATATTCTATAGTTCGACCATTGAAATTCAAATTATTGACCATCAAATCAGCTTTGAATTTGCATATAATTCTTTGCGCGTTGAATTTCATTTTGACCACTGGTTTTTCCTACATTGGTGTCCAAATCAACCAAATGGTCACTTGTTTACGACCCGGTCGACACCCTATTCCGCTTTGGTGGGTCACTTTCCAATTGACCGTCGATTTTGGGGTCATTTTTTCCAGTTTGATTTTCTACTTTTCCAGTTGCCTAATTTTGAAACGTAAAAGCAGGAGAGTGGGTCAAATTTTGATGGTTACTGTAGTGGGCGACGGTAATATTCAAACTATAAACCAAACGATTAACAATAAATACGATTTAAGTTTAAAGAAAATTATGTCCATAGTTAGTTTTATCATTTTTAGTAATTCGGTAGCGGTCGTTTACGCTTTATTAATGACTACGATTAAAGACCCGTTAATTGGCGAAAGAATGAGCAAATACAGTACGCTAGTTTATTTGATCGACAAGTTGATCGAACCGGTTTACATGATTTTTACTGTAGATTGGATAAAAATTTACGTAAAAACATATTTTGTAAAAAACGTATAATTGTGTCCGTTCATTATAGAATTTGAAAAATTTGATAACTTTCAAACGTGATGCGTAAAATTTTTTCAAGATGCGTCGCAAAAATTTCAAGATGCATCGCAAAGAAATCAAGATGAAAGAGTTTTTCGATGTTCGACTTTCTTTTTCGCAATTTTTTCAAGATAATCTTGAAAGAAATCGAGATGAGATCTAGAAAAAAAGATGAAACTTTCATCTTGAAAAAAATCAAGACGACCGGCGCATGAAAGGATGAAAATTTCGTAAATTAGCCAATCAGAGGCGTTGCTTAACCTCCTACGTTTATTTACACGGGAACCACGCCATCCCTTTTTACGGAAGGGGGTGGAGCAGACAGGGGGCGGGGTTATTTTGCACGGGGAATCCAATGGACATATTGGTTTTTCATAAAAAGTTTTATTTTTCAGGATTTTTCAAGAAAACGTTAAAAATTCTTGTTTTCCACTCATAATCCACCAACTCAGGAAAATAATCAAAATTTTCAACTTTGTCGGCTGTTAATTACTTACCTACTCAGGAACCCGACGAAAAAACGAAAATCTGGATCGTTTTCCGAAATCAGCGCATTTTAGCTGAAAACAAACATTTTTGACGTTTTTCTGAAAAATGTCGAAAAATTGGAATTTTTATGATTAACCAATGTGTCCAACGGATTCCGCGTGCAAAATAATCCGCACCATGAAAAACCAACGGCTGCCAGCAAGCCGTAACCTCAGAAATCAATTTTGAACGGTTCCCATACATTGGAGGTGGAGCAACGCCTTTGATTGGCTAGTTTCGGAAATTTTCGTTTTTTGATGCGCCACCAATTTTGATTTTTTTCAAGATTGGATTTTGATTTTTTTCTAGATGAGAACTTTTCTTCACCATTGTCTTGAAAAAATCGCGATGCACTTGAAAAGAAAGTCGAGCATCGAAAAACTTATAAATCTTGATTTTTTTGCGATGTATCTTGAAATTTTTGCGAAGCATCTTGAAATTTTGCGATGCATCTTGAAAAAATGTCGTGCATCATGTTCGAAGATAACGACTTTTTTCAAGTGATAAATTTTTTTTTCGAGTTGCTCTTCTAGCACTCCGTAATATAATCCATTTGAATTGATCGATGCAACGAAAATCAAAAAATAGATTCAATTTGATATACAATTTTTATGGAGTGATGAATTTTGTACTGTAGAAAAATGCTAAATTTCGTTTCGACAATTACAAGGCCAAAATTTAAGGAAAATCACCATGGTTGTTCACTTTGTGATGTGTTTTTTCCAGCCATTTTGACCAAATTGGAGGAAATTTTCAGTTCTTCTATTTTCCGCTCAGAGATAAAAAACTTTCTTTATTCATTACAGTAAGATGGATTCATAATTTTCCCATGTTAAACTTAAGACCGCTGCATCGATATCATCTTAAATTGTATGAAGCATAGTTTCCATGCTTCCATTGATTTTCATGATTTTCCAAGTATCATTTGGAGTAATTTTCGCAAGTACCAAACAAAAAATGGTTCCATCAGTTTTGTTTTACTGTAGCGCCTCTGAACCCGTACATTTGATATTTCATCTGGTCATCTGATTTTTTTGAATGATAGGTGAATCATAATGTCCCAGGTTGACACCTGTAACTACTAAGTTCTATTGTTTGGCGACTCCATCATTCAATGGAGTTACTGACAGCCCCATGTCATAACGTACAAAAAATTCATTTTTCGACATGTTATAACACACTGAGATGTAAGAACATGGTTCTATGTAATAAAATATCTCATGTTATAACATACCCTATGTAATAACATATACAATGTTATAAACCATGTTATAACATGTACTATGTTTGAATATATTCCATGGTAGAATATAGGGCATGTTATAACATAGGGTATCTTACAATATGGGAGGATGGTATAACAAGGGGTAACCAATGAGGAGCTATGTTATAACACAGGGTATATTATAACATGGGAGGATGGTATAACACGGGATAGGTTATAACATTAGGAGCTATGTTATAACGCAGGGTATGTTATCACACAGTGTATGTAACATGGGAAGGTTATAGCATGAGGAGGTATGTTATAACATGGGGTGTTTTATAACATAGTGTGTGTTACAGCATAAGATACTGTCACGTGCCGCTCAATTCCCCAACGTCACGTGATTCCCATCATGTTGATACTTTATTTTTCCGCCACTTTTTGTTTTACAATTATTTACTTTAATTTCGTTCCATTTATTATTTTGCACATGCATTTTTATGTTTCGTTTTATTGTATTTTTTCGTTTATTTTATTTTCTTTATGTACACGGGCTACAGTACGCCCTTTAGCTAAAAACTTCCATCAAAACGTGCTTCACAGGCACATGGCTATTTTAGGGGCATTACGCAAAAACGACTAGCTAAGAAGTTTTGCTGAAGACATTCGTATGCTTAGCATAGGGACTGCAAGTCGGCCTCAGTGCTAAATGCATGCAAACGAAAAAATGTCTATATGCTCATAGGCATCTTCTGCATCGTCTAGCTGCAGGAGTTAGCTTGGACGTCGAAAACTCTGCCCAGGCCGGTGCTGTAGCCAACAAAGTCCTTAAAGGACATGTTTCTTTACTTTTTCACTCATTTTTGGGTTTACCCACTTTCGTCCATTTTTCTTCAGCCTTCGCGTCCACCACCCTTATTTTTACATATTTCTTATATACACATCACGTCCCCCGCCCTTCATTTACATATTTCTACCCATCACTTGTGCCAGATCACCGCCCGTACGTTTATACAAATAAAGAGAGTCACCACTGGCCTCCATCATTGCCTTCAGTTGAGAGTCCCCACTGAAGAGAGTCGCCACTGGCCTCCATCATTGCCTTCAAGAGAGTCGCCACTGGCCTCCATCATTGCCTTCATCCCCCACCCATTTGCCAACCTAATGACCAACCAGGGACCTCGTTGCCCTTCGTCGAATTGTTGAGAAGCAGGACTAGGTGAGTCTTCTCACGAGGTTATTATTGTTGTGGGATATATTCTGGGGAACCCTTCTTAAGTCGGTTTTCCCCTGAGTTTTCCCAGATAAGTAGGGCTCTTTCCTTTCGGGTTTGGGCTAAAACGGGACTTTTGGTTCATAATCGGGTCCCAGAGTTTGGGTCATTTCACGGATGACCTCATCCCCATTCAAACTGAGCAGAACTATGGGATTGTCACCCCTAACCTGGCGGTGTTGTCCATTACTCTACGGCAGTACCCTCAGAGCAACACCAGAGTACCTATGGGAATCTCCTATAGCCAGTACTAGCTAGGTTAGGTTCCCAAAGCAAGAAAAACCCCCTAGCAGGTGTCACAGCCTATCACTCACTGTGATAGGGTCAAACTGACATGGTCTACCATCAATGTGACTGGGAAATAGCATTTCCTACCTAATGGGTACACTGTTTTTTCCAATTAACATGACAATATACATGGGACAACATATCACATGTTTTAACATGTCCCATGTTATAACATCTCACACATCATAACACATACCATATCAAAGGATATACATGTTATAACATACCCCATGTTATAACATATCTCATATTATAACATGTATGTCAAGTTAAATTTATCACAACACACAAAATATAGCTGACTGTTAAAAGACATACCTTCTGAAACAAAATACGACCTTAGCACAAAATACAGCAATGTATAAACATGCTGTACATTAAATATACCTACAGTATCACGCCGCATGTTATAACATGGCCTTATGTTATAACAGCGGCCTATGTTACAACAATGACCTATGTCATAACATAAAAAAGGCTTTTCGTCAAAAAATTTTCTATATCGAAGCCACATGTTATAACATTTTTTCTGAAATATCATCAATATACGAGGGGCGTTCATTTAATTCGTGCTAGACATAAAATATATAGTAAACGAAATCAATTCAAATTTTGAAATATATCGCTTTTTTCAACATATCCACCCTTCTCTTCAATGCATTTCTTCCAGCGTCCTGGCAACTTTTTCAGACCTTCCTCGTAGAATTCTATGGGGGTCACCTTGACCCATTGGTTGGTGGCCCGTTGCAACTCTTTCAATGACCCAAAATGCCTTCCACAGAGCGGTTTTTTCAATTTGGAAAACAGGTGGTAATCCCTGGGTGCCAAATCTGGGGAATAGGCTGGATGTGGCAGCAATTCCCATCCTAGCTTGGCTATAGTTGATTGCGTAAACTTAGTGGTATGGGGTCGGGCATTGTCATGTTGCAGCAATGGTCGCATGTGCAGCTTTCTGGGTCGTTTTTCTTTCAATGCCTTGCGCAGATCCACGAGTAACTTGGAGTAATACTGAGTGTTGATAGTGGTGCCACGCTCCAGATAATCAATCAGTATGATGCCTTCGCAATCCCAGAATATGGTGATCATGACCTTGCCGACCGATGGGGTGCTTTTGGCCTTAACCGGTGCCCCTTCATCTTTTCGCCACCACTGCATGGATTGAGCTTTGGTCTCGGGGTTGTAGTAAGGTAATGGGATTTCATCCACGGTGATCAATCGCCTATAAAAATCTTCTTGCTCCACTGCATGGATCTCCAACAGCAACTTGCACGTGTCGACCCGGTTCTTCGTCATTTCGGCTCCCAACAGTCTAGGCACCCAGCGCGCACAAACCTTACTCAGAAACAGGTTTTCATGCAAAATTTTATGAACGCTACCGGCGCTGATGCCTACTTCAGTGACGATTTCTTGAACAGTCACATGACAGTCTTCCATTACCATGTCCTCAACTGCAGCCACATTTTCGGCTGAAGATGCAGTGACAGGCTGCCCAGGCCTCTGGTTGTCTTCCAATGATTCCGGCCCCTCACGGAAATGTCGGATCCATTTGCTAACTGTTGTCTGGCCAAGCCCAGAGTCCCCATACACCGTTTGTAGACGATGAGCAATGTCTGATGCCGAACAACCCTCTTTCCATAAAAAGAAAATTATCAATTGTTGGTTTTTGCAACTTTTTTCGATTTGTATAAAAGTATGTAAATTTTAATAAATTGCTGAAACATGAAAAATTGGATTAGTGCTTTAATTTCCATACCATCGGATAAAGAAATGAAAGAGCTTTCAGAAAAGCTATAATAATCATAACAAGTTTACACTGAAAAAAATTTATTCATCAACTAGCACGAATTAAATGAACGCCCCTCGTACAGCCAATAGACCAAAAAATTATAAAAAAATTGAAAAATTTCGAACTTTAGATTATTGTAGATATGCTAATTTTGATTTTGGTGCGGACTAAATGTCGCTGCGCCCAAATATGTTTTTTAGACAAATTGAATGTGACGTCAGCAACGTACGCCCGATTAAAATCTAATGGCGAGAATTAAAAACTCAAAATTTGATACAGTAAACCCATTTTCGATTCTGAAATTGCAAATGGAATTCTAGAATTTTCTATGAAATTTTAGAATTTTCTATTAAACACGATCTTTACTGTATAGGAGAATGATTCCACATGCTGGAATCGCCAAAAATAGTGTAAGTAGTAAGTATGGCCCATACAGGTCGTACAAATTTTGATATCATAGCGAACTCTAATAATCTTTAACTGAAATATAAAACTGACGGGCACAGAATTGAACTGATACATTTATGCAAATGAGCCTCCAATTTAATTCTCGATCTCCGTATTTTCGATCCGGATTCGGATCTTGCAAGTGCAATTGTCGGATCCGGATCCGAAATGGAAGGTCCGACCGGATCTACATCTGATCCGGTCCTGTATATAGCATATATATGTGTGTATATGAATAATCGCGTATATATGTTAAAATTTCCGAAATCAAATATGAATTCATATTTCTTGGCAGTTCAAAAATTTTTAATCATTGAAATGAGAAGCAAATTTTGAAGCGAGAGCTCAAAATGTTTTTTACAAGCTTCTATCTACACTATGCAGGAATGACTGGAACTTTCGGTGAAACGGGACATTCGGGGAAGAGGGATAATCGGGAAATGGAATGCATCTCTATAAAAACGTATCTAAATAAAAAATGGCGTAAATAATATGCAAAAAAAGGCTTATGAAATTTTACTGTAGAATTTCGTATTCGAAAAACTTACATGGTTAGCTGAGTGGTTTCATGGATTTTCAGAGTTCGGTGTGACAGAGAAAGTAAAAAAAAAGTTACTACTTTTCCTTTATTATTGCATTATATTTTGTGATTCCGAAATTGCAGAATTAAGCGAAAAATAATCCATCTATTCCCAAGTGACCGATTCCCAATTGAGCAATTCCAAATGAGTGATAGAGAATGTAATAGCACTTTATTCAGATTTTCCTTCTCACCTTATTTTTTTCCTTTGTATATATTTCTTTTTTCTTTCGTTTTGTGTGCTGCTTATGTTTTTGTTTCTATCATTTTCATCTTTTGTCTCTGCTTTCTTTCATTTTCTTTTTTCTTGTCATCTATTCTTGTCTTATTTGCTCAGGAAATAATACCTTACAAGTGGTCATTTTTAATAAGTATTGTCTCCCATAAAATTCTTATACAATTTGGCACGCTCTATTTCCTGTTTAATTTTATTTTTTGTAATTTTTTCTTCATTACTACCTAATTTTCGTCTCAATTTTTTGCTTTTACTTCTTCATCTTTCTCTTTTTCTGTTCTCCTGGTTCTTTCTTTTTTCTTTCTTCCTTGCTGCTTTCTCTATCTTGCCTCTTCTTTCATGTCACTTTTTATGTTTTTTCTTTTTCTAATGCTTTTCCAGCTATTTTCACTCATTCTTAATGTCTTCATTTTTGTTGACGTTTCGTTTCTTTTGACGTTCTCTTTCTTCCAGCATTCTTTTCTTTATATTTTTTTGAAGATTTTCACACTTACAACGATGAAAGACTCAAGCATGCCCAAGTCTATACGAATTAACACAGGCAAAAGATGGAAACGTAAAAACATACATAAACGAGAACATAAGCAATAGACACAAAAAACTAAAGAAAAAAATATATATGAAGAAAAATATGACGTTAAAGACTCGATCGCTCGTTTGGAATCATTCAATTGCGAATTCGCTCAATTTGGAATTTCCTCACACGGGAATCACACAATTAAGAATGTTTTTTTAAAACTATTTTTCTGACTTTTTTGGTGAAAAAAATCGAATTTTTTTTCTTTATAGGCCTCCGTAAAATTTAGGGTAATCGAGGATCCTAAACAGGCGCTTGAACGCCCACCCCCCTCCCCACATCTGGGTGCCCCATTACACGTAAGTACTTGACTATGACAGTGATTTTTCAATCTTATCGAACCCGTAGATTTTATGCTTCATAACTGGATAAAAGATGTGGAAACAGGTTTCACCATTCCTGAACATGGAATCTGATTGTATCTTTTGCCAAAATTAGAACGTCCTACTGTAGCACAAAACGAGTATAACAAAAGGAAATGGATGAATTGAAATTAATAAAGTAATTAATCGATGTACAAACGAATTTAAAAAAATAAAACAAATATATAAAGATTATATAAATGAATCAAATATGAGATGAGAATCGTTCTTCTCCCGTAACTTTGATGTTTCAGAATTGTCAGGATGGAAATTTGAGGGGTATTTTCTTACCATACGATCCTATACGGACTCGTCTTACTACTATTTATTCTTTGGAGATTCCATCATTGTGGAATCGAAACGTTGTTGAAAGTATTCTGAGCGAATTTGTATCACAAGTTGTCTTCTCGGCGTCTCATTTCAGCCACTGTTTTTTCCCAGACACGGTGCTGTTTTGAGCCAAATGTGTGCAAAATTCTTTAAAAAATGAGGCTAATTGAAGGAATAATTAGTTATTTCAAGGAGAAAGAAATGAATCAGTAGGCGAAAAGCCTCGCTGGAATGCGACACTCCACAAATACGCAACAATGGGAAAAAAGATGAAAACGTAAAAAATATATAAACGAAAAAATAAGCAATAGACACAAAAAATGAAAGGAAAAAGAAATATATATGAAGGAAAATATGAGGTTAAAGACTCGATCGCTCGTTTGGAATCATCCAATTGAAAATTCGTTCAATTCGACATTTCCTAACATGAGAATCACTCAATTGGGAATGTTTCTTTAAAACTATTTTTCTGACTTTTTTGGTGAAAAAATCGATTTTTTTTCTTCAGAGGCCTCCCTAAAATTTGAGGTAATTGAGGAACCCATGAAATCGCTTCATCCTATGCCCCGTTATATGTAAGTACTTGGCTATCATAGTGATTTTCTAATCTAATTGGACCCGTAGATTTTATGTTTCATTCGTGGATAAGAGATCTGGAGAGCACTTTCATCATTTATTTCTTACTGTAGCAGATTCCCGAAGTTGGAATCTGATGGTATCTTTCGCCTAAAAACGTCCTACTGTAGCACATAAACGAGTATAACAAAAGGAAATGGATGAATTGAAATCACGTACAAAGGAATTAAACGTAAATGTCGAAAAAATAAAACGAGCATACAATAATCAAATATGAGATGAGAATCGTTCTTCCCCCGTAACTTTGATATTTCAGAATAGCCGGGATAGAAATTTCAGGAATAAAATTTTTACCATACGATCCTATACGGACCGGTGTTACTACTATTCATTCTTTGGAGATTCCATCATTGTGGAATCGAAACGTTGTTGGAAGTAATTTCTGGCTGCGTCTGCACCATAACTTTTCGTCTCGGCGTCCCATTTCAGCCACTGTTTTTTGCATGGATTGTCATTCCAGACATGGTGCTGTTTTGAGCCAAATGTGTGCAAAATTCTAAAAAATGGAGCTAATTCAAGGAATAATTAGTTTTTCCAAGGAAAAAGAAATGAATCAGTAAGCGAAAAGCTTTGCTGAATGCGACACTCAACAAATATGTAACAATGGGGAGATCTGATGTTTGAGTCTTCTTCTCATATTTTTTCTTTTCTTTCCTTTATTTTTTTCCTTTCTTTCTTCGAAACCGTGCTTTCGAGTGGCAGTTCTCGCATACTTTGTAACGACCAGTTCTTAGTGATACTTTACTTGATCCAAAGAATGGGCAATGGTGGACAAACGGGGCGATTAAGGGACACGACAACAATAATAATAATAATACAAAATCGATGATCACTTTGCTCGTCGACAATACACAAAACAAATGCTTGCAAATAAACTCGCATCTCGCTTTGAATTCTCGCTTTCTCAACACAAAAAGATGCTTGCAAATAATCGCTGGAAAATCACCAATCTAAATTCTGACGAAATCATGCTTTGCTTCTCTTTAAATATGACTTCTGTGGCCACTCCCTTGGCGTCGCGGGAGGTCTCGTTTTCGTCCATCTTCTTCCGCCAATCGCTGCTTCTTGCTTCGTTCTCCTTGCTAGTTTGGTCACGCCTTCCAATGCTTTCCTAGTACTGTATGCTTTTCGTGTTTTCCTTATGCTTGCTTCCTACGGTGGGCTTAGCCACACCTCTGTGCTTCTGTGCATGCCTCTGTATCTATTTCTTCTGTGTACATATGTTTTGTGGGACCATCGCTACCATCCCACTTGAGACTACTGTCTCGCGGGGCTTTTACCTTTTACTGTGTGCAGGTGTTGTTTACGATTTTTATGGGGAATTACAGTAGCCGTGGAATGTGTACTTTAGTGTAGGTTCTAGGGGACCAGCTGCCGATGTGCAAATTAATTGGGGCGTCGTAATTGGGTCAATAGCGGCTACTGGGGTGTGGAAGGATCAAAATAAAGTACTTCACATAATTTTACAGGAATGTTTGGGTGTGAATCCCAGACACCCTTGAGACGATAGATTAAGAAATGAAATAATATTTAATAATGATTATCACATAATGTACAATATGTATTTACAGTACTGCATTCACATGTATGTTACAACTTGATACTTGTTAGGGAATAACATTTTTAGCTGATATTTCCCGCCATTTTCAGTGCTTGAAACGATTAGCCAAAAAAATGCAATGGTGTTCAACAACGGACGTATTTTTTCCTCAAATTGGGCCTTGGCTATATGGGTGTGGCTTACGCCGAAAGCGACTTCAACAAAAAGAAATTCAGGGGGTAAATTTAGGATTTAACTCCATTGGGTATCAAAGAAAAAAAAATAAATGAAATAAAAAAACATAAATGAACATAAAAAATCTAAAATCTGTAGCCAAATTTCTCTACTTTTCATTTTCCAGCTAACTCAAACGTTGAGTGGTCAATCCGTCGGAAGATTTCTACTATTATTGGACTGGGGTTGTTACTTTGGCCGTACTGCACAATATTGTAATTGTAATATTAAGAGCCGTATTATACGAAATAAACGAACTCTACAAAATTTATTGGTTCATTTTGAATTATTTTTGCGATTTCATTTGCGTTTTTGATATTTGCATCCATTTGAGAACAGTTAATTCCTTTATTGTTTTATTTATTTTACGGTCTTCATTTGCTTTCTTTTGTTTTATTATAATTTTTTCGATTTTGTGTACATTCTCCTTTTTCTATTATAATTTCTTTATGTTTTGACCTCTTTATTTTATTTTTCCGCATTGTCTTTTGCTTTAAGATTCTATTTGTCATATACGTGCTTGTAAATTGAATACAGCTTCGAACATGCTGTACATTTTTTCGAGATGCATCTGAAGAAAAATCAAGATGTAAGAGTTTTTCAATGTTCGACTTTCTTTTCAAGTGTATCCCATTTTTTCAAGATAGATAAATGTGAAAAATGTAATATTCAGGTAGGCGGCGCACTTCAAAGGATGAAAATTTCTGAAACTGGCCAATCAAAGGCATTGCTCCGCCTCCTACGTTTACCGGAACAGTTCAAAGTGGATGTCTGAGGTCAGACATTGCTGGTGGAGGGTGCCCTTGGTTTTTAGTGCAGGCTGCAAAGGGTGAGGTTGTTTTTCACGGGGAATCCGATAGACAGAACGACTGTTCGTAAAATTTCCTAAATTCAAAGCATCGCATTTTTCTCAAGGTAATCTTGAAAAAATCGAGATCCCATCTTGGAAGAAAATTAAGATACTATCTCCGAGAAAAATCAAAATCCAGTATTGAAAAATCAAGATGGGCGGCACATCAAAGGATGAAAATTTCTGAGACTAGCCAATCAAAGGCGTTGCTCGGTCTACTACGTTTACCGGAACACTTCAAAGTGGTGTCTGAGCTCAGGACTTGCTGATGATGGAGGGCGCCCTTGGTTTTAACTAAAGGTGGAGGTTGTTTTTCACGGGGAATCCGATGGACATAATGACTGTTCGTACAATTCCGTAAATTTAAAGCATCGCATTTTTTCCCAGATAATCATGAAAAAAATCAAGATGCCATTCTGAAAAAAATCAAGATCTCATTTTGAAAGAAAATCAAGATCTCTTTTTGAAAAAAAATCAAGATCTCATCTTGCAACAAAATCAAGATACCATCTTGAAAAAATCAAGATCCCATATTGAAAGAAAATCAAAACACTCTTGAAAAAAATCAAGATACCATTTTGAAGAAAAATCAAGATTCAATATTGAAAAAATCAAAATGGGCGGCATATCAAAGGATTAAAATTTTTTAAAGATTAAAAGATTAAAAAAAGCAAGCCTCAACCTCGGAAATGCACTTTGAAGGGTTCCCGTGTATATATATAACATAGGAGGCGCAGCAACGCCTACAATTGGCTAGTGTCAGAAATTTTTATGCTCTTGTCGCCTATCATGATTTTTCCCAAAATGGGGTATTGATTTTTTGAAGATGTTATCTTGATTTTTCTTCAAGATGACACTTTGATTTTTTATACGACATCTTGATTTTTTCAAGTTTATATCTCGAAAAAAGTGTGATTCACTCGGAAAGAAAGTCTAACATCTAAAAACTCTTACATCTTGATTTTCTTGCGGTGTATCTTGAAACTTTTGCGATGCATCTTGAAAAAATGTTGGGCTGTCAGAAGGTAAAGATTTTTTTTCAAGTGACCCTTATCGTATTCCATTCTTTTGGGAATTCGCAGTTTTTCTCGAGAATCGGTGTTTTGCGGAATCAAATTTCGCGCTTTTCTAGGCGATACCTATATTTTTCACTGCAAAATTTAAATTTCGATATAAAATGAAAAAATTTTCAACCATCGACAGAAAATAGAAATTCGCCAGACCTTTACTTTTTTACAAGCAGACATTTCCGTCTTCGGAGAAAAATTCATAGCGAACAAGTTGTCGGAAAAACCCGCGGATTTTGAGAACAAAAAAAAAAGAAAAATGTCACCAAAAAATTTCAAACCGTCTAAAAAAAGTTCAACGTTTTCGATTCGAACGGCTGCTCGATCGACGACGTCGACGGCTGCTGCTATTGCGATCGTCGTGTTCGTCCCGATTGTTGCGATATTCGCGGCGCGAATGATGACGATTGGATTCGGCGGCGGCCGTTCGACGGCGACGATCGTCGTCTTCGTCGTTTTCTTTGCGTCGGTTACTGTAATGTTTGGGATGTTCGGATTTGCGACGTTTCGACGTTCCGTTTTTCTTGTCTTGCCGTCGACGTTCTTCGTGTTTGTCTTTTTCGTGTTTGATGTGTTTGGTTCTGCGGGGAGGAAGAAATATTTTATCAACAGTAATACGACAGAATAAGAAATTTGAAAAATCAAAACATGTGTGAAATTCCGTACGATCGACGCCAAGGTTTCATCCCATATTCAGCGAAACTCAAAATAGCGAGACTCAATACAGCGAAGTATCAAAACAGCGATTCTCAAAAAGCGACGTCTCAAAACAGCGATTCTCAAAAGAGCGAGGTCTCAAAACAGCAAAGCCTCAGAACAAAGTCCCAAAATGATGAATTTTCAAAAAAGTTTCTTTTATTGACTTATTCCCTTTTATATTGTTATTATTTTGAGTCACTTTCTGTTTAATTTTTTCAGGTTGTGTACTTTTTTACCTACTTTTTATTACATTATTTTACTTTTCGTTTCTTTGTTATTTGTTTTTTGTTCTGCCTTAACTGCTTAATTATTTTATTCATTTCATTTTATTTGCTTTTTTCATTTTGTTTTACTTATTTCATCAATTTATTTTTTTTGCAGTTAAGCTCCATACAAAACAATGTCAATCGGGAATCCATACGATAATTTTTTGTCTTTGTTTTTTTTCCAAACGTTTTGCGCTCTCGAGGAAATTTTCGACTCTCTCGAAGACCCACCAACCAAGATTTTGAGGAAAATGTGTACCCCCACACCCTAAGAATTCGGGGTTTACCTCCAACTCATACGTATGGTTTACATATACTGGAAACTTTTAAAGTTGATTTCTGAGGTCAGGGTACGCTGAAGAAGGGCGCCCGTAGTTTTTAAGGAGCACGTTACAAAGTATTGGTTATTTTGCACCAAAATGTGGCGGAAATTTTTAATATTCATGAAAAATTTTCCCGAAATTCCACTGAAAAGTTTAAAATGTTTGTTTCACACTCAAAATCCATTTATTGCCGAAAATAATAGAAATTTTCGATTTCATTGACTGTTTTCCTGTAATTCTCTACTTTCTTAAGGACCGGAAAAAACAAAAATGTGTCATTTTCAGCAAATTACAATATATTTGATGGAAAACAAGCATTTTTGACGTTTTTCTGACAAATCTTGGGTGATAGAAATTTTTATAGAAAAAAACAATATGACCATCGGATTCTCCGTGGCACTCTCCTACAGTAAGATCTGGCCTCAGAAACCCACTTTGAAGTGTACCGGTAATATAAGAGGCGGAGCAACGCCTCTGATTGGATAGCCTGCAAATTTCTATATCTTGATGTACCGCCCGTCTTGATTTATTTTTTTATCGTCATCTTGAATACCACGATATCAAAGGGTCACACTGAACTTGGAACAGATTTTTGAAGTTTCGCCCTCGTTTTTCAAGTACGAAACAGAAAAAAACCGATCAGCACTCCTGAATTTTGCAGGGGAAAGGTTCTCAGACTTCTCATCGGAGGAAGGGTGAGCAAAAAAACAACAAAAACAGCTCCACAGGCATGTTTTTCACACAAAATATGCATAAAAATCATCAAAAATGCTGTCTTCAAAAAAGTTCAGATGGGCATTTTACGATTTTTTCGGGTCGGGGGGGGGGGTGCCCAGGGTCTCAGATAAGGGAATTTACCCCTCCCCCACAGCCGCCCATGTGCATGTATGTTCAACACAATACACTTACTTATCGCCACGATGATGATCCCGATTCCGATCCCGATCCCGCCTCCGACGTTTACGAGACGGTGAATCGTCTTCGATGCTCGTCGACGAATAGTAAGAAGACGACGAAGTCGTCGTCGTCGTCGACGTAACGTCGTCGTCATCGTCGTCCGACGACGAAGACGTCGTAACGTCGGTATCGTCGTTGTCACTACTGCTGCTCGTCGTTTCGTCCGACGAACTGGATGAATCGCTGGACGAATCGCTGCTGGGGCGGCGACGTCTTTCTTTCTTTATTTTTTTGGGCTCTAAAACAGAAAAGTTGAATGGATTAGGGGGTAAAAAAGCGAAAATGAAAAAAACAAACCTTAAAAAGACAAAATTTTCAAAAAGGGTGTCCAAAAAACCGTAATAATGTATTCATGACGCAGAGCGCCGAGAAAATTGACATTTTTGTTGAAAAATTGGAATTTTTCATCAAAAAATTGAAATTTTTTGTATTTTTCTGACCTAAAGCATGAGGGTCTCTATGGCTACCATATAGCCAGCCATAGGATTGGGAAATTCCATAAGGGGATCGTCTAACGGCTAACCATATGGTTGACGATTTCTAGGATTTCTTTTATCGAAATCTATATTCTCTTTTGGGCCACTCTGCATACCTGAATTTCAATTTTCTAAAAGAAAGCTGCTTACTTTCCTTTTCACTTTTTTTCTTATCATTTTTAGCATGCTTGATTTTCTTCACGACAGGCTTTTCTTCCGGAATATCTTCACTCGTCGTAGGTTCTTTTTTGCTAGAAATACAAAAGAAAACGATTCAACTCAGAATTCTAGCTGGACGATTTAGAAAATCCATCATCGATACATGTAACGTAAGTTTCATGGTCTGTGGGTAGTCAAGCGACTTTTTCGGTTAGGAGGGTCATCAATTTTTTTTTGAATCCTATGGCTAGCCATATGGTGGTCATAGGATCCCCCGTACTCCTGGTTGGAAAAAATACTGAAAAAGGTCAATTTTTGCACAAGAAATGGTCAAAAATGTAAATTTTCTAGACGATGAATACATTAAAAAAAAATTTTTACACAAAAATTACCAGACGGCCCCATGGGGAGGGGTATGAGGGGGGTATTACCCCTACCTAAAGCCCTTAAAATTGATCACTGGTTGCCTAATTTTGAGACAAAATGACGTGTTTAGTGCACATTTTACCTACACTACCCCGCAAATTTTCAATTTTACCCCCACCTGAAAAATCTGACCTTGGGGACCTCTGAAAATTACTCTTTTTTGAACCATTTTTCGGACTTTTTTGATGAAAAAATGAAATTCTCTGCCTTCAGAGACCCCTCTCCTAAAAACTTTGGGAATCAGTAACCCCCCAGACCTTAGGGCCCGTTACACATATGCATCCCTTCCCTCCAATTATATACATGTATGAATTCAATTTGAACTTCGAATATAATCGGATAGAACATCGGACCTAGGACCACAAACAACCTTTTCTGGCCTAAAATAGGCCCTTTTTAGAAGAAATTTTCAGCCCCTGTGTACTTTTCCCATACATTTTTCATTCTATCGCTTTACAAGTGGAAAATTTTTCCCGTGCATCTCCATGTTATTCAATATAAATGAAACTCAAAGTAAATTTTCATGGATCGGAAAAATACTGTCGAAAACCGATAATATCATTATTAGAGAATTTTTTTAGATAAATTTCATGTCAGAAGTGCATTTGATCGATTTATACTTTTTTTCGATCCAAAAATCTATTAAAATTTTGAAGTTCAGAATCTCACGACTCTTTTCTTGAAAATAACACCCGAAAATCATACATACATGTAACTGGGATGGGGGAATCCACTGGAACCCCTACAAAAATCGTTGGCCATATGGCTAGCCATTCCACAAGATTTGCCAATCATATGGCTATGTAGCTTATGGTTGTCGTATGGGCACTCATACTTTTGGTCCAAAAACTGAAAAAAGTCAATTTTTAAAAGAAAAATAGTCATTTTTGATCAAAAAACGGTCAAAAATGTCAAATTTTTGGGCGCTTTGCACCATAGATACATTTTTATATAAAGAATTATTATTTTTTTAATCTTTTATCTGACATTATTGGCGGAAAAATGCAAATTTTTTTCCTTCAAAGACCTGTCTAAAATTTTGGACAAACGTCCTCACCCCAGAGCTCCGAGCTCCGTTACTACGCCGAAAATGTGCAGTCGAAAAAATATCCATTTAGATCATAATCTTTTCAAAATTGAAGTTTACAGGTTTCATCTATAATTAACAATATTTTGCTTAAAGAAAAATTTTGAATAGCTTTTATCATAATTGATTTGAAAGCCGAAAAATTACGCATTATCATTATTTTTTGTGTGTATCATACCTGTAATTGGGGGGGGGGGGTGTGCTATAGGAACCCCCCAGAAATCGTCGACCATATGGCTAGCCATTGGGCGACCCCCAAAATTTTCCAATCCTATGGCTAGCCATATGGTAGTCATGGTGACCTCCATACTTTTGGTCGGAAATATACTGAAAAATCCCAATTTTCAAACAAAAACTGGTCAAAAACTTAAATTTTATCGGGGCTTCGCACCTTGAATACATTTTATATGGTTTTTTAAGACAAAAATTACAATTTTTGAACCGTTTTCGGGCTTTTTGGGCGAAAAAAATCGAATTCTTTCCTTCAGGAACTCTTTTTTTAAAAATTCTGGAGAACCAGTGGCCCCGGCCCCGAAAATCACCGGACGCCCCAGACCTTGAGGCCCAGTTACATGACATTTATGATTCATTTGTCTATCGAAACAAGAATTCTGTAAGCTACTCTTAAATCTTATTTATTCAGTTTGGATGAAAGTAAAATCCTTATTCAAGAGCAAATTATCCATTTTTTGGTGGAAAAGTTACCGAAAATTCCATTTTACATGCTGAATAATTTTCCAGATCCCCAAAATTTTCGAAGATCATTCTTAAAAATCGGCCTTACATTTTTTCCACTTTCTCGTCCTCGACTTTTATGGGACCTTCCAAACCGCGTTTGATGGCATCGCCGCTGACGTAATCTTTTCTAATACCGAAAGCATTTTTCAAACGTTCGTTCCTGAAAGTGAAAAAAATTTCTCAAGAAATTTGAATTTTTTTCCAGAAAAACGAATTTTTCAACCTTTCGGTTTGCAATTCGGCGATTTGATGCGTTTCTTTAGCAATCGGTCGGCCATATTCGTCTACTAATTGGGAGGTCGATTCGCCGGCCTGTTCCAATTGTTGCATTAATAATTTGCGATAATCGTTCACTTTTTCTTCGATTTCTTCTTCTTCGTAGCTGAAAATTTATATTTGAAAGAAAATCTAAAAGTTGAAAATATTACAGCGTTGAATATGAATGTTTGCCATGAACATTAAATTATGAAAAAATTAGTCTTGAATGTATCAATATTTTTAAAAAATGGATTTACACACGCCATTACAAAAAATATAGCACTTAACAAAAAAGTCGTAGTTTAAAAGCATTAAAAATCGCTCACTTTTGATCGCTCATCAATTCCCTCAATTCGAAACATTTCAATTCAATTTTTCTTAAACGTTCGTGTTGTAAAATTTCAGGATTTGGGGGTCGATTTAAAATCGCCTCCGATCGTTGAATGTCTTCTTCGGTTCGATATTTCGGTTTATCTTTCGACATTTTGATAAAAGCTAAATTACGTTGAACATAACCGTTGGTACCCGAACCACGGGCCGTGTCCAAACCAATACCGTTATACATCGTGAATAGGGAATTTAACCCGAAAAGCTGAAAATAAAATATTGTATGCGTAAGCCATACATGCACATAAGGGTGGGGGGGGGGGGGTAAACCCCCTTACCTGAGACCCTGGCCACTCCCCTAGCGCAAAAAAATCGTCAAACAACCCCCTGAACTTTTTGAAGAGAGCTTTTTTGATGATTTTGTATGAAAAACAAGCTTGCAGAACTTTTTTTTGTTTTTTTGCTCGCCCACCCCCTACCCCATGGATAAGAAGTCCAAGGACCCCCTCTGGAAAGTTATTGCCGTGCATGTCTGGTGTAAGATCCTGGATTTTTTTCTATCATTTTTAAAAGCATAAGAGCGACGAATGTAGAATGGTAGAAAATTCAAGATTAAAAATGATTGGAAAATCTCATCAAAAACACAATTATGCCAATCAAATTTTTGAAAAATACACAAAAAATAAATGATTTCGACATAAAAGGTTTATGACCAAGAGAAATTCAGAAATTTTCCGCAAATTTAATCATTTGTTTCTCCGGAAATTTTTTCTATATGAGAACTTTGCCCAAAATTTTTCCTTATTTTTGAAAAATTTTTACATTTTCAAAAACGTATGGCAGAAGTGAGCATGTCACGAATACAGTCATACTACATGTAACGGGGCCCCGAGGTCTGGGAGGGGAGGGTCAGGTGACCTTTTTTGGGCCGGGGGTCAGTAATTCCCAAAATTTTTGGATAGGGGTCTCTGAATGAAAACAATTCGATTTTTTCATCAAAAAACTCCCAAAAACGCCACACAACGGTAGAAAAATAGTAATTTTTGTCTAAAAAAATCGTAAAAAATGTATCCATAAGGCTAAGCGCCGAGAAAATTGACGTTTTTGATAATTTTTGGTTCAAAAATTGGCATTCTTCAGTATTTTTCAGACCAAAAGTATATTCCCAGAAAGTCGAAAATTTCGAAACAAAAAAGCTATTTTTTTCCAAATTTTGTCGAGTTCGGGGGTTCCCGACGTTTTAGTACAAGGTTCGACCAAGTTGGGGGTCACCAAATGCATTCCTCATTTCCAACTTGTTTTCCTAAAAAGATCCCATTTGAGAAAAAAACGGTGAATGAGACGGGGTAAAGTGGAGGTAGATATGCTAACGGTCGCACCTGAAAATTATGATTACTGAGTTCTCCAAAATGTACATTTTCAATTTTTAATTCTTCAAATTTCCCCCCCCCCCCCAATGAGAACCATGTCCGGCACTGTTTTTTTCACGGAGACCCCTTCGCCATTTGGCAGAAAAGGTCAGAATTTATTTCGCCATTTTCATCATGCCATTTTTTTCGCTTAAAATGGCCCCCACATGTTTTATTTATGCATTTTTGAGCTTTTCAGAGAACATATTCATGTTTGTGCAGTCAGTAAGTTACCAAAAATAAAGAAAAAAACAAAAATTTTGACTTTTGAATCAGACTATGATAAGAAAATATGTATATCAAAATTGATAGTAACAAAAAATAACAAAAAGCCAAAGCGAGGAAAACCTAAATTGTATAGAAATTCGACTGCTGACGTACAATGTGCTTAGCCAAAATGAAGAATCCTAGATTGCATTTAAATATCCTCCCTTCCGACGTCAAGCGCCGGAAAAATTTTATTTTCGGATCCCGCCACTCTAGAACGTGCGAAAGTGGATCTCTTCAACATTGATTTCATAATTTAAAATGTGATTTTTCCGGCCCAATGATGTTCAGGCTTGAATAATGTGCGCATGTTTTTGATCAGCTAACCAGCTGAGAAATCCGATTGAAGTCAGCGATGTTTCATAAATCTCCGAAATTTTTTTTCTGATTTTTAATATTCTAGAATGCTGAAAAATGAATCTTCTCAACATTTATTTCCCGGATAAACGATCTAATTCTACAGTTAATGCAATAATTTTTCATAGGCGGATACAAAACGCAAAAAATAATTTTGAAAGCATGCGACTAAAATTAGAAAATCAGTTAAGCAACTAAAAATTTTGATTTTTTAATCGGCAGGAACATCTGTCACTGTTCCAAACTGATGATGTTTTAATCATTTGCCGAGTGCGAAAAAATTATGTTCACAAAGTTCAAAAATTTATAATGATTGCAGAAAAATGTTGAGAAAAAAAAACAAAAAAATCTTGATTTTCGTCCAGAGCGTAGACCCAATATCAAAGAGAAACTGATCAAACCAGGAGATGAATCCATACCCGTATTCAAGATTTTTAAAAAAGGGGAATTTTCAATTTTTTTTAGAATTTACTAAATAAAAAGAAAAACTTTTTTTGCAGTGAAGACGACTGTATTTTCAGTTAGTTTGTGTGTGCTTGGATTAGTGGCTAAATTCTATGTTTGACGAAAAGATGTAAATATAATAATTTAATTTGGGAATTGTGATGTAAAGTACAATGATATTGCTGAAAATTTTAAATGTGAAAAATTTAGGGGGGATACCCCCTTCCCCCTAAATACCGGCCTGGATGAGACTTTTCTTGTTATTCATCAATGATCTCCCTGACAATCTAAAATCTGATATCTATCTTTTTGCTGATGATGTTAAGATCTTTAATTGTTCCAGAAACAAGCGTATCCTCCAAGATGATCTTGATCAAATTTTCGGTTGGTCCAAAAAATGGCAATTAGAAATTTCTGCTGAAAAAAGTACTGTTCTATATTTGGGTTCTTCAAATCCAAAATACAATTACACAATGGGTAATTCTGTTATTCCCGTCAACAATTCATACGTTAGAGATCTTGGTATACTTATCTCCCAAAATTTAAATTTTAGGGATCACCTCAATCATATAATTAAAAAGGCTTACCAACGGAGCTATTTGATAATGAAAACATTCACTTCTCGTAAGCTCTCTAATCTTATCCGTGCCTTTACAGCTTATGTTAAACCAATATTAGAGTATTGTTCCACTGTTTGGAATCCCTATTATGCTTCTGATATCGACTTAGTTGAAAATGTTCAGGGTAGGTTTACTAAGCGAATTTTTGGTTTTAAGTATGAACTTTCCTACGATCAGCGCTTATCAAAACTGGGTATAGAACGCATAGAAGTTCGTCGACTGTTATCTGCATTAAATCTCATGTTCCAAATCTTTAAGAACCAATCTTGCCTTAAACCATCAGATTTTTTCATTAGCAGCAGTTCTGACTTTACTCGCCGTAAAAATGACTACAAACTGATTACTGGTAAAGCCAAACAAATGCAAGGCTTTATGATTTCTCCAACAGATTTGTCAACATATGGAACGACATCCCGAATGATGTTATAAGTTCTTCCAATTTACAGGCCTTTAAAACTATAGTGTCAAAAATAGATTTTCAAGGTATCTTGGGGGGGGGGGGGGCGTTAGTTCTGTTACGCATAGTAACCTGCGCTCCCTATTACTTGCAGCGTGATTTACTGTAATCATTTTTCGCCAATCGTCGCATCTTTAATATGGTTTTTTTCGCATTTTGTTTACTATTAGTAACAATTTTGTATTTTTTTTTCTTGTAATTACCCCTCAAATTATATTTATTTCCATTGACTGTCATCGTTGTTTATTTTCTCTAATGCAAGTAATAAATTCATTCATTCATTCATTCTCCTAGGTGATAACAACTCCTCAGCGCTAAGTAGTAAGTGGAGCAGACATGCTTATGGTCGCACCTTAGTAGTGATGGACCGATGCATCGGCATCGGTCGATGCATCGGCCGATTGTTGCATTTTTCTGCCATCGGCCGATGTTTTGCCAAAAAATCGGCCGATGGCCGATTGTTTGGCAACTTTTTGTTACAATAAATTCAGGTGCGGATGCTTAAAAAAACAGATTGTTCACAATTATATTTTACAGTACTTTGGTAGAAAAATTTTTTCTGTGAAAATGGTTGTTTTAATGTCTGGAATGACTGCCCTGTGTTGTCATTGATGAACTAAATAACAAGAATGCGACAAGCTATGAATGGGATATTTTAGCCACGGCAAGAATATATTTTAATAAATGTAAAATGTATCACACTTTAGATAATTATCTTTTGGCAGCTTGTCACTTTGCTGAAAATTTTTGCAGAAACTGTAAAAATCTATGAATCTAAAAACGATTGTATTTTGAAAGAAATAGCTGAAGGAAAGTAAGCTAAAGTTTAGGCCTAAATTTTCCAGAAAAACACAAATTAAAGAATTGTATCATTAAGAATTTTAAGCCACTCAATTCACAATAGCAACTTTCCTGGTTTGGGTTCATTAAAGGACGAATTGTTGGAAAAAAATAAATCAATATTTCTGTGGAAATTGAGCCCACTTTAAACCTATTGAACACAATAAACTTGATGCTTTGGCGTCCTTACTGGGTACTCGATTTAAAAAGAATGTTGGATTGAAATTTGAAATTTAACAAATATTGATCATACTAATTCAATAATTTAGGGTTTCTGTGATCCTCAAGCAGCAGACAAAGCTGAACTAGCTTTGGTCAGAATGGTTGTTGATCAAAAACAACAAAATCAATGCTTTTCTGAAAAAATGGTTCAAAAATTGAACAAATCTTCAAACTGATCATCTAAACTTTCTCAGTAAACAACAATTAATAATAATGTAAATAATTCAGGTATTTACACAAAACTGACAAATTTCAGGCACTATTCAGCCATTGCAAGTTCATCTGAAGATGAGCTGGAGCCCAAAAAATGTGCAATGTCAACATATAAACAAGCAAAAGCCATCGTTTTGGAATACATTGCTGAAACAAAACTATATTTTGATTCTTCACCACTAGAATATTGGAAGAAAAATGCTGCAACAAAACCAGAATAAGCTAATAAGAGTGAAAATTGTATGCAGTTAAAAATGAGTTCCATTATGAAAAAAATTTCTTTAGCTTGCCATGAAATTTTTATCAGGTCCAATTGGGTCAGTAACTAGTGAATGATCATTTTAAAAAGCAAAGGATGTTAAAGTGGAAAAAATCCTGTTTAATGCCGAAAAATGTACAAATGCTTTTATTCTTGAAGCATGTGATTCGATTCAATAGTGCAACTTTGAAAAACAAGCTGAAGTTGGAGAAGTTTGTAGTGAATTCAGCAATCAAAGTGAAGATAGTACAACAAATGCTTTTGTTGATGACGTAATGGATGAATGAAAATGTTGTTAATTATTGAATGTTGAAAATATTAGTAAAACTTTCTGAATAATTCATAATTTTAAATTTATTACAGTGTAGCAACTTCAGGTTGGATTTTGCACATGTTACAGCCGATGCATCGGCAATCGGCCATCGGCCGATGCTATCGGTGACCCTGGCCGATGCATCGGCATCAGCCGATGGCAAATTTTTGGCCATCGGTCCATCACTACACCTTAGTTGGATTATAGCAAACAATGATCAGAATAACCATTACTGGCGCGGAGCATACCTGTAATTGGGGGGGGGGGGGGCACACAGCTTGGACGAGCCCTACACCCAAATGTCAAAACACCGTCCAACTTGGAAAAAATCTGAGAAAAAGTAGCTATTTTTTAGCCTTTTTTGGGAAACTTTTGGGTGTTCAAATTTTTTAGGATTTTTCGGGACCACAAAACTTTTGAAATTTAGTAGATAACAAAAAGCCAAAGCGAGGAAAACCTGAATTGTATAGAAATTCGACTGCTGACGTATTGTGTTCAGCCAAGATGAAGAATCATAGATGACATATGAATCAGAGCACCCCATGGGGGGTTATGGGGGGTATTACCCCCGTCTTAGATTTGGAAATTCATTTACTACCCACATAAAAACAGCTCACTATAGCAAAAAATTTTGGTAGACTCCATCCTCTCCCCAGTAGGTTATACTAATTCGAGAAAAATTGCAGAATGTGTGAATCTGAGGAATTACTCACTGCTCTTTTTGACACATTTACTGAGAAAATGATAATGGAAAAGTATGCAACTTCTGTGCCATATAGCGATTTTAAGGAAAGGATATCAGCACATTAATATATACTACTTGTAGGAAATCATTATAAATATAATTGGGAGATGAAATAATGCGTTATGTATATGTGATTAATCAAAAAATCGCCCCTTGGGAAGAAAAACATGATGTTCTTAAAATTCTGCCTCTTCATGCTCTCTTTTCCTTTTTCCCGCTTCTGTGTTGGGTCTTCTGTGCGCATATGGTTACCCAAGCTGTGGCATACTTTCCTGCTATGAGTTGAGACGTGTGAGGTCTGTTGACGTGGATCAGGAGTGGTACTTGGTTTCAAACTCGTAGTTCATAGTCTAATGGGATTAATAATACTAAAGCCACATTCAGCATCAGGACTTTCAATTGGAAGCACTGTTCCATGCCTAATCAGTGATGGGATAAGCCCATACTGCTGAACATGCTGGTTGAAACAATGTTTCCAGACGTATGTTGTGCCCGATTCTTGAAATGTGCAGGAATAAGTTGGCACAACAGTCTTCAAAGTGTGACTATTCTGTACGTATAATTAGTGCATTAAAGTTGCATGATTGGGAGGTGGAAAATGGAGTTGAAATAGTAGTTTGACTGTTATTATTCATTTTTGTAAGTCCTATGTAGTTAGAGTACTACAACTCCCCCCTCCTTCCCAAAAAGCTGAGAGCAAAAAAAAGGTCACGGCATATTTCAAGTACTACCCTAAAAATTTACGATTTTACCCCTACCTAAATTTTCGACCTTGGGGACCTCTGATATGAATCATTCATTCTTTCAGTTCCCAATCCGACCGACTGAGTGAACAGAGGAAGCCAAGAATTTCTATTCACCATCGGTCATTGGCAATCTCAAAGTTTTTTGAGATCATACAAATAAACTTTTCGAGCAGAATTCGCCTACGCATTCATTGATTTGGCGCAAAGCGACGAGAAAATTTTGTATTTTCAGCCCCTAAAACGTATTAAAATCAAGACAATTCAGTCTAAGATATCTCAAAAAGATTGTGACAATGGGCACAAATGATCAAAATTTTTTGTACCATTCCGAATCATACCTGTGAGAGATCCGACCAGTTGGGGGGAAGGTAAACCCAAAAGTCGAAATTTTTCCCAAAAAACATACACTTTTTTGAAAATTTTTTTAATTTTTTCCAAACTGGGAGGGGGGGGTCTCCCCCCCAACCCCCCAATTACAGGTATGGGTTCGACCAAGTTGGGGGTGAGGGTCCTCCCCCCCGATTACAGGTCATACCTGTAAGACCTCCGACCAGTTGGGGGGGGAGGGGGGGGGGTGGGTAAATCCGAAATTTTGGGGGGCGGGTAGAAAAAAAGTCGAAATTTTTCCCAAAAAAAGCCAAAAAACATACACTTTTTGACAAATTTTTTCAATTTTTTCCAAACTGGGGGGGGGGGGGGGTTGGGGTAAATGATTTTGGGTACTGGGTTGGCCAATTCGGGGGGGTCAATTTTTAGATGTTTTAAGG
Organism: Romanomermis culicivorax; assembly: GCA_963922205.1. Lineage (NCBI taxonomy): Eukaryota > Metazoa > Nematoda > Enoplea > Mermithida > Mermithidae > Romanomermis > Romanomermis culicivorax. The sequence goes on along the minus strand of CAWUHX010000004.1, from coordinate 2,956,474 downwards.
GCTGGAAATGCGAAAATTTTTCGGCGCTTCGCGCTGAGTCAAACAATATATTTTCTATTCGTATACTTGACCCGAACGCGAACGATTTCTCTTCGAACAGTGTATTAGTATCGTTGGAGCGAACTTTATAGGCTCTCAATGACTGACGAATCAAAAGAAATTCTGAATATTCTCTGTTCATTCGGTCAGATTCGGATTTAAAACTGAAATTCTTACTTTTTGTGTTTGACTGATTCAGATAGAAAAATCGATATCGTTGATAATAGTACAATGTTTCGACCGAAAATTTACACAATTTTCGACATTATACTTTCTCTAGCCTTTACATTACATTGTCGTAGATATTCGTATTGGAAAATTGAATCAATATGAATTTCCCGAACAATTCTAGAGTTATTTAAATTTTCTCAGCATTCCCTTTCTTTTTGAGTCGTCGTGAACTGTTTTCTTGCACAGTTTCTTCTTATCTCACCGACATGGTTAGCTGAAAAATAGGTAGAGCAGGATTTCTATAAGTACAAAAAATTAATACGTTAAACGTCAACTTTTTATCAAACTTTTGGCCTAAAACTTTTCTGCAGTTTTCAGTATGTTTCTAGTAGAAAAAATTTTTTTGTGCCACTGGCACAAATTTTTTTGGCCTCTTGTGCCAATTGGCACAAATGTCCGTGCACAAAAAAAACGCTGGACACAAAAAAGTGACCAGAGAAATTGCATCTTTATTCTTGAAGACTTGCAAATCCCAAAATTTTTCGCCACGTGGCGAAACAGCCAACCCTTCTGTCGCATTTCCAGATTTTTTCGCCAAAAACATCGATATTTGGCGAAAAAATTGCGCTGCGTCAGCACTGTTTTTTTCCCCCGGGCCTTTTCCCCAAATGGAGAAAGAGGTCAAAATTTTTTGCCCATTTTCCCGGAGTCGTTTTTTTCGCTTAAAAATGCTCACAGACGCTTTATTTAGGTGTTTTTGAGCCTTTTCAAGCCTCCTGGTGTTTTTAAACCCGTTAATTCATTAAAATTGAGGAAAAAATTGAAATTTTCGAGTTCAAAGTTTAATCTACAAGCATACCTGTACTTGGGGGGGGGGTTGGGGGGGGGGGGGACCCCCCAACTTGGCCAACCCAGTACCCAAAATGATTCCCCCCCCCCCAGTTGGGAAAAAATTAAAAAAATTTGTCAAAAAGTGTATGCTTTTTGGCCTTTTTTGGGAAAAATTTCGACTTTTTCCTACCCCCCCCCCCCCCCCCCCAACTGGTCGGAGGTCTTACAGGTATGTCTACAAGCATTGGAACAAATTTTCAAGCAAACTATCCAAAAGCATAATGACTTTGAGAATTTCAAGAGAAATCGATGGTTAAGTTCTTTATGATGACAAGTGAGAACCCAAAATGAATGTTAATCTTTCCGGCGCGAAGCGCCGGAAAAATTTTTTGGGTATTGATATTCTCCGACGCTGGAAAATCAATTTTCCGAACATTTATTTCAAGAATTAGATTTGAATTTTGTGTTCAAAAGTCGTAATTTCTAGAATTTTACTTGGAAAAATTTTAAAACCAGTATAATTTATTTGTAAACTCTGATACTTGGTCGAAAATATATGAGTAAGCAGAGTATAAATTTCCGAAAGATATTTCCATGAAGCGTTTGAATTGATTTTACGTTAGAAGAGAAATAATCGCATCAAAAAGCTTAGAAACTTGACGTATTGATCTTTCTCAAAAGGAAAAAATGCGAATCTTCATTAAATATCATGATAAAATATTGAAGATGACCAATGAAAACATGAGATAATACGTTCAAGATGATGAAAACTATTATAGATTATATGATAAATGAAAGTAGACGTGCTAAAAGCCGCGCCTGAGCTAAGTAATGCATAATAATGATTATTAAAGTTATAATCGGCGCGAAGCGCCGGAAAATTTTGAGATTATGACCTTCTAGAATGCATCCTTTCTGTATCCGATCCCCAAAATTTTCTTCCCCAAATGGGGAAAGAGCCCAAAATTTTTTTCCCCTTTCCGAATTTTTTTTCCCGAAAAAGCACGATTTGGGGAAAAAAAGTGTGCGTCAGTGACATGAAAAAACGCCAAGTTGTGGGATCATTTCAATACAGTAAAATTGATCTATGATCAACTCAACAATCTAACCGTAATAACGTCGCTAATAGATGAGTAATAAAGACACACGGCATCCATGCGATCTGAAATTTCGAAAACCAACGACACAAAAAGAATAGAACGAGTTTCGATGAAACACTACACTTTAAAACCGAAAATAAACATATGATCGGATATGATACACATATTCAACCAGGGCTTTTATCCTTGTATTTGTTTCTTAAGTTGTAGGCCAAACGCATATGTCTGAAACGATAATGAAATAACAATGATATTAAAATGAACAAAAAGCAACGAGATATTCTAATATGTGCCAAATTCTAGAAAAAATTTATTGTCTATATTTGCCACGATTATTACAAACTTGACATGTGACAACAACAGGATTGAAAACTTGTTACAGTAAGCCAGGGAAAGTTTTTTAAAACTTTGTCATCTTCAGAGGAACCAAATATGCGAACATACATGAGGTGGGGTCAATGGGATTTATATGCGTGGGATAATTGATGGTCAAAAATGATGCTACTGAATAAAAAAAGGTCCAGGTCATAGCTCCAGAGTCGCAAATTGTTTAAACAAAAAAATTACAAATGTGGTCAATAAATCTATACGAATTTCTATTGGTAGAACCAAGCGATGAATAAATTGACATTTTTAACCTTTTTTGTCCGAAAAATGACTTTTTTGAATACAAATTTTTCCACCCGTAAAGTTATGAGTTACATCCTTAGTCATATGTTTGTCGAATTCAAATTGAAAAGTTTCGAAAATGGAAAAATATAGTCACCTTACCTTAACTTTGGATCCGTCCTCCTCGATATTGTCCGTAGTTTTTCTGCAAACGCCGTGGTATTTTCTAAATTATATATAAATCTTATTTCCTGATAAAATTAAAATCATGAAGGAGAACGAATAAAAAAAAAAATTTACCCGTTTTATCGTCATTTCGTTTAGCTGAGCGCAAACTTCGTGTAGAAATTCTTTCGCTCTTCCTTCGAGGGCTTCCTGTAAAAGCAGAAAATCAATAATCTTGATAAAAACATTTTTAATGTGATAATGTTTAAGAATTCAGCTTTAATGAATGAGTATTTTTACAGTGTAACCAACGCTTTGAGAAAAAAAATTCCCTGACTTTTCCAGGTTTTCTAAGTTCACTTATGTGAATGTTCCAGGTTTTTTTGAGCAATATTCTACATTAAAAACTGAATTTTACAGGACATTTTTCAGAAAAGGCAAGGCAATAAAAATACGTACTTATTTCATCAATGTAAATTAACGAAAACATCATCTACGAGAAATGATAGACGGCAAGAAAAATTTATCCAAAATCATCTCTACAAAGTACGTTAATTTGTTTGACAATTTGAAGTAAAAACACTTTTTTTATCACGCGTTTCACTTTTTTCCGAGAAATTCCCTGACTTTTCCAGGTTTTCCAGATGGTCAAAAATTATTCCCAACTTTTTCAGGTTTTCCAGGTCTGTTTTAGTCAATCTGTTTTTACCATATTTCGATTTATTCTTGATGGAATCGTCGTTGGAACTTTCACTTCTGAGGCTTCGAGTTCTGAGTTTCGCTGGCTCTTTGGGAGTAGCAGAAACAGCTGAAATTAACATCATTAGTAATAACATGCCGTCGATAATGCAGGATATGCTAAAAGCATTTTCCAGTTCCACATTGGCTTCGATGCTAAAATGACAGTTTTTACGAATTCAAGAAACCACCATTTCATCTGACAGGCTTTTTTTTGGTTTGAAAACCAGGAGCCAAATGGCTCCTAGGCCTAAATTTTTAGGGGCCAAATTAAAATTTTGGGAGCCAAAAATTTTTAATTGAAGAATATTGAAAAGCGTGCTTGTAGCACACTGTAGAACGTACTATATAATTAAATTATGTAGATATTCAATCAGTTGATACGAGTTTTAAAAAATCACTGTTCAAAATTTGATTTCCACCCAGCATTTTCAGTTACAGGCATATTTCCACACGTACAAACATCGGCCGAGAAATCTTTGTGCAAAGAAAATTTTTTATGCAAAAAACGCGATATTTTGTTTAATTTTGCACAAGTCTTCATCCAAGATTGCACTTGAGTTCATTTCCTTCCGACTCAAAAGTATAGGGTTTTGAAATTGCAGCTTCTGTTCTCATTTTTCTGTTGTTTTCTATATCTTTCCAGCGCTATGCAACGATTTTTTTCAGATTTTGACATTCTAAATGCTGGAAAATCATTTTAAGGATAACTTATTCGATAAACATACAAGGTTCGAAACATGTATTATATCATTTTACAAACTAAAAAATATGTTCATACTTTCATAAGTTTGACTAGCTCAAATTAAACTTGAAATTTATGAAAATCACCTCCATTCCATAATAATCATGAATTCAAACTCGGCTCCATATTTAAAATAATAGTAACAAAAATGGAAAAATTGAGATTTTGATCACCAGAATTCTTTTGCACCAAATGCACCAAAATTCATCTTTTCCATGTCGAACCCCCATGTTTTTTCCCTTCGTCGAGAATTTTTTTCCAGAAAGTTTGATTTGTAGAGAAACAGGGAATAGACTAATTTAAAAAATTATATAATAAGATCCGGCGCGAAGCGCCGGAAAATTTTCGAAGTTTTATGATTTTAGAGCCTGTAAAACACTTACTTCAAATCTAAAATTGAATGAAAACAGCTACAATTCACTATAATATAAATGAATATGTCAAAATTTTAGGAGCCAAAATGGCTCCTAGACCTAAAATTTTAGGAGCCATTTCCGAACTTTTAGGGGCCCAGACTCCTAAAATGACTAAAAAAAAGCCTGCATCTGAAACCCACTGAAGTGTATAGTGATTCTGGATATCTTAACAGAAATCTACATCGTATTTATAGAGTCTGCCTTGCAAACATGTGAATCATTGAAATTCTTCTAGGAAGTTTTTAGTTTCATGGAAATAAATACCCCAGAATCATGAGAACTTTACTACACGGCGATTTTAAACTAGTCAAATTATTATAACCATAATGGTGATAAATGTCTCTAAAATACAATGAAAAACATGCATTTATGGCGCAAAACCTGGACAATTGACATTTTTCATCGTTTTTTTTTGTTTAGAAATGACCATTTCCTACCAAAATATGACGTTTTTCAGTCTTTTTTGACCAAAAATATGGGGCTTTATGGCAGAGGTCCCCAAGGTCAAATTTTTCAGGTAGGGGTCACGTTGAAAATTTTTGGGGACAGTGTAGCTAAATGTCCACTAAACACAACACTTACTTCCCCAAAAAAATTTTAAAACTTAAATCTTATATAGATGAAACTTTTCATTGTTACAACAACTTACAGGGTTTGAAAAATAGGGTGTAGCCAGGAGTCGAACTTGGGTTACCAGCATTCCGGGATGATGTCCTCACCACTAGACCACCCCGACACTACGAGGTTAACACAGATTAAGGTGCACCCCTTAGCTACAATTTTTTTTGAAATTCATTTTCACTCCAAAAATTCCATTATAATTTTGATTTCTAAAAAGTCAGAAACTTCCTTGGTCGGCAGTTCAAAGCAGCAGGTACGCTGCTACTTGCCAAAGGTTGAAGGTTAACGACCACCAAACATTGGAGTTGTATGCTAAAAATTGTAGCCAAGGGGAGCACCTTAATCTGGGTTCACCTCGTTGTGTGGTGCTCTAGTGGTGAGGACATCAGCCGGGAATGCTGGTAACGCAAGGTTCGACTCCTGGCTACCCCCTATTTTTCAAATTTATTTCCACTCCAAAAATTCCATATAATTTTTAACTTACATGGTTGTTGTTCTTCAACAATATTTTTCTTTTGTTTGTGATTTTCCGATTCTACTTTCTTCTCAACTTCTTTTAAGCTTTTTAGCGCAGTTAGATTTTTATTCTCTGACGTTCGATCGTTCGAACTATTCGATTTTGGAAGGCAAACGACGATAAATGACGTTTGTATTCCTTGATCGCACGACTTTTTCGGCGAAAGATGATGCTGGAGCTGATTTTCTTCATGTCGTCCACATTCTAAATCTCCATTTAAATTCGATTCGACGATTTCGTTGGCCGTTTTTTTCCTATTTCCGGTTTGCGGACGATCGTTTACATTATCGTCTCGGAAATTTTCCACCGTACTACCGGAAATTAGAGGAATTTTCGGATTAAAAACGTCATCGGTGTTCGGCGAAGTCTCAATTTCGACAATGTTCGAAACCATTTCGGGGATTGAAACGTCGTTCTTGGGAACCAAAATTTCTTGGTCAGCTTCGGGACTTTGCCGTACTTCATTAATAACTAACGTCTCATCTAAAGAATATAAATTTTCTCATTAGTGCACAGATACTCCAAGGCTACATTCACACTAAATCTCGAGTTTCTGGCGTTAGGAGTTCGGAGGTCTGGCTCAGCGAGGCTATTTCTATTGATAGGCCATCAGGTTAGTCCAAAATTAAAGTAATCATAAGAAATTTTAGCTTCAAAAGTCGGAAAATGTTTTCAAAAAAATTTTTGAGATAAAAAATTGATAAAAATTTGTATTTCGATTAAAAAGCACTAAAAAATTGACGCTTTGTCCAACTTTCAGTCCAAAAGTGACCTATCAAATTAGTATGATCAATGTGAAAAGTTTCACTGTGCTACACTCCATTTATTTTGAAATGATCGATGCAGCTATCCCATGAAAATAAGTTCAATACGGAAAAAACTAGTAAGCTTATTACAGTGAACAATGAAAAAATTTTCTCGTCATTCAGCGGTAAACAGATCAGCTGGAAATGTTTTTCAATATCCTGATCAAGTGATCAAAATTTTTTGAGCAGCACTCAGGTCCATACATGTAACAGGGTCCCGGGGAGTCGGGCGACTTTTTTGGCGCCGAGGGTCAATGATTCCTCAAAATTTCAAAATTTTCAGTAAGAAAATTTCTCAAAAATTTTTTCTCTGGAGAAAAAACCCGTTTTTTCACCAAGAAAGTCCAAAAAATGGTAATTTTTGTCTAAAAAATTGTAAAAAATGTATCCATGGCGAGAAACGCCGAGAAAATGGACCTTTTGAACAATTTTTTGTTGAAAAATTGACATTTTTTATCCTTTTTTTCTGACCAAAGGGGTCGCTACGACTACCATATGGCTAGCCATACGATTGGGAAATCTTGAGGGGGTAGCCCAATGGCTAGCCATATGGCCGACGATTTCTGGAGGGGGTTCCTATAGCACTCTCCCTCCAATTAAATGTATGCTCAGGTTCAAATCGACAGTGGATAGGCATGACGATTTTTCAAAGATTCTAGCCTTTACTATTCTCTTTGAGAAATTTAGCATTTTTCTACAGCATAAAATTTTCCGTTAAGTGAAAATTGCGTATCAAATTGAACCTCGTTTTTTTAAATTTTCGATGCGTCTATCAGACTTTAAATTAGATGAGCTATAGTACAATTATCTTGAAATATTTTTAAATTTGAAACAACTCCCGACCAAATTTGACTCAAAATTCGTTGAACTTTTTCAAAATGTAACAAAAGTGGAGTTTGAAAGTCCACCAGTTCGAAATTCGAGTTTTTTTGTCAGTCAGTAATCTCGAAATGAATATGAGGCTCCGATGCTAAAGCAATTCAAAAATGATGTACTGCAGCGAAAGGAGTGGACAGAAAAAATCTGAATGCCGAAAATTCTCATGAAATACATATCCTAGCATATGCATGATTAACTCCCGTCGAAAAGATAGCTGCTGCTTGTTGCTTTCATACCTGACTTATGCCCAACATTCGGATCTTCTTCAACGGCATCACTATCCGAGGCAAGAGATGTTTCAAACGATTCCACCATCAAAGTCCTCTCTTTGATACAAGTTCGATCGATGTCTTCATTTGTAGGCCCTACTTCCATCGATTGTTCGTCAGGCGTTTGATCGTCTTCACTTTGATCAAATTTCTGATCAACGATTTCATGATGATCAACGTTCGTGAATAGCCGATCAGGATCAATTTTTATCGATTTGTGATCACGATCAACTCCAGTCAATTGCCTATCAAGATCGATTTCTGTCAATTGTTGATCATCAGTCGATTCAAGATCGTGATCACGTACCATTGATTCAGGATCATGATTAACCTTTGTGGATTGCGGATTTTGATTAATTTCAGTCAATTCTTGATCATGATCACATTCCGTCGATTCACGATCGTAATCAGACTCTATCGATTCGAGGTCCTGATTATTTTTCGGCGATGGCGAATCATGATCGATTTCTGTTAATTCTGGATCATGATTCATCTCTGTTAATTTTGGATCATGATCACATTCCGTCGATTCATGATCATGATCAAGAGACATCTCATCTTCGGACTGATCCGACGGAACGATCGACTTTTCGGCTGAAAATTTGAATATTTTTCAACAGAATTTACAAAAAAAAAGAAAATTTCTCACACAAACCTTCATTCTCTTCGAAATTCATTCTCTTCTCCGATTTATCTTGGGCGAAAAGTTCGTCCAAATCGAAACGAAACTTTTTAATCAACGTACATTCCTTAACGTTGGTCATATTATTCGATCGCCTAGCCGAACTAGAAATCGACGTATCGATCAAAATTGATTTCCGCGGTTTAGGCGACGAAGCGGACGAAAAATTCAACGACGACGAACCCAGAAAAGAATTTTTCTGATCGGCGAAACTCCGCGACGCGGTGGACGTATCCAAAGCGGACAATTTACGACGAAAATTCTCTACTTTGAGTAGGGGCGAATTTATAACTTGTTTAAAATCTTCTTGACTCAAAAAATTTTCCAGTTGCTGAAGTGACCTAAAATTTTTGATCTAATGCAAAGACTAACGTTTAAAGCATACATGTAACGGGGCCCCGAGGTCTGGGGGGAGGTCGGACGACTTTTTTGAGGCTGGGGGTCAGTAATTCCCAAAATTTTGAGGGGAGGTGTCTTTCAAGGAAAAAACAAATTTTCTCACGAAATAAAGTCCGAAAAATAGTACAAAAAATAGTAATTTTTTCTAGAAATACCGAAAAAATGTATTCATGGCGCGAAGCTCCCAGAAAAAGTATTTTTCCGACCAAAAGTATGAGGGTCCCTATGGCTATCATATGGCTAGCCATAGGATTCAAAAATCCTGGGCGGGGGCGGTCGCCCAATGGCTGGCCATATGGTCAACGATGATTGGCAGACTAACTTGATCTTCGGATCAAATTTGACTGAAGATGTTGGCAGTCTAGAGTCGATTCGTCCGGTTTTGACGCCTTTCGGAGTGCTGTAGCCAAAAAATAACCATGTAAAAGACAATTTAAAACACCACAAATTGACAATATTACTCAAATTTAGATTTTTTACACGACGGTTCACCTTTCTCCCGTTCCAAGCATTGCCTAAATTGAAAAATTATGACCATATACGTAGAAAAAAATATCTCAACATTTTTTCACTCACCTATCAAGTTTTCTAAATTGCTTCCTGAGGAATGGGGTCGAGGGCAACATTCTAACTTTGCTCACAATTTCTACGTCGATTTTCGTAGCAACTTTGGGAAAAAAGTAAGAATTGACGTGAAGTTAGTTTCGACATGTAGTAACATTTTAATAGAATTACTATTGTCTAAACTTTGCATTTTTCGAGAATCGTTTCTTTTAGCGCATATCTGACGCGAAAACCGCGGTTCGGGCGATTTTCGCTTCAATTTCGATTTTATGGGATTGTTCAACACGTTGGAGAAGTAAGTTTTAGCGTTGGATTCGAAGTAGCGTTCGTAGTCTAACAACATTTCATCTGGAAAAGCTAATGATACATTATCCTCAAGCATGTAACGGGGCCCAGAGGTCTGGGGGGAGGGTCGGGCGACTTGTTTTGGGCCAGAGACCAGTGATCCCCAAAATTTTGGGGCGAAGGATCTCTGAAGGAAAAAAGTTCAAAAAAATTCTAAAAAGACCGAAAAAATGTATTCATGGCGCGAATCGCCGAGAAAATTGACGTTTTTGGCCATTTCTTGTTCAAAAATTGACATTTTTCAGTATTTTTTCCGACCAAAAGTATGAAGGTCCTTACGGCTACCATATTGGAAAATCCTGGGGCGGGGATTCACCCAATCGCTAGCTGTATGGTCGACCATTTCTGGGGGGGGGGGGGGGTCCCATAGCACTTCCCCCCCAATATGGCCTCAAGAATAATGAAAAAATAATCTTGAAGATCGATTGCACCTTCGATCGCAGATCGATCGAATGCTACAAAACAATCGGTATCTTTTCATCTACGGATTATTCTGCTACTAACAACAACCAGGGAGAAAAAAAATTTTGAAAGAAAGTCCATCAGACAATCACGGCAAGAATCCTTAGGATGGAGCGTGCTCGGACTTTTCATTGAGGAGGAATGGGGAAGGGGTGAGCAAAACAACAAAAAGGGAGCTCCACACGCATGTTTTTCATAAGAATTATGTATACAAATTAGCAACTGTTTTCGAAAACGTTCAGGGGGTGTTTGACAATTATTTTGGGCCAGGGTGTATCCAGGGTCTTAGGTAGAAGGTTCGTGCATGTATATGAAGTCGACTTGAGTTAATATGAATAATATGTGAAAATTTAGTCATGAAAAGAGTAAATTTTGAAATGAAATCAACTTCTGGACATTTTTTATATCAACTCTTCTCGGATTAATCCATGTCCCAAATTCAGAAGTTTTTTTCGCGGGATTACTAACCATTTAAAGAAGGTGATTTTAGCCAATTTATGCCAATTTTGTCGTAATAAATTCGCAAAACATTCTGCCAATTATTGTTCGATGATTCATCCTCTTTCGCTATATCCACAAATTTGATGCTCTCGAGTTTGAATTGTCTGGATAAAAATTGAGAAATGATTAATAAAAAAATACATAATTTTGAATGTTCAATATATCATTAATGTACTCCGTCGTCAGTTTCTCATATTCTCTGTCATCGAACTTCAAATCATTTAGTTCACATTTTTGAAGAATTAGCTCGATATTGCAACATTTCTGGCTAGTCGTCGTCTGAAATTTTTCGAACTTCAAATAAAATTCACGTGACGTGATAAAAAATACCTTATTTTGCTCCCGATCGTAAACAAATTCGACGACGGATTGAAAATTTTCGTCCAAAAAATGTAAAATTTCGTCGCAATAATACTGTAAGCTGCTCTTGAACTACATGCAAATAAATAGAAGTGTAAAAATCGTGACTGAATCAGCTTATAAAGTTCTTACTGGTTCTACATCGTCCGTATTGGGCAGTTTATTCAAAATTGATAGAAATACGTAATAAATAAGAAAATTTTGCGAAAACCGATTGAGTTCGGGTCTCAAATAAACGTTCATCAGATGCTGAATGAAAAAAAGGACATTATGATTCTACAGGAAAATTCTCGTCCTGATTTGATAACTTTTGGGAATAATCCATAGAATGGCAAACACAGAGAACCTGAGACCAGGGTCTCAGGTATGGGGGTTTACTCCAAGTCTTCGAACAGAAAATTATTTACAACTATACATGCACATAGGGGATAGGAGCGTAAATCCCCTTACCTGGGACCCTCCTGGCCATACATGCACATAGGGCGGTAGGGAGGGTAAACCCCCATACCTGAGACCCTGGCCACATCCCCTGGCCGAAAAAAATTCGTCAAACACCCCCCTGAACTTTTTCCAAGACAGCTTTTTTCATGATTTTTGTGCATATTTTGTATGAAAAACAGGCTTGCAGAACTTTTTTTTGTTTTTTTGCTCACCCACCCCCCTACCCCTGGGAAAAAAGTCCATGGACCCTCCCCCCTGGAAAATTCTTGCCGTGCATGTCTGCTCCTGGCCCGAAAAAATCGTAAAACACCCCCCTGAACTTTTTCCAATACAGCTTTTTTGATGACTTTTGTGCATATTTTGTATGAAAAACAAGCCTGCAGGAATTTTTTTTGTTTTTTTTTGCTCGCCCACCCCCTTCCCTACCCCTGGATAAAAAGTCAAAGGACCCTCCCCCTAGAAAATTCTTGCCGTGCATATTTGTTTCCAACTGATTTATGCTTTTTATGCTGTGGAAGAATTACATGAAAAACCAGGATGATTTTTAACAATATTTCTGACAATATGGATCATTTTTTGTAGAGTAACTTACGAAAAATGATTCCGGCAACAAATCTATATCTTCAATTTTGGACCACAAAATCTTCAACGATTCCGAATCATATAAAGCCGTTTTTGAATGCGCAATGTTTCTGTTTACTGAAAAATAGAATTAAAAGAAAATCATCCGGAAATAGTGATTTCAAAACAAACTTTTACCACGATAAATAAACGAAACACTTTTACATCTTAAAAAATATCTAGCGTAAAACTCACCAGTCAATGCTAAATATTTCGATTCATCTTTGCAAAAGAAAGCTGTCATATCAATGTAGCTTTTTACCAAAGAGAAAACGGCCTTTTTAGCGTCGACGACTGGGAGTCAGTAAAATTATGTAATTATTTAACAATAGAAAAAATTTAAAATTACCATTTTTAGCGGAATCTTCGAATTTAAATCGCGCAACATCGATCCACTCGTCGAATAAGAGTGATAAATTTTGCATGTCTCGTTTATAGACTAATATTCGGTCGAAATTACCTTCATTTTGTAATGCAGCGATAACTGAATAGAATCTCTTTGTAAATTTTTTAAATCAATACAGAGTTAAATTTTTAGCTTACAATATTCGTCGAATTCTGTTTTCAAATCTATGCTTTTTCGCCACAACCATTGACCAAAAATGTCGTTATTAGAATCGGCTGACGTTAAAATCGATACTAATCTGATTAAAACATCGAAATTTCGATCGTTAAACAATGAATCGCATATTTGCTCTTTAACTAAATGCTGAAAATCCTATATAGATTAAAACACCCTATAAAATTCGACAACAGAAAATGTTTTACGAATGAAAATTCCTCAGGGTATTGTACGTCGTTTATAGTTCCATTGTTGAGTATTTCGTTAATTTGTAGCCAACTATCTTCGGTGAAGATTTTTTCGTTGTATAAAATATAATTTAAGGCCTATTAAATTTCAAAAATGGACATTTGAATTTAAAAAACTATAAATTTCACAGGAAGAATCCCAAATAATCGAAGACTAATTAATATGCATACAGTATATAAATCTTCGATACCTGACGTTTCAAATTACAAATTTGTAAATCGTAAAATTTATCGTCCGTCACTAAAATCGATTGAAAACCGATAGATGAAGCGTAAACTGCCGCACTATCGTAATGACAACGTTCAATGCAGTCGGGCAAAGTTTTGACAGCCTAAAATAAGAAGTTTGGGACATAAAAAAAGTCCGAAAAATGATTCAAAAAATAGTGATTTTTGTCTTAAAAACTATAAAAAATGTAATCCTGGAGCGGAGCGCCGAGAAAATTGAAGTTTTTCGTCAAAAAATGGACATTTTCCAGCATTTTTTCCGACCAAAAATATGAGGGTCCCTGTGACTACCATATGGCTAGCCATAGAATTGGAAAATCTTGGGGGGAGGGGTCGCCCAATGACAAGCCATATGGCCGACAGTTTCTGGGTGGGGGTTCCTATCAGAGGTCCCCAAGGTCAGATTTTTCAGCTAGGGGTAAAATTGAAAAAAAAATTTTGCGGGGGTAGTACGGCTAAATATCCACTAAACACATCATTTTGTCGCAAAATTATGCAGTGATCGATTTTTAGGACTTTAGGTAGAGGTAATACCCCCCTCATACCCCTCCTCATGGGGCACTCTGGTTCCTATATAGCATTTTCCCCCAATAACATGTAATGGTTTAGGATTTATCAATCATTTCAAATCGATTTAAAGATTTGAAACACTATCAGCGACGAAAAATTCAGAACTAATTATTGAATTCTATATTTTAAGAATCAATTGAAAACGCATGAAATTTAAACAAGTTGGCAAGAAAGTAATGTCGATTTTTTGTCATGTGTTATCGATCAACTTTTTTCTTAAAATCCAGCCAAATGAAAATTGGGTTGTTAATTGTTTGTTTGGAAGAGCAAACGTTATTGTTTTGAAAAATGGAGTCAATTTTCAGTTGGCTCATACTGTCCATTTTATTGATACCTACTGTTATCTTCCTGCCCATATACGTCATTGCATTTTGTATGAGTATGATTTGGACAGAACTGCACCCGAGGCTATGAGAAATATATGGGAAGCATATGGTGAACCTGCTGTGTCCGAACGTGCAGTCGAACGGTGGCTTGCAAAGTCCAGGACTGGCACTCGCAGTATCAAAGATGAACCTCATCGTAGTGGACGACCAGGTGAAGTATCAGAAGTAGACATTCAAGAACACCTGGACCTCGATCCAAAAGCCACCACTAGGGAAATATCAGAAGTCCTTGCCATTATTCACACTACTATTGAAAATCGAACGAAGCAGATGAACAAGGTTTGCAAGCTCTAACAGCATGCCATCATTTCCATTTCCTTACTTTCACGGTACAAAATCGAGCCTTTCCTTGATCGAATCATCACTGGAGATGAAAAGTGGGTTATGTATGTTAACATTGACAAGCGACAATGGGTCAGCAAAGGCTCTAAACCAGCACAAGTGCCAAGGCCCAATCTACACCCACACAAGGTTATATTATGTGTATGGTGGTCAACCAAGGGAATCATCCACTTTTAGTTGCTTCAGTCTGGTTTGACCATCACTGCTAAAGTCTATAAAGACCAGCTTGATCATGCACAAAATGCCTTGATTCAAAAGCAGCCTGCATTGGTAAACCGTAGAGGAGTACTTCAGCTCCGTGACAACGCCCATCCACATACTGCTGCCATTGTCCAAGCAAAAATTCAGGAATTAAATTGGGAGTTGTTACCCCATCCACCATATTCATCAGACCTTGCACCGTCAAATTATTATTTGTTCCGGTCATTGCAGAATAGCCTTGTCGATATGGAATTTGAAAGTGATGACGAAGTCGAAACATTCATCCAGAACTTTTTTGACTTAAAGTCCCAAGCCTTTTATTATGCAGACACTGCAAAGCTACCTGCGAAATGGCAAAGTATGATTGATACTAATGGGACATATTTTGATTATTAATCATGCTTCATGCAAATGTAATAAAACTTTGAAAATTGCCAGTTTTCAACCAAAAAATCTATCTTTTTCTACCTCGCCAGAAATTATGTGTCGTAAAAAGCTTACCAAACAACATTCGTCTAAACATTGCAAACAACCATAGTCGTGAACAATTAGAAAATCAACTTGTCGGCGATTTTTCGGAGCCGAAAATTGCCTTTCGCCGTGCAAATCGAAACGTCTGGGCATTTGAGCGTAATACCAGCCGTTGAGATCGAAAAGGGCTCCTTTTAATCGTTTATTAGCGGAACTTTTCGTAAAATAGCGACCCGTTTCGTCCACCGACGAATCGCCGGAAAGCCACGTGATGTAGAACAAATTTCTATCGGTAGAACCTAAAAAATGATATCAAAGAATGACTTTTCGGTTTTTCCGGTTTTGGGTTTTACAACTTTTGAACCCAACTTCTTCGGTTATTCCAATTTCAAAACTTCGGTTTTGCTTTTACCGTGTTAAAAACAGAATATACACATATGCAGGTACATTATTTCTCCAATGAAAATAAATGTTTGAATCTAACAACAAATGTTAAGAAACCTTTTCTATGTATGCAAATCTGCTACATATACATATAGTCAAAAATAATTGCCTTGGTAAATAACATAGACAGATTAAAATTTTGAGCTAGAATTATATGAACTAGTACTGTTTGGCTGAATCAGAACTTAATTCTTAGAATTTTGGCAATTTCTTCTGAATCAAACATAATTTTTGGACAAAATTTATTGAATTTGAATCTTGATTGGTCCGAAATTTGAATCTTGATTGGTCCGAATCGAACTTATTTGAGAAAAATTCTCTTATTCTTTGGAGTTTCTATTTGTCTTCACTTCTTGTCAAAAAATCTTGACCTCGAGATTTTTCATATGGAGCTTGGGACAAGAAAAATATCCTTTTATTATGTTTGGAAATGTGAGAATATGTACGTTCAATCAATATTAGAGGCATACATGTAACGGGGCCCCGAGTCTGTGGGCGGGGGGTGTCGGGCCACTTTTTTTGGGCCGGGAGTTAGTAATTCCCAAAATTTTGGGTGAAGGGTCTTTGAAGGAAAAAAATTCGATTTTTTAACGAAAGTCGTCCAAAATATAGTTCAAAAAGGAGTAATTTTTCTAAAAAACCGAAAAAATGTATTCATGGCGCGAAGCGTTGAGAAAATTGACGTTCTTAAACATTTTTGTTCAAAAATTGACATCTTGTAATATTTTTCCAACCAAAAGTATGGGGGTCCCTACGGCTACCATATGACTACTAGCCATAGGATTGCAAAATCCTGGGGAGGAGATCGCCCAATGGCTAGCCATATGGCCGGGAGAGGGTTCCCATAGCACATCCCCCCAATTAAATGTATGATTAGAGGCCCTAATATTGATTGACACTATATTTTTCAAATTGCAGTTTTTGGAATATTTTCACGATATGAAATATTGACAACAGAAATGAAAACCGAAAATACACCCATCCCTCAAAAAATCTCGGTCTCGGTTTCCCCATTTCTAGTTTCGAAACTCTTGTACCGGAGCATCTCTATTTAACTTACGATCATCCGACAATGTGACATCGTTGCCAGATTGAAGTTCCAACGTTTGAACCGACAACACTTTTGCACAATTGTCGACCGGAAAATTGAATCTGCTAAAGCAGGACTCGAATTTCTGTAAGTAAATTTAAGTGAATATTCATTTAATTTATGAAGCGAATTTGAAAAAAAACAGTCATGAAGAGAAACCCAGCAAGTTAAAAATTTGTGTTGGTAAAAAAACATTTTTTTCTCTCAATTTCTTCACTAACATTTCAGTGAAAAAAACGCCACTGAAATCTTACTTTATATGAGTGCTCTGAACTCTTGTCGCTGAAGCACATCTGATGAAGCTCAACATGAACTCGCGAAGACGACTGTCTAACTACCCACAAATATAATGTCGCTCTTGGATCGTTTTCGGGTTCTTGATATTCAAATTTACGAACGGGCATTTTAAGTGAACCATACTCGGATAAAAATCTGTAATAAAACCGAATAAAAATTCGTGATTTACAAAAAATTCAATAATAGCTGGACTTACAGTGGCTGGAAATTCAGCGTAGACATGATCATAAAAGTTCCTATGTTAAATCCGACGATTATAAAATTGGCGGTGTTTAGAAGAAAAAGAGAAGAAATCGCAACATCTAAAGTAAAAATTTACAATTTAGCATATCTCATTTTTGATCGAGCCGTTGAAAAACCTTATCAGAATCAGACCAATATCGTGAATCGAAAAACAACTTATCCGAAAAAAAATAATTTACCTTTTAACGGTATGCTGAGGCGATTATTAAACGAAGACCACGAGAAAAGGTCACCATTTTTAGCAAAATCTGTGTAAAAAGACCCGGAAAAATTAGCAACAAGAACGAAAAAAAATTAAAAAAATTAATTTACTCAAAATATCGATGCGAAAAGCAATTTTTGGATCCCAATCGGGCGATAAATCGACTAAATTTTCCATTTCGAAAGGCTCTAGCACGTTTTCTTGTTCATGCGCTCGTGATGAGGACCAATCGGGATTGCACAAAATCAATTTTCCCTGCAGATGAAAAATCCATAAAACATGGTAAAGGCTCAAAACTCAAGCACATGGTCGAGTATGAACTTACAAAATTCGATCCAATCAGAACAATGTGATGAAAATCGTCTAAACTTCTGCAAATTTGTAAATTTCCTCGACTAAATCGCGCGTCTTTCAGCACTAGTATATTTGTAGGCTGAAAATTTCAAGGTAAAACACGAAATTATTTTCATAAACAAAAAATTCATAATAACAGGACAAGTTTCGACTTTCAGGGATTGCCTAAAGTTTTGGAATTAATTTTAGACTTCAATCCTTACCTCAAAGTCTAATTCTAACGACGAAACGATATAACCGAATTCCAAATTAAAACAATGCAAAATGTAAACTTCTTGTTTTTTCGACGTCGCTTTATGACGAACGACGACATAAAGTCCGAATTTTTCGTCGATATCGTTGCTGGCAACAACGCGGTCATTTTCCGACAAAAAATTTTGATCGTTGCCGTCGAATGATGTACTCGGTTTAGAATGGTCGATTTGTAAAAAACACGATTCTATACATATAATTTTCGACGAAGATTCGTTGTTCGAATGAAAGTGATGTTCGATAAGCTTGTTATTTGATTCGAAATCGATAACTGCGAACGACGAATCATTGCGCAGCCAAAAATAGCGAGAATCTTCAAAAAAGTCAATAGTATATACATAAAGACAAGAAAATCATACTTATATAGACCATAATTAGAAATGAAATTTAGATTTGTCTGATTTTTTGTTTTTTCTTGTATTACATTTGCTTGTCTACACAAAAGTTTGATATAATTGAATTTACCCTTATCATTTAGAGAATTACAGTCGGTAGGTTTCCAATTTAATCGTAATTTCGATCGATCGACGCAAGAACCAACGAATCTTTCGAACATTTTTACAAATAATAGCTGAAATGATGCAAAAGTTGATAAATTCGTTCATAATTTTACCCTCACTGAGATATACATATTTCAAATCATAAAGCCTCTCCGTGAATGAAACTTGAACGATGTTTGTAACTGTATATTTGCCGACATTTTATTTTCAAGACTTATTTCATGATTGAGGCTTTAAATCACCAGTCTAGAGTGATGTTCAGAGTTGAGTAAAGAGCTGACGCCTCGAAGCAACTAACCAGGTAGAAAATCAGCTTGAAGTCAACGATGTTTCCTTAATTCAGGCGAAACAACAAAATGCATAAACAGACTTTCGACCATACATGGACGTGGGGGGGGGGGTAGGAAATAAACCCTTCTACCTGAAACCTTGGACACCCCCCTGGCCCGAAAAATTCGTCAAAGACCCTCCAAACTTTTTCGGAGACAGTTTTTTTTCATGTTTTTTATGAATATTTTGTATGAAAAACATGCTTTTGGAGCTTTTTTTGCTCACCCATTTCCCACAACACTCGACGAAAAGTCGGAGGACTCCCCTGGAAAGCTCTTGCTGTGTATATCTGGAGCGCCGAAATTTTTGAAAAATTTTTGATATTCTCGAGCGCTGGAAAACAAATCTTCTCAACATTTATTTCCAGGATTAGCGGTCTAATTTTGTTGCCAATTCAATCATTGGGTAAAATTCATTTTGGGCGCAAGGCACCCGAAATGAATTTACCTACCGTTTATACCATAAATAGTTATTTTTTAATTATTACAGGTAAAATGGAAGCGCGGAAAGAAAAAATGACGAAATTTGAACGACCGGTTCAAATTCTGCAGGGTATTTTGCCATAAGATTCACATATAACTATTTTCAGACTTTTATTATATATTATGTAAATTTTCAGACAATGTTGGAAATATTACCCTTTATTGTCGAAGGTCAACGAATGTGGAAATTTAATTTGAGTTTAGTATTTTAATAATTTCGATTTTCATCGATTTCTATGATTAGTGAGTAGACATTTATTTTTCCTTTAAAATTTTCTTTAAGCTAAGGCTTAGGGTACAGCAGCTGGCTGCTGAGGCTCTTCCAAATGAAGTTGTTAGTTTAAATAGTATCATGGCTGTTAAAGGAATATAGTGTTGATGAATGGGGAAATTGTGTAGCGGTACACGCATTAAGTGCATATGCTGGTGGACCAGGTTCGATTCTTGATGTAGGTAGGATTTTTCTGTAGGGGCCATTCCGCACTTTGAAGATGTGCTGGTTGGCTTTCTCAAGTGTCAAACTACATGAAAAAGTCCAATTTGAGCAAATTTGAGAGTTTCAGCCAAAATATACTCGTTCCCAATCATATTCCATACTTGCACAAGATGTAAAAAAATTTATTGGAAGCATGCAACTGAAATTCGAAAATCAGAGAAGCAATTGAAAATTGTTTTTTCCCAACCTGTCACTGTCTCAAACTGACTGAGGTTCAATCATTAGCCAAAGACAACAAAAAATCTGTTCATAAAATTCAAAAACATTTAAAGATTTTGTAGAAATGATCGAAAAAATTTTGATTTTCGTCAAACATTAAGGCACAATATCACAGATCGTAGATTAAACAATGAAATGATACATTTTAGGTGGCGCCAACTAATTGGACATGTTAACGGTTGCGGCTGAGCTATGTTAAAGCAAACAAAGATCACGATAGTAATCATTACCAGTGAGACTTCAAAAATGCACAAAACACCTCTCCGACTTCGAATCAAAAAATTTTTCCCGCTGTTCGGCGAAAGATCACGAAATTTTTTTCGCGCTCTTTCGCCAAAAAAACACGGACTTGGCGTGAAAAACAATGGTATTCATTCGTAAACTTTTATAAATTTAAATGAAAAGCTATCAGTAAGAAGAGTAAAAATTTCCGAAACTACTTTCCCAAAGCTTGTGAATTCAATTCAGGCTAGAAAAGGAAACGTCGCTTCAAAAAGTTGGAAAAGTTGAGTGTTGACGTTTTAATCTACCTAATCAAGATAAACGTGAAAAGTTTACCAACTGAAACATGAGATACGTTCAACGTGATAAAAACTATTACAGATTAAATGATAAGTGAAGGTAGACATGCTAAAAGCCGCGCATGAGCTAGGTAATACACAATAATGACTATTAAAGTTATGACCGTACGCCTCGGAAAATTTTGAGATTCTGAGTCAGAATTTCTGACTTTCTAAAATGCACCAAATGCATCATTTCTATATCGGATCCCCAAAATTTTCTTCCCACAATGGGGAAAGAGCCCAAAATTTTGTCCCTTTTCCCGACTTTCTTTCCCAAAAAGGCACGATTTGGGGAAAGACACAGTGCGCCGCGTCGCAACGGAGGAACGCCGTAGTTTTCCCCAGCGTTTTTTTTGTGCACGGACATTTGTGCCAATTGGCACAAAGGGCCAAAAAAATTTGTGCCAATGGCACAAAAAAAATTTTCACCCCACAACTTACTGAAAACATTTGAAAAGTTCTCTACGCCAAAAGTTTGATAAAAACATAACTAAAACATACCTGTACTTGGGGGGGTTAAGGGGGGAACCCCCAACTTGGCCAACCTTGTACCCAACATCATTTACCCCCCCCCAACCCTCCCCCCCAGTTTGGAAAAAATTAAAAAAATTTGCAAAAAAGTGTATGTTTTTTGGCCTTTTTGGGGAAAAATTGCGACTTTTTTCTACACCCCCCCAAAATTTCGGATTTACCCCTCCCCCAACTGGTCGGAGGTCTTACAAGTATGAACTAAAAATACTTTTCACCGCTCAAATTTGCATAAAAATCGTGCCTACTCTAATTTAACTAACCACGTCAGTGAGATAAGAAAAACTAATCAAGAAAACGATTTAATGATTCGGAATGAAATCGAATGCTGCGAGAATTCAGGTATTTTTAAAGAATTTGTCAGGATATATTTTTCTTCAATTTTCCGTTACGAATTTCTTCTTATCAACCATATAAAGATTAAATTAAGGATGTATACATATATAAGTCGCATCGCGTCAATTTTTAGTAGAAAAATTGTGCCAACAATGCCGATTTTTCCGTTCGAATCAAACACCAAGAATTGAAATTTCGGTTCCGAAATTTCTTCACTGAATGAAAAGGAGAAGTTAACAATTTCTATTCATTCGCCAGTCATTAACAACCTCAAAGACTGTTGCGGCAATACAAATATACTATTTGAACTAAATTCGCTCGCGATCGAGACAAATAAAAGTAGTTAACATTACCCGGCGCGCGACGCGCCGAGAAAATTTTGCGTTTTCAGTCCCTAAACTGGCTAAGAAATTAAGGAAATTTAATCTTAGATCAGTCCAAAAATTTGTGTCAATTGGCACAAACGCTCAAAATTTTTTGTGCCATTCCAAATTTTTTGTGCCAAAAACATACCTGTAAGACCTCCGACCAGTTGGGGGGGGGGGGGGAGGTAAATCCGAAATTTTGGGGGGGGGGGGGTAGGAAAAAGTCGAAATTTTTCCCAAAAAAGGCCAAAAAACATACACTTTTTTGACAATTTTTTTTCCAAACTGGAGGGGGGGGTTGGGGGGAAATGATTTTGGGTACAGGGTTGGCGAAGTCCCCCCCCCCCAAGTACAGGTATGGCCAAAAACCATGTTTTGGCACAAAAAAAAACACTGGTTTTCCCTTTTTTCGAGATTTTCAGATTCACAGTAACCTATTGGAGGTATTTGTCAAACTAAGTACATTTGTAAACGTGATTACATTCCCTGCACATTTGTCACAACGTGGAATAACGTTGGTTCGGCTATTCGCTTATTCGTAATCCAAAAACTTTTTTCATATGTTCGATGAAAATGGGTTTGTTATACGTTTCCTAGACTTTAACACGATAGTCGCTTATGGTCAGCCTTCTAAAATTGAAAAATGACACAAAAATATCACTGTCCTCCAAAGCGTTTACGCAACGCTGTTACTGTAGAATTTTCACCCCAAAGAAGACTATTCTCACCAGTTTCTAGTACTGTGTCACATTTTTGGCCGGAAAATAAAGTTTTTCGTACGCCTATTATTCCAGTGTTTAAAAAAATAAAATGCAGTTTGTAGTCGAAATGTTTCAAAATACACATCGGAGAGTGAAAGCTTTCTATCCAAGGTCGACGAAATCAAAAATCTACTGTAGTTGGATGGAGTCTACTGGGCTCAGCCATTGGGGGTCAACTGGTAATTCAATACACTAATCCCCCAACAAGAATATGCCATGTTTTTTCATGTCAGGACACTTATGAACTTCTCTAATTTTTAATATCAATAAATGATCTGGAAGCCATGAATATCGGAACAATCGATGAACAGATGACTATTCACCTGAAACTGGATACGTATCTTTTTCTATCACGTGATCCGTTTCTAAAACTTTCAAGTAAGACGATTGTGGTTTGTTCAGTTTTTGTTTTCCTGAATGAATGATCACGAAATGCAGTGTATTTGCTCTCTTTTATACTTTTATTTCTTATTTTTGATATGTTTTATTGGAGAAACAAGTCCTTTATTGCTGAATTTGGCTAGAAGTAAGGATTTTCTTTTGATCTACAAGCTTCATGAGAAGATTCGATTCGATAATTTTTGGGTCTTGGTCATGGTGCATACCATATACAGGGTGAGCCAAAAAAAGGCGATCGATACTGACTTTTATAGCTTTTAAATGGGTAAAGCTTTTTCAATGCGGTTTCCTGCCGTCGATAGATAAAACATCTGGCATAAATACTGCAAAGTTTCAGCCAGATTGCTCGAATATTGACTGACTAGAATGAAAAATACTGAACGTCCATTTTTTTGCAAATTAATGTTGAAAAATTGACAAAATCAACATGTTTTACCATAGAAAAGTACAACAGATCCAATCATAAGAACCATATAACAGCTGGAAACTACAAAAAAGCCGTTTTAGTGTGTCCTACATTCTGTTTCACGAATAATTTTAATTGTTTTTTGATCTGGTCAATGACAGAATTGAGTTTGCTTTCATTTTGCTTTTTTTTCAATTTCAATACAAAAGCTCTTGATTTTGGCGAAATTTTGCCCATATTGAAACAAGAAGTTGATGACTTTAAATTACGTGTAAATTACAAATCTGGGTGATTTTTAAAGTATTATTGTGTGTAAACAGCTTTACAAAACTTTTTTCATAATAGGACAACTTTTAGTTTGATTCCAAAACTTTTAGTTAATGAAAAATGACCACTTCCACTAAATTTTTGTTTGTACAGCAACCATAAACGCTAGAAGCATAAAATTCGGCTTTTGCAACAAGGACAAACAGGGCATTCTAATGCAGCAATCCGCATTGAAGAAGCTTTATCCGTTCGAATGTTATGAAAGTCAGCACCGGTCACATTTTTTTGACTCACTCTGCATACAGCATGGAAATTTTGAGCTACCAGACAGAAATTTTTTTAAAAAGTGCTGAGATCTCAGTCAAAATTTATCAGAATGCGTAAATCTGCGTTTCTAAGTGTTTTTCAGTGCTCTCCAACAAGAAAAAATCATTTTTTCATAATAATTTTTAAAATTTTCACATGAAATTCCCAAGTTCTGATACTAAAAATTCCAAATATGAAATTTGTGCTGGGGGTCAGCCAGATTTCTGCTCGGAATCAGGACCTCCAAACCTCCCAAAAACATGTATGGTGCATACTCCCTGGAATCCAAAATAAACATCGTTCTCAAGCTCATCACATGATGCTTACTCTGGCCCAAAATTTGAACAAAAAAGTTACAGTAAACCAATTTTTCTATTTTTTAAATCAGTCAAAAGGGACGTTACGGTCATAAATCGAAATCCCGGCGATCCTTGTCCGACGGTCGTCGATTCGAACAGGCAAGTGGGCGCCAATTTGCTATTCGGCCCAAGGTTTGTGGGCGATTTTTACGGTCAAGGTCAAAGTCAAAATCCGCTTCAAGGTTTCCGATCTTGGGGTGGAGGTTTAGGTAATCGTAAGTTTCGTTACGAAAATATCGATTTTTTATGAAAAACGATTGTAAAATGAGTAATGAGTTGAAGATTGTTCACAAAGTGAGCTTTTACGGTAGATTTTTTTCGAAAAATTTTTTTTTGTCACCAATGTGAATGATCTTATATAAATTTTCAGTTTCATCACAAATCATGATTTGGCGAAATATTAAAATACATATATTTGTAACTACAGAGTTTCATAATTTCCAAGTTTACATCCAATTGTGTGACCACCACCAAAATTTGGGGTCATTTAATGTGTACATCACAGATCTAGTCTGAATTTCTTGATCTGATCTTTATCAGATTCGGAATACAAGAAGGGCTACTTGAAAAAATCTATACTTTCAAATATGATGGACAACATTTGTTCAAGATGCATCACAAAAATTTCAAGATGTATCGCAAACAAATCAAGATGTCATCTTGAAAAAAATCAAGATGGGCGGCACATCAAAGGATGTGAATATCTGAAACTTGTCTATCAAAGGCGTTGCTCCGCCTCCAACGTTTATACGCATGGGGAACCGATTGGGTATATACGTATGGAACCGCTACCTACTGCGCATCCGCTACCTAGTGCACAACCGCTACCTAGTGCACATCCGCTACCATAGTCAGATCCGCTACTAGACAGCAAAAAATGTGAAAAAGGTTTTGCTATTGTTTTCATAAGGGTTTTCCGAAGACAAAAGAATAAAAGAAAATGGAATACGGTAGGCCTTCTGCGTGGTAAAAAATATTTTGTTTGCCACTTTTATGGAACCGCAATAATGGTTAAAAAACGTAATACTACAGAGAGTCTACCTAAAGATAAGTCACTAATGAGTAAAGATACGTAATAAAATCATAAAAATGTCCACGCAGCCAAATTCTAATGCGTGAAAAATTCTTATTTACATAACAAAGTGACCACACAAGCACCTCGAGTGACAGAACAATGAGCCTAGACGGACGTTTTTCATTCTTTACCTGTACCAATCCTGGTGATGAAAATATCGTTTTCGTTTTGTTTTTTAATTTTTTTCAAATACTTTTTTAATTACTTTCAAATATTTTATCATTTTGAGTTCAAAATTAAAAAAAAAACTATTGTTGAATATACCTCCCGAGTAGACCAAGGACTGATTATTTTCAGCAAACGTGGATCCATGGCAATTATCCCATTTCTATCGAAAATTATTGGGGTAACCCTGGGTTTAGAACAACAAACTACTGCATCTCATCGGGCTTCGTGGCACGCATTTGGCAGAACACAATTTCTTGCATTTACTTCTGAAAATATGGGGAAAATAGAAAATTTTGAATCACATCGGCTGCAACCGCATATTTTCCAATTTTTAACGAATGAAATTTTTAATTTTCGTGATACATGCGCCATATAGTTGGTAAAAAAAATTAAATGTGCCTAATAATTTGTAAACGCATACTGTACATTCTCCCATAATGAAATACTGCCGAGGTTATTCAACGCAAAAAGTATATGTAACGTGTTACTTGGTGCACCGACAATTGAGCGCCGGACAATTGAGCGCCGACAATTGAGCACCGACAACTGAGCGCCGACAACTGAGCACCGGACAATTGAGTGCCGACAATTGAGCGCGACAACTGAGCGCCAGACAACTGAGCGCCGTGACAATTGAGCACCGTGACAACTGAGCACCAGACATTTGAGTGCCGACAACTGAGCGCCGACTATTTAATGCATTATAATTGAGCGTTTTTTTCATTTACTGAGTGCTACGGAATACTAGCATTTCAGTGATTATCTACCGTAATGATTATCTACCGTAATGTATATATGTCCATACGTCTAATATTATGAATCAAACAAATATGGTCATTTTTGATTCGTATGACGAAGCCTAAGCCTAAGCCTAAGCCTAAGCCCCTAAGCCTAAGCCCCTAAGCCTATGCCCCTAAGCTTAAGCCCCTAAGCCTAAGCCCAAGCCTAAGCCTAAGCCCAAGCCTAAGCCTAAGCCTAAGCCAAAGCCTAAGCCTAAGCCTAAGCCTAAGCCTAAGCCTAAGCCTAAGCCTAAGCCCAAGCCTAAGCCTAAGCCTAAGCTTAAGCTTAAGCCTAAGCCTAAGCCTAAGCCTAAGCCTAAGCCTAAGCCTAAGCCTAAGCCTATGGCTAAATGCAAAATAGTTACTTCAAACTGATTGGGTTATTTATCTGACATTAAATAGTCGGCGGTCAGTTGTTGGCGCTCAGTTGTCAGTGCTCAGTTATCTGGCACTCAGTTGTCTGGCGCTCAGTTGTCTCGGCGCTCAGTTGTCGGCGCTCAGTTGTCGGCGCTCAGTTGTCGGCGCTCAGTTGTCACGGCGCTCAGTTGTCTGGCGCCCAGTTGTCGGCACTCAATTGTTGGCGCTCAATTGTCCGGCGCTCAATTGTCGGGTCACGGTGTTACTTATCTCAGCAGAAAGTAGGGGATGTGCAAGGTAGCGGATCTGACTATGGTAGCGGATGTGCACTAGGTAGCGGATCTGGCACCGACCCTGGGGAACCAAGTGGATTTCTGAGGTCAGGGCTTGCTGCCGAAGGGCACCCTTGGTTTTCACGGGCGGGTGACAGTGGAGGGGAGCTTATTTTGAAAGGGGCGAATCCGATGGACATGGTTTTTTGTAAAAGTTTTTATTTTTCGAGATTTTTCAGAAAAACGTCGAAATGCTTGTTTTTCACCCAAAATGCGGTAATTTCGGAAAATAAACCAAATTTTCGTTCTTACGTCAGGTTCCTAAGGAGAGGTAGAAAATGGCCATAAAACAGCCGACAAAATCCGAAATTTTGATTATTTTCCGGAATTACTGCGTTTTCTTTGAAAAACAAGGATTTTCGACGTTTTTCTGGAAAATTTTGGAAAATGACATTTTTTATGAAAAGTCAATATGTCCATCGGATTCCCCGCGAAAAATAACCTCCTCCTTTGAAATCTCTGCCACCAAGCACTGACCTCAGACATCCACTTTGAAGTGTTTCGGTGTATATAAACGTAGGAGGCGGAGCGACGCTTTTGATTGGCCAGTTTTGGAAATTTTCATCCTCTGATGTGCCGCCCATATTGACTTTTTTTTGGCATGGAAGCTTGATCTTTTTCAAGATAAGATCTCGATTTTTTTCAAGATTTTGAAAAAAATGCAATGCACTTGAAAAAATTGCGATGCGCTTGAAAAGAAAGTCGAAAATTGAAAAACTGTTACATTTTCATTTTTTTGTCATTTTCAAACTTTACAAGCATTTTATAAAAACAGACTATAGTGATCAAGAACAAACTATAATCGAAAAATTAGAACAATCAAATTTTTGAAATTTTTTCTTCATTCGCGATTTTTTTAATTCAAGGCACGCCTGGAGTAGGCCTATTGCGCGGTTTCAATTTGGGAGTGCCCATCGGGTCGAAAGTTCTAAATACCGATTGCAACTATGCACCCCAACAAGCGCCGATGCAGACAACAAACACGAGGTATGTAAATTAAAAAAAAAACAAAAAAATGTTCTAAAGATAGTGATTTGTAAAAAATTCATCAAGAGCAAAAAACTACAACTCCAGAAAGCTTGTTTTGTAGCAAAAATTGATATCTTTGTCGCCAAAATCGTTAACTTAAAGCTTTTACTGCATCATTTTTTTGGTCGAAATCAAATTTCCATTACAAAAATCGTAGAAAACTTGTTTTGCATTTTTCAATAATAAGCAGCAGTTTAATAAACATATACTACAGTACGAATTATCTAGCTTGCTGACGTCAAATTAATGCTTCACATTTTTACAAAATGATCAATTGACTAGAAAAATTCATTTATATAAATATACCCGTAATGTTTATGTTTCACTAATACAATGTTCAGTTTATATGCACAGCCATTATTTAGGGGTTTCTATACTTTCTAAATTTATTCTTTGACGGTTCCATGACATGGGATCAAGTGATGATTGAAAAATTGTCGATCACGTCCCATAGACTAGTGCCGTGTTCTCCAAGAAATTTCGACTGGAACTAGTATGCTGGGTCGATTCATCGAACGTCCCGATTCCTCGAATAGTGCTGCGAAAGTCTCGATTCGTAGAAAATTTTTTTTCTCAAAAAATCCCGTTTCCTCGAAAATAATAAATGTGCAGGTTTAAATTTATCGTTTTCTAACGTGAAGGTTTCCACGACATAACGTTCCAAAAATCGCCTAAGCCTAAGCCGGAGCCTAAGCCTAAGCCTAAGCCTAAGCCTAAGCCTAAGCCTAGGCCTAAGCTTAAGCCTAAGCCTAAACCTAAACCTAAGCTTAAGCCTAAGCCTAAGCCTAAGCTTAAGCCTAAGCCTAAACCTAAGCTCAAGCCTAAGCCTGAGCCTAAGCTTAAGCCAAAGCCTACACCTAAGCATTAGCCTAAAGGCCCATCTATACTTTTTTCACGAAAATCCGTCGCAAGTGATTGCAACGATCAAAATCGAACGAATCCCTCATTTTCTCTGTGCGCAAGAAAGATCTTGACGAGTTCTATCCAGTGAAGTATATTTTGCAAAAAAAATTTGCATAGTGTGCCAGAAATCAGCTATTTTGTAAGCATCCTGCGTTTCTTACGTTTCTTGGTTTCTTGCGTCAAAGCTGGATTAAAACGCTCAATAGATACTTGTTGAAGGTGTTGGGTATATTTCGATCAGAAATTTCAATATCTACCTTGCGATGTATTATATACTGGAATTGCTTCAATACTTGAAGAGTAAATCGCTTGCGTATGTTTTTTAGCGAAAAAAGTATAGATGAGTCTTAAGCCTAAGCATAAGTCTAAGCCTGAGCCATCAGATATTGTATTTTTGAATTTATAGCATTTACGATCAAATTTACAGACATTTCTAGAAAATCGATCTATTTCTGCATGCACTTTCGAACAATTGGGTTTTGTGATGCACCAATGTTCGATGAATCATTAATTTTATCTTATTTTCGAGGAATCGGGATTTTCGAAGAATCCGGATTTTCGAGGAAATGGGACGTTCGAGGAATAAGGATACAACCGGAACGAGTAACTTTAAGCCAGGAGAAACCGATATTTTGAGAGATTTTTTCCAACCCGTCAAATTTATGTTTCAATTGCCATACACCTGAGGTTTAAAATTTAATTCTTTTACGAGGGATGTCGGGGTTATTAATTATACAATTTTTGACGATTCCACTTGAGAATCCTTAGCCTATGATAGACAAGATCTTCGGCACGTAACGTCGGTAATGCTCCCGTCAACTTAACATTTTATGTAGGATAGGTAAATGGTCGATTATTTCTCTATGAGCTCTGCAGTTTTGGAATTAGTGAATATAATGCAATAATACAGAAAAAGTGATAATATTTGTTTTTTTTAGTTTCTCTGCCATACCGAACTGAAAATCCACAAAACCACTAAACTAATCATGTAAGTTTTTCGAGTATAAAATTCGGTTTCACTCTATTCAGCGAAACAATATAGTGATTCTCAAAACAGCAAAATCTCAGAACAGATTCTTAAAGTAGCGAATTTTCAAAAAATTATCGTTAGAATGGAAAAATGGAGATTTGGAGGGTTAAACATTTTGACCTATTTTTTTGGCCTAATAGACCTATTTGGTCTCCCGTTTCGATCTGGCGGATGCTAGTTGTCACACATTTTGACATGAATCGCCAGATTTCTCACATAATGACTCTATAGCATGTGTTTTCAGGCCATTCTAGTTTGATTATTAACATGCATACTTTTTGTTTCTTTTTAACATGCATGCTTTTTGTTTATTTTTTTCTATATTGGCCTATTCCCTTTTAAACTCCTCTTATTTTGAGCCACTTTTTGTTCTTCTTGTTCAATTTTTTCAGGTTATGTACTTATGTTCTATTTTTCACGTTTACATGCTTTTTATTACATTATTTTACTTTTCATTTCTTTATTAGTTTTTTGTTTTGGCTTTTTTGCTTAATTATTTTATTCATTTAATTTTATTTGCTTATTTAATTTTATTTTATTCATTTTATTCATTTAATTTTTTGTAATTAACCTCCATACAAAACAATTTTAATCGGGAATCCTTATGATAATTTTTTTTGTTTTCTTTCAAACGTTTTGCAAAAATGTTTTTCCGAGACAGATATTTTTTGTGATTATTTTTTTCCGTTCGTGCATACCTACCGCAACTGCAGCACAAAAGCATGTGAAATTTAGATGGCCAAATGCAACAAAAAATAGACCATGTCAACTCTAGCAAAAAGCGATTTTAATATACCTAATTTACATATTTATTATAAAATGATGTGTGCGTTTACTCTAGCGTATAGAACGTTTCACTATTCGCTGTATTGATATTCGCTCTTTTGAGAATCGCTGTTTTCAGACTTCGCTGTTTCGAGAATAACTGTATTGAGATTTCGCTGTATTGGGAATCGCTCTTTTGAGACGTCGATGTTTTGAAAAACGCTGTTTTGAGTCTCACTATTTTGAGTTTCGCTGTATTGGGGACACGAGCGCCTAAAATTCTACGGTAAAAACTCATTAGCAGATTTTCAAGCCAGTATATACCTATGTCATTTTTCATTTAGATGTGTTTCTATGGAGATGCACCTCGTTTGCTGATTGTCCCTCTTCCCCGAATGTCCCGTTTCCCCGAAAATCCCGAATTTCTTCAGTCATTCCTGTATTGCAGATAGAAGCTTGTAAAAAAGAAACATTTAGAGCTCTTGCTTCAATTTACTTCTCATTTCAATGATTACAATATAATAACTCTTAAACTACTAAGAAATATGAATTCATACAACTTGATTTCGAAAAAAATTAAACATACATACACATGAATTATTCATACACACACATGCTGTATACAGGATCCGGATCCGATCTAGATCCAGTCGGTCCTGCCATGTCGGATCCGGATCCGACAATTGCAGTTGCAAGATCCGAATCCGGATCGGAAATTCGAGATCGAGAATTAAAATAGAGGCTCATTTGCATAAATGTATCAATTTATTTCTGTGTCCGTCAATTTTATATTTCAGTCATAGGTTATCAAAATTCGATATGATATCGAACGTAGTATCCCTATTCGTGCTATGCCTTACTACTTATAGGTACTATTTTTTGGCGATTCCACTTCGTGGAATCATTCTCCTTAACAGTGAAGATCGTGTCTTATAGAAAATTCTAGAATTTGATAGTTCACCGATAGTATTTGCTTGCGATTAGAGAAAATTTTCATAATGTCAGAATCGGAAATGGGTTTAAATTATTTCAAATTTTGAATTTTTAATTCTCGCCATTATATTTTAATTGCGCCCACGTTGCTGACGTCACATTCAATTAGACATTCAACCTGCACGAAAATCTAAATTAGTATACCTACAATAGAATGTGTTGTTCTATTCGCTCTATTGATGGTATTTCAGAAGAAAAAAATCCCATTAATTTTCAGTTGAATATTCATTAGGACTAAAAAACTTGCCCTCTACAATTTTATAGTTGACAACTTTTCACAATTTTACACTGATAACGAATTGTAAAGTGTTCAAAAAAAAAAAAAAGTTCAAAACGGGTACTAGTTCTGCAGCTACTTTGATCCAACATATGCATCCTGAAGTGCCCGAAGATTACCGTTGATCTAACCGGGCCCTTCAAATGACCAGTGACAAATTTGAACATTTTCATCAAAATCACTGAAATGAGACATCGATTTCTATTTATGGAAAAACGATTATTCTTTTGTAAATTTTTTCTTATCTAACATGAGTCAATATGAAACAGGATGTCCTTAATCGAGGTATTCCCATGTGAGTGATTTGACACGTAAATGGGTAAATGCGTTGTCATCGTAACCATCGCCAAACACCGTTTTGAAAAATAATGCTCGACCGGGATTCGAACCCGGATCTCGTTGACTATAGTGCAGCATTCTACCGATTGAACTACCGAGCCGGTGTTTCGATAGTTACGAAGGGGTGATGTACGGCCGTGCGACACGTGACATTCCCCCCTTGAAAGAAGGACGACCTCATCCGTTGAAGATGCAGGTTCTGCGGCCCACCAATGTGGGACCAATCCAAGCCTCGCCATGACACGTAAATGGGTAAATGCGTTGTCATCATAACCATCGCCAAACACCGTTTTGAAAAATAATGCTCGACCGGGATTCGAACCCGGATCTCGTTGACTATAGTGCAGAGTTCTACCGATTGAACTACCGAGCCGGTGTTTCGATAGTTACGAAGGGTGATGTACGGCCGTGCGACACGTGACATTCCCCCCTTGAAAGAAGGACGACCTCATCCGTTGAAGATGCAGGTTCTGCGGCCCACCAATGTGGGACCAATCCAAGCCTCGCCATGACACGTAAATGGGTAAACGCGTTGTCATCGTAACCATCGCCAAACACCGTTTTGAAAAATAATGCTCGACCGGGATTCGAACCCGGATCTCGTTGACTATAGTGCAGCGTTCTACCGATTGAACTACTGAGCCGGTGTTTCGATAGTTATGAAGGGGTGATGTACGGCCGTGCGACACGTGACAGATTCCCAATTGAGCGAATTCCCACGTGAGCGAGTTCCCAATTGGGCGATTCCAAACGGGCGATCGAGAATGTAGTAGCACTTTCTCCATATTTTCCTTTTTTACCTTGTATGTTTCTTTGTATGTATTTTTTCTTTGTTTTTTATGTGTATTGCTAATATTTTCGTTTACGCATGCTTTTACGCTTTCATCTTTTGTCTCTGCTTTCTTTTATTTCCATTTTTCTTTTCATATACTTTTTTGTTTTTTGCTCATGAAACAACAAATTGCAAATTCTTATTTTTAATAAGCATAGTCTCCCGTATAGTTCCTATACCATTCGGCATTCTCTATTTTCTACATAATTTTATCTTTTGTGATTTTTCGTCTTTGTTTTTCATCTTAGTTTTTTTGCTTTCGATCTCTGCTGATTTTTTCTTTTTTGTTCTTTTTTTCACATCTTTTTCTTTCTTTCTTGCTGCTTTCTATATGTTGCTTCTTCTTTCTCGTCACTGTCTTCATGTTTTCTTTCTTTTTTTAATGCTTTTCCACTTATTTTCACTAATTCTTAATGTCTACATTTTTATTGACGTTTCCTTTCTCTTGATGTTTTGTTTGTTTCAGCATTCTTTTGTTTATGTTTTTCGTGAAGATTTTCACACATGTCGAACTGCAATAGAATTATACAGGAGACTAGGGTTATTTAAAATGACAACTTTTAATGTGTTGTTTCATGAGCAAAAAAAGTAGATGACAAGAAAAACGAAAAAGAAAGAAAGCAGAGACAAAAAAAAAGATGAAAACGTTAAAGCACACATAAAAAAAATAAACAATACACCTAGAAAACGAAAGAAAAAAGAAATACATAAAAAGAAAAATGTTAAGTGAAGTAAGAAAATATGAAGAAAGTGTTATTACATTTTTTTCTTTACATTCTAGATCGCTCGTTTGGAATTACATTCTAGATCGCTCGTTACATTCTAGATCGCTCGTTTGGAATCGCCCAAATGGGAATTCGCTCACTTGGAAATTCACTCATTTGCTCACTTGGGAACTGCTCACTCGGGACTAGACCTCCTTAATGTTCTTACCACAATATGAGGCATTTAAGGCGAATTGTAATATCGTAATAAAGAAAAAGTTTCAACATCCAGAAGTAAAATTTTAGTAAAAGTCTCTTCTTCCGATTACTGTAGTTTGTGCTTCGTTGATTCTCATGCAGTTGCCCATTGACTAAAAATTTACCAACACTTGTTAAATTACGGTATGGATGCAAACCCCCGAAGCTGCCCAAAGATTATGCGAATCTGATTCAAACTGAACTAGAGCAGCTACTCATGTGTGAAGAATTTTGTGGCACACCAGTCGAATTTTTTGGAAATTTGTTGCGTAATTTTTGAAGCTTAAAATTTTTAAAAAAGTTTAAAATGCAAAATTTGGGAACTTTGTTAATACTAAATTTCAGTGCCATGTATTGAAACGTTGACAATAGAATTGCGTCTTGCCTGAGCTGAGATATCTTGGATGCCATTTACAGATCATGATCTTGCTGGCATGTCCGTCTCCACTTGGTTCCATTGAAGGCATCGTCTGGGGTGACGTTGGCTATCTGCATGTCTTCTAAAATTTTATCTATCCAACAGGGTCTTCGGCCCGGCAGGTTCAATTGCATTGTTGTCCATGTCACTGTATCCTCATCACTTCGCATCATATGGCCATACCACCGAAGCCTCGCCTCATGCATATATTAGGCCAGTCCCATCCGACCATGGACATCTTTGTTGGGGACATGACCAAATCTTGTAAGGCCGAGAGACCATCGAAGCATCGTTGATGCTGAGGACTTGCTCATGTTTGGTGTCAATGGCCGACACTCTGGTCCATAGAGGGCCATGGAGTGGACTACACTTTTGTAAATCTTGGCCTTGAAGCAAATAGGCATCTGATGGTTGCATAGGACAAATGTAGCTTGGCGCCATGCAGCCCATGCCACATTTGCATGGACTCTGGTGTCTTGA
Organism: Romanomermis culicivorax; assembly: GCA_963922205.1. Lineage (NCBI taxonomy): Eukaryota > Metazoa > Nematoda > Enoplea > Mermithida > Mermithidae > Romanomermis > Romanomermis culicivorax. Next base: position 2,921,247 of record CAWUHX010000004.1, on the reverse strand, counting down.
AATTATCTCAATCGTTGCATATGATGGAGCCACAATACTTGAATTGCATCACTTTCTTGTGGTCATCTCCTCCTATGTTGATGATTTCTTTGTTCTATATATTTGGTCCTCGAGCACTGTAGCCATACAAATTTCGCTTCTATGCACAGTGCATTCAATACACGCCATTTTCAGACATGTCTAAATTCTGATTTGTCTTAGGCCAATGTAATGCAAAGTCTAACTTCTCAGAAAGTGTCTTCAAAACCAAATCAACTCCTGATTGTACATGTATGTACAATTTTATTTCAAGATGGCCAGAAATCAGTCAAAATTGATCAGAATGCTTTAAAACTCCGTTTTTAGATGTTCTTATCAGTAAAAACAAAAAAAATTTTCCTTATCATTGTCATTATTTCTACATGAAATTTCAAAGTCTTTATATGATTAAGTCTACATAGGGCATTGAACCATTTTAAAAATGTATGATTATTTCATGTATAATATTTGCGACATTTATTTGAGAAAAGAATTTACTTCTACATTTCATGTATAAAAATCCAAAAAATTGAAAATTTTGGTGGGAAGTTATGTAAGGCTACTGTGGAGTTGGCAAGATGACACTGACCTTTGGGTTTATACAGAGGAAGTTGCAACAGTTCAACCACAGGCTAACAAAACACAAAAACTTCCAAACTCTCTCTGGACGCACAGATACCACATCAGGAAACTCGTTAAGCATCAGGCATAACACTGTGACTTCTGATAAGGAAGTTCCTACCCTCGTTTCCAATAATTTCCTCATTTATTGAAACTCCTACACTCACAGAACAACACAATTTACCGTGTTGGGTTTGTATTGGGTATCCAATACAATGACACCAATACAATAAATAACAAAATATAAAGTAAAGACGATGGCGCAACACATATGATCATATAAAAACACAATGAAAAATAACCAAAAACATGGGAAACAATGGCAACATAAATATATGAAAATTTTGTATTTCCGCGCCTTATCGCTGCATCCATCACCTGCGCACCGACGCCCGAATGAGTTCAGCCAGGGTTCTGCCCTGACTCAGGACCCCTAGCTACCCCCAAGAAAATGTATGCCCAGCATTCTTTAGAATAATCAACCCCAATCCAACTAATGTTCAAAATTCCGACTGGCGAAACATCAACGCTTTGCCGCCCCAACTTCCTCAACAAACGGTGCAAAACAATTCACCACCATTGCCATTATCGAGCCAAACGTCAAGTAATCCGCAGCAAAATATGGACTTGAGTCATGTTTCGAAACAGGTTCGAAGTCCGTTCACCAATGCAAATTATTGGAATAGCGACAATGGAAATGACGGCAAAATTTTAGTTGATAGACACGCATCTCAGATCGGAAATTGAAAAAATTCTGTAAAAGATGTTTGAGAGACTGTAATGTGCATTTTATGGAACGTTTGTTGTATTGAAGTCAATAAATGGCATATTTTATAGTCGCGAATTTTAGACAAAACAAAAATCAAAAAAGTAGGTTCAATGTAATCGACAATTTTTATCAATGGGAAGCTTTGTACTGTAGAATAATACCAAATTTCTCCATTAACTGAGTGTTATTCGAGAAATTTGGACTACTATTGAAAGAAATATTTGCCGCTTGCTAACGAAAAAATTCTTCCATTGAATACAGTAATAAGCTTACTAGTTTTTTGTATTGTACTAACTTTCACGAGGTCGCTAAATGCGAAATTTAACTTGATCGTTGAACGAAATTGACTCCTAACTGTAATATTATTTTGAGCAAGCACGCATGGCGAATCAAGCACACTTTTGGAGAGTAGGTATTCCTTGAAGCTCTACAGCAGGTTAGGTAAATCGTGATAAAACTTCTACAGCTATAATACAACTGCATACTCCACACCAAATGAAAAAAATAAGCAAAATAAGATTCGGCATTTTACGGAGAAGGTGCTCGGTGCTGCACATAATCTAGATTTTTTCTTTTCTAAATATATTTTTATGTCACTACAAAAAAATTATAGAAAGTGTAAAATGCATGATTGAAAAACACTTTTTACACTAGAATGATATCTACAGTAAAATTCATCTATTTTCCTGGGCTAAACAACATTATGACAAGCAAAATCTGCGAAAAACAATTGCCAATTTCTACAATTCAATTTTAGCCTCTTATACAAAATTCAAAACACGAATGAGAAAAAATGCGGAAAAAAACATTTAAAAAATTAAATTTTCCAGAGGTTGTTACAGTAAACTGGTGAAAAGTATGATTCAGATTTTTTTACTTTCATTGAATACCTACTTCGGTCGTCGACTCGAAAGACAGAGCTATGGTTTTCTTCGTTTCAGTTATTTCGATTGAGAACTACTAACTATAGTTCGTTTTTTACAAAAATGCTTGTTAATCAACAAATTACGAGAAAATGTACAGTTTCCAAAATCGTTCTTGGTTTTTACTGTGAATTTTGTCACTTGAAAAACTGAGAAGGCTTGAAAATTTACATTTCCCGTCAGCCCATATGTCATAGAAAGTTTTATGTTGTTGAAAATTTCTATTGTATGTTCTTCCGAAACAATACTTACCCTTAACGTACCAAGGTGGGTGAAGCAGACCCTAGTTAATTTTCTGTATTTGTATCATGAAAATTGCATCAAAATTGTTGCACCATCTAATCAAACAAAAAAACGTAAAATTACACATAGAAATTCATCAAGGAAGCACGTAGGACTGTTCTTATCACAGTTTATCGAATTTTCAGTTATCCCAGTAGAAATTATTGAAATAAGATTATTAAGATAAAAAAATTAAAAGCATTCTAATGCGAAATGGATGCATTTCCTGTCTGCATTGGCCGAAAATCTTGGCTGACTGGACCCAAAGCGTGAAAAAAAACAAACAAAAAAAAAACGATGCTGGGAATCAAAATTCAGCGCCATTGACGTTGCCTACAGTATACTGAACACAACTAGTATCTTATTTCAAAACGTAAAATCTTGCGGATTGAGTGCAAAAAAGACATAATTTTTTATGGATGATTGAATAAGATACGCCGCATTTACTGGGGTGAAACTTTCTTTTTACTGTTGCAATGCTAAAGGTTAAAAAATTAGAGATTGCTCAAAATTTGCTTCACAATCGAAAATTTTCCGGAAATCGTTTTTGAATGGGGTTCGCATCGGCCATTTTTGAAACTTTTACTACATAAAAATATACGGATTTATTATAAAATTTCCATAATTTTCGTATCATATTAGTACAATGGTATATGATAAATCACGAGTAAATGATATTCACTTCGTCCCATTATGAAATACGTGGCTTTTCACGTTGCCCCCAACAGTAATCCTCATCGTTTTTGGGATGCACTGTCCACCTAAATTTTTTTGTCTAATATTCAAATGTCCCTGAATATTCATTTTGACCGGTTTCGATTTCGTCGAAGCGATCTAAAAAGTGGAGAAAGAAAAATTATTTATAAAAGGCGCATCTTCAAAAACGGATGACGTCTGCAAGGTATGAAAATTCTACTATGGTTTAATATATACGAATCTGCGGCTATTTTTAGATTAGACGAACACAAAAAATGAATGAAAGTTGAATGACTACAGTAAGAACCATAAACGTAACATTTGAATGGCCATAGGCACAAACCAAATAGTCAAAAATCTGATGAAGCATTTCCTGCTGACCACAAAATCTATAGTCATATGACTACAGTAGGCTGCAACCATTGCTGATAGGTTCACAATTACAATAAAATGGAGGAAACAATATTAATTGTCAAAGAAAAAATCACTGAATGATCGAAATTGATAAATTTGACGGTTATGACTGCTGTATGCCCATGTTTCTCTTACTACTGAAATAAGCTAGAATCATTCATCCATAGATACACTTTAAAGTAGACTACTGTTACTGTATATGCTGAAACAATGAACTTTGAAGCAATAATTTTTTGCGTTAAAATGACTATCGTTCTAAGCCACGGTCAAATGTTTAGAATTAATTAGAGAAATGCCGGACTGACCACAGTAAAGTAGAATCCCAAAACAATTAACGAATGATTATTGTAGTGATTAATTAAGAAAAACAGTCTGGCGATACGAATACAGTAAGCTGAACCATTATAATGATGAAGTACAGTTTATCGGCAATTTATTGACTGATTTTATTGACTACAGTAAGCTAGAACTATAACTTGATTACTTCATTTTTAAACTATAGGGTGAAGATTCTGCAATACTTGATTTGGAAGGATGGAACTGTAGAACCATTGCAATAGTACACATAATTAAAAAACTACAGTAAACTGAAATACTAGTTTCAAAACTGGAGTAAGCATAAATTGTTAAATTCCTAATGTTTAAATGACTACAGTATCAATAGCATGACTACAATAAGGTGCGGCTATATCATTAAAGTGGGAGCTATAGGGTATACTTATGGATAAATGACTACACTATACCGAAACTGGTAATATAGTAGTTATACGGGCCTGTACAGAGGGTACACAAAAGATAGCCTTGTACAAAACATATACATCAAAGTTTGCTGCCTTAACTGAGTGGAGCCATGCAAGGGGTGTAGAAAGTATAGCCGACGATCCAAACTTGCATAACGTGTGGGGCTATACAAAGGGCGTAGAAAAAATGGTCGACGATGTAATACGATCCGAATTTCATTAAGTGTATGGCGATACAGGGGGTGGTTGTGGAAAGTACGCCCCAAGCTTCAATGGGTACAATTCTACTTCCATGTACAAAATATGCTCAAAGCTTCAATGGATAAAATTTGACTTCCGTGTAGAAGGTACGCTCGAAGCTTCAACAGGTAAAATTCGATTTCAATGTTCCACGACCAACTTGGACATTGAAATTGATAATGCAAGGTCTCCCAAAATTTTTTTTAAAAAACGGCCAAGGGTCATAACAATCTAATGTTTTTACTCATTTTTTAAAATATTTTCACAAAACATTTTCTTCGGGACATTTTTTATGTTTTCAGGGGACGTTTTTCAATGATTCCTTATGCTTCAGGATTGTTTTCAGACACGTTTTCCACTGTTTCGGGACATGATTTTCCTTGTAAAAGTTTGTTTCCTGAAAGAGTGAAAAATGGGACCCAAAAACAATGTTAAGCATTAGGGATGCGACAAATCCCGGATTCAGATTCGGATTCAGCTGAATTTTTGTATTTTTTTCTGGATTTGGATTTGACCTCACTGATTTTCCAGATTTGGATTTGGATTTGGATTCGGTAGTCTTGCCCAAAATTTTAGACCGAATCCGAATCCATTCTTAATTTGAGGTATGTTGATAAAAATAACTTTCAATCTCATTCATATGGATTATTTAATACGAAAGTATCTTCAAATTTTATTCGATTCACAAAAAAAAAAACAATCAACTAATATTTGAAATTCACCAATGGCAAATTATATTTCATGAAAAGTAAAAAGTCAGTAAAAGTAGCTAATAAAACCTATATATTACTGCCATCATGACAATATCGATAGGCTAATAGACTGGAACTTTATGATAACTGTGAAGAGATACAATTCCACGATTATGCATCAAAGACATAGCCTAAATATGCTTAATGAGTAATATATCGCAAAGTATTCAATCATAAGATTAGAAGTTAGAACACGGAATGCATAATTTTTGCACAACGCCAAAAGTTCCTTGAGTGAAAAGCTTTTCAAAACTGAAAAAAAATTTCAGAAAATGTCCGAAAATTGGGTGCTTTGGTATAACTGCAAAAAATGTAATAATAATTTATAGTCTGTTTTTTATAAAATACTTCCAAATAGAAAAGTGACACAAATCAGTATCATCGTCAAAATCGTTTACATGGAGCTTTTACTGTTAAATTTTCCACTGGAAAAATTGTTAAAGGTTAAGTCAACATGCTCACAAATTTCTGTTCCTCTGTGATATATTGCTTATCAGAAAATAGTGAAAATCTGGAATACTACTTGCTTTCCACTTTCATTATTAAGAAGCATTTTAGGAAAAACAGACCACAGTCTACAAAACAAATAAGACTAAACAAGCCGACCTATTCTGATACGTATTAACATGAAAAATAGTTTTTTTTTTTTTTTTTTTTTTTTTTTTTTTTTTTTTCACGACGACTTTTTATCCTGAAAGAGCAAAATAAAGCATGCACAAAGATCAACTTTAAGACGACCCTAAAAAATAATTTACGCCGGAAACGATGTTATGCAATTAAATAAGCACGACCTGATTTTTAAATAATCATAACGAACGAAAAATAAAAGACATTTTCTATGCATTGAAAAATATATAGTAAGGAAAATAAGGTTATTAATTCAAAAATTAATCACAGGTTTATCAAGCTTACTGATTATCACAATCTTATGCTTCAAAAAGTATTTCTCAAAAGCTTTTTGGTCCATGATTTCAAAAAGTCAAAGCACAGTTTTTTTGCATATTTTTCCTAAACAGCTCCCAAATATCTACCAAACTATCATTCTTTTCATACCGTTGTCTTGTCAACCATATACAATTTTGTGCCATACATAAGACAATATTGGCAAAAGTCAGTTGCTCCTTACTACAAGAATCTAGTTTCAAACCAAAGACAAAATTGAGTATATCTACATTGAAATTTTTATAAATTTTTTTCAAAAGTTGTACAATCTTTACCCAAAAATCTGTCAATCTTTGGCATAAGACTATTGCATGCAAAATATCTTCTCTACAAGACTCATTTTGTGATATACAAAATTTACAGTTCGGATCTTGATAGCTATTCATATGATTAATTTTGGATCTAGTTAGAAGTAACCGGTGTACAATTGCAAAGTGAAGATTTCTTGTACCACCATCCAAAAATTTGCACTTCGATAAGCTTAAAAGTTTATTTATATCCAATAAACTTTCATTTAAATTTATTACCCAATAGGACATTGGCTTTTCATTTGTCAAATTTCCTTTTCTAATGCAAAAATACAACAGTTTTGTGGTTACTTTATCCAAACTGATCACTTCATTATTCAGGATAACTTCGTTTTTATCTGTGTGTCTGAGACCAGTTTTAATTTCTGCTAATCTAATTTTTTTGTACAATTCTGGAACATTTAGTGTGTTCAATCGCCTTTTAGATACATTTCTAACTTTTTCATAAAAGTATTCAAAAATTTGCATGTCCGTCATTTTCAACCTTCTGTATCTGAGTAAAAGCATCAAGCTCATGGCTTCAATTTTCGCAGGAACATCAGTAAGATTTATGCCTCCCAATTCTACAGGTAGTTTTAACGTTTTAATTGCAACCAAACTCTTTGGGCTAAAAGTTGACCAAATAAAACTTGCAGAAGAACGTTCAATATTTTTTACGAAACCTGGTGAGACCTTACAAATAATGGATGCATACCATAACTTGGAGAGATAATATGTATCAATTATTTTTGCTCGTGCATAATAGGAAACATTAAAACTAATAGTTTTTGTTTTAATCTTCTCAAATTCGTGAGAAATACCATTAAGGTTTTCTAGACTGCTAGTGCCTAGTTTATCGAAATAGATTCCATAAATTTTAATCTTTTCTACAATAAATTCTTTATAAATATCGGGAACCTGGATATTTACAGCATTTCCAAAAAGTAAAATTTTTGTCTTTGCTTTTTTTAGAGTTGCACCACTAATCTTTTGGAACATTTCATATATTTGAAAGATTCTTTGTACTGATTGAAAATCTCCAACAAAGAAGTTTGTGTCATCAGCATAATTGCATAGTTTTACTGATTGGCTTAAAATATTTATTCCATTAACTAACTTATCCCTTCTAATAAAATTACAAAGTACCTCAGAAACCAAAACATAGATTAAAGCTGAAAGTGGACAACCTTGCCTAATTCCTCGACTGATTTTGAAAGGGAACATTTCATAACCATTAATCAATAAAGACGAAGTTACATATCCACTTTTGTATATCATTTTTATCCACCTTATGAAATTTGAACTAAATTTAAAATACTCTAATGTTCGAAATACAAAATGCCATTCTATTATATCAAAAGCAGACATTTGATCCACTGAAAGTAAAATTCCAGTTAGGTCTTTCTCATTTACATAATTGATTGCATTGTAAATGACAATCAAGCCATCTCTAATGTCTCTTCCTTGTACTGCACATGTTTGATTTTGATGAACAATTTTAGGCATAACTTTTTTAAGACGATTAACTAGAATTTTTGCCAAAATTTTATAGTCAACATTTAACATGGAAATTGGTCTCCAATTGCTTCTCTCAGTTTTGTCACTATTGTTTCCTTTATAAATTTGAGAGATGATACTGTGATACATAGACTCACAAAGTTTACCTTCTTTAAACATGGTCATGTAAACATTTTTTAAAACAGGAACTAGTTGATCCAAAAATTTCAGATAAAATTCTATAGGGAGACCATCGCTACCTGGAGACTTTCCCTTTTTAAAGGATTTTATAGCAAGTTTTACTTCAGTTTCAGAGATGTCTTTTTCAAAATCTTGATTGTCACTTTTGTCTACTGTATTAGGAGGCTTGACATCAAAGAAGGAAGTCTTCTTATTTGTGTCCTCAATAGTTGATGTATAAAGTGTACAATACTGATTATTGAATTCGCTTAAGACTTCCAATGATCTTCCAAAAGAGTACCATCTTGCTTTTTAATGCTGGATATTATTCTATTTTCAGCAGATCTCTTTTGCAACATTTTTGCTGTTGCAAGAGAAACTCTATCAGAGAGAATATCTTGGTAATGTGTTTTCCTTAATTTGGCTTTAATGTCAGATTTAGTTAAAACTTTAAATTCATTTTTGCTCTCTTTCAAAGATTTCAAAAATTCAAGATTTCCTGGTCTTTCCCTTATTCTGTCTTGTAGCATATTTATCCTGCTCTCAAGTTTTATTTTCTTCTGACACAAAATTTTTTGTTGTTGCCTTTTAATTTGGGCAAATTCCCATTTCAAATCAACTTTAAAATTTTCCCATTTATCCAGTGGATTTTCAGCAGACTCACTATTCACTGTATTCAAAAGCTTTAAAAAAGTACTGTTGATCAAATCATTCAACTTTTGATCTTTTGTTTCTAAAAGACTTATATCCATTTTCCAAAAGGATGGACCAATTTTGACATTAAGAAATTTTGTGTTAAATTTAATAACAAAACATTTATGATCACTGATTGTAAAATCAATTACACTGTGTGACTTGTAAGCATCAGCAAGTAGTCGACTTGAATAAATTCTATCGATTCGAGAACCAGTTTTATGAGCATGTGAAACATGGGTGAACAACTTTAACTTTGGGTTTTGAAATCTAAAAACATCCAAAAGATTCAATTTATTTTTAATCAACTCAAAAATATCGGCACCAGTTTCTTCTTGCCTAGAATTTCTTAAGGAATTTCGATCTAGATCTCTATTTTCAACAAAATTAAAATCACCTAGTACTAAAATTTCATCATGATGTCGAAAATTAGTCGAAATGTCCTGGTAGAGTTTCTCATAAAACGGTTTTCTTTGAGTTTCATTTGCTGGAGCATAGAGTACCAATATATAAAAAACTTTTTTCTCAACTTTGCAGATAAACGCAAGAGCTCGACCCTTAATTTCAAAAATTTTTCTCTCAATTTTCAGTCTGGAAGAAAGATTAACTAACAAAGCTATTCCTGCAGAATGTTCAAAAGGTGAAAAGGACAATTTAGTTACAAAACTTTTACCAAAGGTATTCCTAAACCCGAAGGAATCTCTATGATTCTTGTAGTGTGTTTCCTGTATTGCTAAAATATCAAAATTTTTGCTTTGTTCATAAATTTGACAAACTTTCAGGTCATTTTTAGTCAGCCCTGCACAGTTTAATGTGGCCACCTGTAAAGCCTTACTCATTTAAGATCTTAAATATGACAGGCCCTAAAGGGATATTCAAGTACTGGACTCAAAAGAAAAAAAAAACATTACCAAATTAATTAGTATGACGCTTACTTTCCTTATTTTCAGGGGACAAGTTATCAGCACTGCGTTTACCATTTTTGGACATTGTAATTTTCATTGTTTTTATTTCACCGACATATTTTTCTTCCTTCATCATATCGTCTCGCAGTTTCCTCAACAATTTTCCAAACGTAACACATTCTCTCTCGTTCCACATCCAAATGTACATTAATATAATGAATGTCTGATTTTATTGATTTATTCAATCAAATTCTACGTATTTTGCCCATCAAACCATCATTTTTATGTTTCAACTCGCAATTGTAACTAAATTTTCTACTAGCAATATTTGTTGAATTAAATGCTCTTTAAATTGCAGCTCAATTTTGAGCTTTGCTTTTTGAAAATTTTATCCTATAGTTTTTCTGCTCTGTGCAGAAAAGCATCAAAAAATTTTTGCTCCAACCCTTAATAGTCTGCTAGTAGCGTAGCAGAGAAACCCTGCTTCTATAAAATAAATACATTAAAGTAAAATAATTACATTAACCTACACAAAATGTTGTTAATAAATGGTGCGTGTTTGATTTGGCAAAAATTAATGTAGGATTCGGATTCGGAATCAGATTTGGAAACTACATAAAATTGGATTCGTCCAATTCCTATTAAGCATAGGGAATCATCGAAAAACGTGTCCCGAATACATAAAAAAAATGTCCCGAAAATTGTGTAAAAAATGAGTAACACCATTGGATCATTAGATTTTATGACCTTCAGGAGTTTTTTAAAAATTTGTTTAGGGGACATTGCGTCATCAATGTTAACCTCTGAGTCAATCGAGGAACATTGAGGTCGAATTTTATCCATTGGAGTTTTGGGCGTACTTTCTATATCGAAGTCAAATTTTAACCATTGAAGCTTTGAGCATACTTTCTACATAGAAGTCGAATGTTACACGTTGAGGCTTCGGGCGTACTTTCTACACCCCCTGTATCAGGCCACATGCTCAACGAAATTCGGATCGTATTACACTGTGGACCATGTTTTCTACACTTCCTGTATCGCCCCAAGGTGGCAAACTTTCACGTATATGTTTTGTACGGGGGTATCTTTTGTGTACCACCTGTACCGGCCTGTATAACTAGTTAGACTTGATTATACAATTTACAAAAAAATTAAATGACTGACTGTTGAAAAGTTGACTTGAATGACCAAAATAAGTTAAAATTCAACTGCACTAATCTATCGCCAGATAACTACATTAAGCTAGGTAAAACTAAGAAAATGATTAAACTGCAATAGTAAGTTGGAACTATTAAAATTACTATAGTAATCTGCGGTCATATGATCAAAGGAATTATCATCATCATATGACTACAGTAAAATGAGAACATACGATACAGTAAACTTGTTTGTGTGATTACAGTAAAGAGTCTAGATTAATTAAACTGTAAAGATGCGACTATAGCAAGCTATATAAATTACTAAAGTTAACTATAGTTGTATGCTGCAGTTGTACAGAAAAATATGACCGACTCTTAGTAAACTTAGGAATGGGTACAGTAAACTTGAGTTTCATCTGCACAGCAATCCATTATTTAAATTTTGGAGATTCGAAAATGTAAACTGCCTAAAATTACAGTAACTACATTCTTCTGCTGACCTTCGATTCGAGTTTTTCTTCATTTTGAGGTAGAATTGGTTCATCCGACGACGTCGTTGTCGTCGAAAGTTTTACCCGACCGTCAACACCGCCGGACGTTGAATCGCTGGTAATCTTTTGCTGACGTTGCTTCTCCAAATCGGATACTGTACGATGGTGGCATTGGCTATCCACGTAACCAGAACGCTTCAAAGCCAACTCGTCGAACGGGTAATGACGAGGCAGCATTCTGGGTTCCAAAATTTGACCCTTGTCATCTATGAGCCCAGTCCTGCGAAAATTTGGTAATTTTTCAATTTTAATAGTGTAACGATTGATATTAATAATAATAATAATAATAATAATTTATTAGGTCGAAAATACTACGCAATAAATATATGGAATAAATATACGTGAAAGGCATAACAGCTAAAGAAATTAGCGAATTAAGTTACACCTCTAAGAAAGGTATCAGATTTAAACTTTCAAGCCTATCAGAAAATTTTTTTGCACTAATAGCATTTACAGTACTTTCATCAAGGGAATTCCAAGCCCGGTTTACCCGACTACAGAAATCATATTTCAACAAATCATGGCGATATTTACAATATATTAGTTCTAATGAGTTATTGGCACGGTTAGAATTATGAACAATGGAGAAAAAGTTATCAATTGGCAAAACATTCGAATGGACAATATTATAAACCACAGTAAGATCAAAACGAAGCCATCGTAGGTCTAATCGCTCTAAACCCAGGTGGTTCAAACGTTCATCATAAGATAATGTAGTATCATAACCTAGTATTCTCTTAGTGAATCTCCGCTAGTGCTTCACACTTTCAAAATTTTAGGACCTGGGTACCCAGTCTTTAGGGTACCCGGGTTACCCGGGTATTTCGGGTACCCGGGTACCCGAAAAAATATGTAACTATTAAAAAAGTCAGTGAATGAACACACTCCATGAAAATTTTCAGAAAGCTCATAAATCTTGGGGCGTGACCCTTGCAAAGTGCTAAGAAACAAAAATTAGGAAAAACCAATAACACATTTTCTTCAAACAAAAGTTTTTTTTCAAAAAAAAATTTTCTTTCCGTTAGGAGAAAATGAATATTTCAAAATTTTTTACACTTTTAAGCAAATTGTGGTGACCTGGTCACGCATCACAACTATTTGATGAAGCCAGATATCCCACTAGGTCTGGGTTTAACGGTCAATATATCCCACTAGGCCTGGGTTTAACCATCTCTACACCGGTTCATCATCATCGGTTTTTATGCCTCTTCAATCTTATACATAATGCATCTCTCCAACTTCTATTGTTTTCTTATACTGCATCGAGTACCAATATTTGACACAGGCATAATTTCTCGAAGACTTTTTTATATTTCTGTTTCGTGCTTCATTGTTAAAAAACACATTGATTTTTAGTTGCTAAAAATACGCCACAGTGACTTTTTGAGAGCCATAAGCGGCGTTGTTAACACGTTGAGCATTTAAATGCACTGAATTAATGAAGGAAAATACGTTCATTCAGTGTAACTGCACAAGTAATAGTATATAAATATTCCGTTTATACAATATCTTGTTGAGACCCGGGTGCCCGGGTAGCACACGGGTTTCATTTAGAAAATTTACCCGGGTCTACCCGGGTACCCGAAATACCCGCATACCCGGTGTGAAACACTAATCTCCGCTGAACTTTCTCAACTCTTTTGATATCTTGCTTGAGATTAGGGTTCCTAACTACTGTGGCTTATTCTAATATAGGTCTAACATAGTGATGAAAGCCTTCGTAAGTACATTTTTATTTAGATAATGTACCAGTAATTATAACACCTAGATCTGTAACTTGTGTTGTACTTGGTATATTACTGTCATCAAGATAGTAATTTATACACGGATTGTTTTTACCAAGATGCAGAACAATTACATTTATTGAATGCTATACTCAATCTGTTTTCTTTGGACCAAAGGTCAATTTTGTTTTAGGTCAGATTGTAAAATAACTGAGTTGACTGATTGATTAAAAATTTTGAGATCATCTGCAAATAGAACCAATTCACTATTAAGATTCAGTTTACACAAATCATTTATATAGATCAAAAAAAAGACTAGGTCCCAGGACATTACCCTGGGGCACCCCACTAGTTACTGGCAATGACTTTGAGATGGCACAGTTAACTTCAACTCTTTGGGTACGGTTGTTCAAGAAAGAAGAAATCCAATTAAAACAGATTCTGGGGATACCCATCTTCATTAACTTCTGAATGAGAATGTCATGAGGTACAGTACCAAAAGCTTTACAAAAAAGTCAATATATAAATAACATCCATTGGTACTTTCTTATCAAGTGAACGTGACACCATATATTTCTACAATGCAACAATTGCGGTGCAGAAGACTTAGATTTCCTAAAGCCATACTGTTTAGATGAGAGAAAATGCAGATTTTCAATCGACTTCATCATATTCAAATTAATAATTGATTCCATGACCTTGCATGAAATACAGCACAAAGAAATTGATCGGTAATGTTCAGCCAATGTGGAATCACCTTTTTTGGAAATTGGAACAATAATTGCTTCACGCCAAAAATCCGATATTTCTCCAGTCCTGTAAGAGACTTCAAAGATGGTTGACAATGGTTCAGAGAGAACAAGGTGAAGTTTCCTATAAAAGAATGCACATAAATTGTCTGGACCTAGTGATAATGTTGGTTTGAGATTTTATGATCATTGAAAGGACAGTGAGGAAATCAAAACTGCAGGAGAATTTATGTTCAAATTTTTTATCAGAAGGGTAGAGTCAGATATATTTTCAGCTTTGATAAAAATAGAGGAAAAATAATCATTTAGCAAGTCAGCTTTATCAATAGGATTGATGGCAATTATGTATCTATATTTAAGATCATGAATAGCCCTAGATGCAAAAAGTTTACTATTCACATACTGATAAAATTGGCGTAAGTTTCCAGCCTTAACAAGATTCATCTCTTTCATAATTTGACGTCTTTTAGTTTCTGATCTCGATTTATTTCTATTCAGGCGACGACACGAAAATCGTTTCGAGAGTTACAGTAAATAAGTTACTGTAACTGTAGTCCGTATTTCTTGTATTGTTTCTAGATTATGAAAGTGGAAAGCAAGTGGTATTCCGCATTTTTTGGTTTTCTGCTCAGCCATAGGTCATCTATGAACGAAAAATATGCCAATAGTTTTTAACAATCTCATACTGTAAGGCAAGCAAAAATGTACAATTTTTGATTCAGGTAACAAAAGAAAAATTGGACATAGGAAAGCAATGGTCTACTGTAACTCAAGTTAACCCCGCATCTGTATGAGTTTTAGCGCCAAAAAGTAAGTAAACAAGCTTGTTCTATGAAATTTTATCAATAGACAAGCACTCCTACAGTATGATACAGGTAAAAATTATTGCTGGATGCACAGGTAAAATACGAAAAATTGAGACCAAAATGCCATGGCTTAGAGTAAATCGAATTATACTAATTTTTTGGCGCCAAAAAATACAGTAAACCAGCTTCACCTATGTAATCGAATTTCGTCTTGTGGGACGACTATATGATGGCACGTCGCATCTAACAGTCCGTGTTCGCGTAATTGGATTTCGTCCCAAGGGAGCGGGAATTCGGGGACCATTTTACGGAAATATTTGGCGTCCGGATCGTCTTCCGTAGACGCATCGATGATTATGGATTCTGATTTCGAGCTCAAAAAGTGCAGCTGAAAAAATTAAATTCCACGCAATTTTTGAAAGGAATTTACCCTAAAAGAAAAGGTTAAAAGTGTAAAGCAGTGTTTGACGTCAAAAAATTACTGTAAAATTTTTTTGTAAATTTGAAAAAGATGACGTAATTACGAACTTCATGGCTTATCAATTTTTTTCAAGTCGTTTTACACGTAGGCATATAAGCTTAAGCCTACGCCTAAGCATAAGCCTAAAACAAAACCTGAGCTGAAGCCTAAGCGTGAGCCTAAGCCTAAGGCTAAGATTAAGCCTAAGCCTGAATATAGCCTAAGTATAGGCCTAAGCCTATGCCTGAGCCTAAGTCTAAGCCCAAGCCTATGCCTAAGCCTAAGCCTAAGCCTAAGCCTAAGCTTAAGCCTAGGCTTAATATTAAGCCTAAACCTGAGACTAAACCTAAAACTAAGCCTGAGCTCATGCGTAAGTGTGAGCATTAGCCCAATCCTAAGCCTGAGTCGAAGGCTAAACCTAAGCCTAAGCCTAAGACTACGATTCAGTCTAAGCCTAAGCTCAACATTAAGCCTAAGCTTAAGCCTGAGCCTAATATTAAGCCTAAGCCTAAGCCTCATATTAAGCCTATGCCTTAGATTAAGCCAAAGATTAAGCCAAAGCTTAAGCCTAAGTCTAAGATTAAGTCTAAGCCTATTTTTTGATGAGGTGTAACTTAATTTGCTAATTATATTTAGCCGTTAGACTTTTCCGTTTATTTTGTATTGTATTAACATTAACTTTCGTAGTAATAAATTACCTTATCTTATCTTATCTTATCTATCCAAGCCTAAGATTAAGCCTAAGCCTAAGGTTAAGCCTAAGCCTATGGTTAAGCCTAAGCCTAAGCCTAAGCTTAAGCCTAAGCCTAAGCCTAAGCCTAAGATTAAGCCTAAGCCTAAGCCTAAGCCTAAGATTAAGCCTAAGCCTAAGCCTAAGCCTAATATTATGCCTAAGCCTAAGCCTAAGCCTAAAACTAAGCCTGAGCTCAAGCCTAAGCGTGAGCATTAGCCCGATCCTAAGCCTAAGTCGAAGGCTAAACCTAAGCCTAAGCCTAAGACTAAGATTCAGTCTAAGCCGAAGCCTAATATTAAGCCTAAGTCTAAGCCTAAGCTTATGTCTAAGCCCAAGCCTAAGCCTAAGATTAAGCCTAAGCCTAAGATTAAGCCTAAGCCTGAGCCTGAGCCTATTGTGATTAATCCATGCAATCTAAATATAAAAAACGTAAAAAAATTCGATGATAGACTATAAAGAGCATGCTATAAAGATAACAGTTGAATTATTTCGCCACAAAAATTACAAGAACTATAAAAATCCTGTTACAGTAACACGAAAATGCTGAATTGGGAAAAAATTGAAATACTTCGTTTTCTTCTTCTTCTTTCTTCTTTTTGTCGTCCGATGACGAAAGCTGTTCTCTATCGCCTTTTTCTGTCATTTTAATAATAGGCAATTGAGGTAGGAAATCTAGTAAAAATAGGTTGTAAGAGTTTCGATAGTTGTAAAGTTTGAGAAAGACGGAGTTTAAAACTACTTGATTTGTATCCTATCAGGCAAATAAAATTTGATTGACTTACTACGAAGCGTTTGAAAATTTTAATTACTGTAGTCTTGTATACAAATCAACCAAATTTCAGTTTTCAGAGTTTAGTGTAATATCGATTGTGCGACTTTTTACAAAATGCCTGAAAATTGAAAATTGACAAAAAAGTATCGCTCTCGATGTTGTGTTTACGCAAAGCTTTAACTGTACGACTTTTTGCCCAAAAAATTATCAAATGTCATTCGAGTAGGCTGACAGATTTAGAATTCGATTTGACACATGGTTTAGCAGAAAATCTTAAAAATACAAAATAGTATGCTTTCCAAATGACAAAAAATCCATTCAAGGTTCTGCACATGTTAACATTATGCAAGAAATTAAGAAAAATAAGCTTCAACCGGATGGATCGATCGAATATGTATCTTTCTTATAGTGCAACCAAGACTGAATTGTTTTTGAACGTAAAAAATTATTGCAATCACGGTGGTAACTGACTACTTATTCGATCAACAAAGTTCATACTATAGTATCTTGATTACCTGTTTGTAAATTTCGAATCTAGAAAGAAAGCACAATTTCGAAATTTCCTCATTTTTGCGGCTGATACTGTATACGAGAGAGGCTATTTGAAAAGGAAAAAATCGTTACCTTCGAACATGACGCACAACATTTTTTAAATATGCATCTAAAAAAATCACGAGTTTACCGATGTTCTACTTTCCTTTCGCGTGCATCGCATTTTTTTCAAGATAGAGATTCAAGAAAATAATCTCGAAAACATGAAGATGTCGTCTTGAAAAAAATCAAGATCTCATCTTGAAAAAATCAAGATGCGATTTTGAAAGAATTTATCTATATGTATACCTGAACTGTTTAAGGTGGATTTCTGAGGTCACGGCTTGCTGGCGGAGAGCATCCTTGGTTTTTATCAACGGGCTGCATTAAGGTGGAAGACCTTTGATTAGCTACATTCAGAAATTTTTATCCTCTGATGTGCCGCTCATCTTGATTTTTTCAAGATAGGATCTTGATTTTTTCAGGATGATATGTGAATTTTTTTAAAGATTACATCTAGATTTTTTCAATTTTTTTTCAAGATGACATCTTGATTTTTTCCCTAGATTATTTTGAAAAGAATGCGATGCACTTGAAAAAATTGCGATGCACTTGAAAGGAAAGGCGAACATCGAAAAACTCTTACACCGTGATTTTTTTGCGATTCATCTTGAAATTTGTACGATGCATTTTGAAAAAAAGTTGTGCATCATGTTCGAATTTAACAAATTTTTACTCTTGACGATTTTTTAGAATCAAAAGTCAAAAAACAATCCACAAAAAATACCACCAGTGATGTTGGACATGCATAAAATTCAGAAATGAGAATTGATTTATTTAAAATCATAAATCTTTTCCTGAATTTTGCCACTGAATATTGTCAAAAAACAATTTTTTTATAAAATTTTGCCTCGGAAAATTCTACTTCTGAAATGTTTCATAGAAAAATGATGGAAAATTGCACACATGGAATCAAAAATGGCCTACAAAAAAATGGAAAATATTATGAATCCATACAATTTGTGTTATCCATTTTTTCTGAAAAACCTAAAAATGAAGTATCAGTTGATTTTTTGGGACAAAAAGTGCATGTCTGCACATAGGGTTAAAGACCTATTTAGATGAGATAGAACCTTCCCCGGCTGTTGATGCATGTGTCACGTATTGGGTAAACACCTTGCCATCACAACCATCGCCAAACACTGTTCGAAAAATAATGCTCGACCGGGGTTTGAACCTGGGTCTCTGTGACTATAGTGCAGCGTTCTTCCGATTGAACTACCGAGCCAGTGTTGGGATTGTTACGAAGGGCTGATGTACAGTCGTGCGACACGTGACATTCCCCCCTTGAAAGAAGGACGACCTCGTCCGTTGAAGATGCAGGTTCCTGTGGCCCACCAATGTGGGACCATCCAAGCCTCACCATGTCACCGTGACACATGATTCGAACCCAATTATGGTTGGATCTAATGATTTTGTGGCAAAATTTGGATCAAGATCACACTAGTGTGTTTCTGCCGATTTTAGTGAATTTTGTAATGTCCTGTCGACTTTGAAGAAACAGGTGCAGGCACGCGCCCGACGAAATGTAGCGGACCATTTTGAGGTAATTACTGTAGGTTTCAGATTCGGTAGGTGTGTGTTAGTTTTTCATTATTCAGTATTCATCACTGCTCCCGGTGTCTTCAGTTTGTTTTTTTCTGCATGGGAGATTTTCCATTGACCACGCCCACTATCGGGTTGTTTTGTTATTATACTGGTACAATTGCGTAATCGTCATTTTTTACAGTAAGTGTGTATTTTCTTGTGTGTAGGTAAAATTGATAGGAGAACACTGCTCCTTTTCCAAGTAGTAGTCAACTTAGCTCAAGTTTTTCATTGTTGGGTTTTAGTAGTTCTCTTTCTCATCCACTTATTCGGATAAGCATTTGGTGTTCAAAAGCCTGTGCATTAAGGTCGATCAATGGCTATCGCTCTTGCCAATTCTCATTCTTTTTTGACTCACGGACTAGGATAGGCAATGGCCCGTGGGAATCTTAACCCTTCATTTACTTCAAATATAACATGGTCAGGCTTAGGCAAACCAGTGCAGCTTTTTAAAGGTATCATACAAAACTGATCCACGAATAAGGAAAATTTATGTGCCTGTCATAAATTTTATTGGTTTGCTTTGAATCTTGCTGGTGGGAATATACCTGGCTGACACGCAGCAGGATTTTTCTTGTTTTTGGAATTTTTGGGTGATGAAACGAAGAAATAAATTTTTCCTAACTAAATGTTGCAAAAAAATATATTAAGCATAAAATAAATATGATTTCAAAAGTGCTTCTAGAAGATTTGATCATATAGAGACTTGAAAATTCCATGTGAAAATGTTGAAAATTATCAGGGAAAAAGTTTTTTTGTTGGAACTGAAGGAGTGCACTTAGAAACATAAAAAAACAAAATTTTAAAGCAGACTGATCAATTTTGAATGACTTCTCGTCACTTTCGAAAAAAATTTGGATCTGACCCCCAAAAATTTCTATGCTTTACATGTATGACATCTGCCTATTCTATACTTTTGATTCATCTGCAGAGTACTTCAGAGTCACAACTTGTACCAAGGACATCTGTAGCTTTAAGGATTTAAAAGTTTACTAGCACTAAACTTTAGGAGACAGTTTACTTTACATCTCACATTACATGAACTTTAGCATTAAGTAGGCCAATGGATAGAAGCAGTGTGTAAAGCCCCTGCTATACTTCGCCGGCCGGCGCTGGTTAGAAGTATAGCAGCTCGCAACCAGCGCCAGCCGGCGCCGGCCGGCGCCGGTTGCTAGCTGCTATACTTCGTCTTTTCAGTTGACGCCGGACGGCGCCAGCCAGCACCGGTTTGACAATTTGATTCAATCGAAATTTCAGAGCCGGCGGCAGCCGGCATCTATGTTATAACATGACAGAAAAATTAATATTTTACTTATTTTAGCACTGCTAGAATTTATTCAATTGTTTCTTCAATGGATGATAATTCTTTTATTGAAAATCTAATAAACGAGGTGCATAGTCGCCCGTATTTATGGTTGAAAGCGGGTAAGAGCTACAAAGACTCAATCGAGCGCCGCAATGCGTGGAATGCGATCGCAACAAAGTTGAATGTAGAAGGTTAGGTGGAGTTCTAAAAAAAGCAAAGTTTTGTTTTTCTAGGAGCAGTTGGGTTAGCTTTTCTAGTGTATCTGAAGACCTCTAAGGGGTCTGAACCATACATAGGCGTGGGAGGGTTTGCACCCCCGCAGAAGCTAAAATACCTATATCAAACAGGGAAAATTTTGGAAACCCTCCCAGAATAGGTGGTTTTCGGATTTTTCTGTATGAAAACACATAATCAAAGGAAATCAACAAACAGATGATTAATATTAAACGTGCCATTTGCCGAACGACGCGGGATGAAGTATAGCAGCAAAAAATATGTAGCCGGCGCCGGCCGGCGCCGGTTGTAAAATATTTGAGTCCAGCGACAACCGGCGCCGGCCGGCGAAGTATAGCAGGGGCTTAACATTACTCAAATTTCACAATTTACAAACTTTTAGATCTTTTCTAGTGGATCAGATAAAATCCTGAACCTTGATTCAGGTGGGATGAATTTTTACAAATATATATTTTCTATACTTAATTGTTGTCCTGATAAGCCCAACAATTTATTAAGTGACTTAACCTTTTATAGTTTGTTTTTTATTAACCTTAACATCCTACATGTTGCAGCGTAGTTAAAATATATATCCTCAGTATATGAGGCGTATCTCATTGTGCTTGATTTAAAGAGTTTTTCAGTTCAAGAGGAAATGCAGATTGTGTTTGGTGTACTGCAGTCAGTGCTTGAGAATTGAAATTTTCGTCTGGTGCTAATTTTTTTCATGTCTTTTCTCTTTTTTTATTTTTCATGTCCAAGGTAGATTTTAACAAGGAATTTCACTGATACTGTCAAAAGCTTATCAATTTTTCATTGTAATACTTTTCACAGCATTGAATTCTCTAGCCAGTATTTTTTTTGTACGGGACAAAGATTCTTGGTCTCATACAAAGATTTTTTGATGATCTTTGTACAATGTACAAAGATTTTTTCAAGATTTTTTTACTGATGATAACGTAAAAATATTGTTTTACTGGAATAAATTTTATAACTTGTCTTCATTTTTGCTTCTAAGTTCCAATTTCTAGCTGTATTTTGCTTCCTATCTATTCAAAAATCATATGTTGCTTCCTATCTGTTCAAAAATCTCATCGTATCAAAACCAAAGCTGCACCAGACTGCACGTCAAAGTACTTGATTCTTTAATGCACGTGAAGCTTACCTCACCTCCCTACGATCAAATGGACTTATCCGACTCTTACAAGATTTGGATAGAAATGAGTGAACGTGGTGGCTATAATATAGGGTTGCCCGCAAAAAAATCCATCGCAAAGAAACGTCCCAGAATTTGCAAAATGATTCGGAAGAATCTGATTTGAATGACGAGCGAGCTTCTGAATTTTTGAATTGTCTGACTTGAAATGCCATAAATTTTCGCAATTTAAACATGTTGATGGTAATAAATTTTTAAAACTTATAAACTTCATTCTTATATACTTTTTACATGCACTTATGCTCAAATTCTTTGATAATTTTCGTGTAAATTTTTGAGCTCTTTATGCATGCTGCAATTATTACACATGTACAAACAAAAAATCTTGCGTACAAAAATTTTTTTTGGATCTTTGTACACGAACAAAGAGGCTCGTACAAAAAAAAACACTGTATCTAGCATGATGTAATTTTGAAAATTTTTGAAAAACTAACATTTTTTTTGCTTTTCAGGTCAATTTAAATTGATATATTTTGCACAATGCCTAAACAAAAAGCATTGGAAAGTAATGAAGACTTATCAATTTTGAGTGATTCGGAGGTAGATGTGCCAGTGGATCCTGTCTTATTTGACGTCAACAAAATTATTTTACTTCCATTCGACAAAATGCCATCAAAAGTTTCACATCAGAATCCATCCAAAATTCAGGCAAATCAAGGCCTAGAATCCGAAGAGTCAGACAGAAATGGGGCATTACTGATCATAATTTTCAACTTTTTAGTGGTTCCTATTGAGGACAAAAATATCATAATGCCCGATGATCGTTTCATCAATCAATCATTTCACAATACCTCAAATCAAAAATTTCCCAAATTTCGATGGTTGTTGTGATTAGTATGTATTTTATATTGAATTTATGTCTATTATCCTTTAAAGTAAATAAACAACAGTTTTTATGCAGTTTCCAAGAACAAAAGTACTAAAATTAACAAAGAAGTAATATTGGGTCGATCCGACCTTTTACAGGACGTAAAAAGTAAAATGTGAGTGAATGGAAACGACAAAAAATTTGTCTACACCCTAACTCTTGCACACAAAGGATTTACAGTAAGACTTTCGACTCAAAAAATTTTCAGGGTTAGTTCAGTAGGCTCACAAATTTTTCTTATGTGATATATGGTTTAGAAAAAAAAATGATTCAACAACAATTGTAATTCTGATCAAATTTTATTATTTTCTACTATTCAAAAAATCGATCATTTTCAACATAAGCCGCAAGTCATTGGACACATGTCTTTTTGCTGGGCGTTGCACGACTTCACGACACCCTGTTCCATTTTAGCTGCAAGATCGTCGCATGCCAAATTTTTATCATAATCCAATGAATTGTAACACGCTCCTTGAATGGAAGATGTGGTTCATATTAATTAATTTGAAAAACTGAGTCTCAAGCACACTTTTTTCAAGAATGTGAAATTTTTTTCTACTTCATTACTTTAATGAATGTTATAATTTTTCCGTCATTGAGCAGCAAACAGAAAAATTGGAAATTTCGTCCCAGATAACCTCGAATCATCAGAATTTTCCTATAGCATTTGAATGTTGACATTTATTGATCTATCATTTCGACCTTCCCATTCTGATGAAGAAATTTAGAATTTTTCTACAGTATAAAGTTTACCACTATTTGAAAATTGCCTCTCAAACTGAACTTACTTTTTTGATTTTCACCACCTACTGAATGAACTGATATTCTACAGTAAAGTCTTATGCAGAACATTTTTGATGTGCTATTTTTTGTGATAGGTCCTTAGAAAAGTAAATCTTTAAACATTAATAGAGGTTAGTTACGACATAAATTTTAAAATTATCTTTTTCTCCTAAAATTACCTTCACAATTGTCGCAACTATTTCGACAATTGATCAAATATTTTCCCGGTTCATAATGACATTTGTCGTCATTTTTGCCTACCAAATTTTTGCAAAAGGCTTGCGAATCAGCCGCACAAGATTTTATAGGTATTCTAACCACTTGACCCATTTTGCAAACGTCTGTCGACGCTTTTTCGTAACCGGGGCATTTATAAGCTGTATTAATTTTCAGGATGTCACAAGTGCTGAAGCCGGATTCCATGCCGATTCGTTCTGACAAGCTGAAGTTTGGCAAAATATGGTTCGTTTTTGTTTTTCAAAACAAGATGGTAAAACAAGATGCAAGGAAGGAAGGAAGGAAGGAAGGAAGGAAGGAAGGAAGGAAGGAAGGAAGGAAGGAAGGAAGGAAGGAAGGAAGGAAGGAAGGAAGGAAGGAAGGAAGGAAGGAAGGAAGGAAGGAAGGAAGGAAGGAAGGAAGGAAGGAAGGAAGGAAGGAAGGAAGGAAGGAAGGAAGGAAGGAAGGAAGGAAGGAAGGAAGGAAGGAAGGAAGGAAGGAAGGAAGGAAGGAAGGAAGGAAGGAAGGAAGGAAGGAAGGAAGGAAGGAAGGAAGGAAGGAAGGAAGGAAGGAAGGAAGGAAGGAAGGAAGGAAGGAAGGAAGGAAGGAAGGAAGGAAGGAAGGAAGGAAGGAATGAAGGAAGGAAGGAAGGAATGAAGGAAGGAAGGAAGGAAGGAAGGAAGGAAGGAAGGAAGGAAGGAAGGAAGGAAGGAAGGAAGGAAGGAAGGAAGGAAGGAATGAAGGAAGGAAGGAAGGAAGGAAGGAAGGAAGGAAGGAAGGAAGGAAGGAAGGAAGGAAGGAAGGAAGGAAGGAAGGAAGGAAGGAAGGAAGGAAGGAAGGAAGGAAGGAATGAAGGAAGGAAGGAAGGAATGAAGGAAGGAAGGAAGGAAGGAAGGAAGGAAGGAAGGAAGGAAGGAAGGAAGGAAGGAAGGAAGGAAGGAAGGAAGGAAGGAAGGAATGAAGGAAGGAAGGAAGGAAGGAAGGAAGGAAGGAAGGAAGGAAGGAAAGAAAGAAAGAACGAAAGAAGGAAAGAAAGAAAGAAAGAAAGAAAGAAAGAAAGAAAGAAAAAATGATATAATGCATATTCATATTGTAACTTCAACTTCCTTCGATTTAAGCTCATTTTTTGCATTATCAGAATCTTTTATGGTTGTGAAACTTAAAAAGGGGCTTTTACAGGTCTGGTTCGGCCAGGGTCACATTCCCACGACCTTACTTTGGATATGCGTCTTTTAACAATGGTTCAATGGTGGTCTTGTCGGTATTGTTGTTAAAAGCAGTAGTGGTGTAATGCATTAGTGATAAATAATCATACGACAATTTTGCCACTTCGGGGTCGTTTTCTAGTTTAACGAAAATCCAGTGATATTCTGAAAAAATGCATAGCTTTTACAGTAATTTATTTTATAAATTTTTTGAATTACTTATCAAGTTCGATTTGAAATGTATAAAATATTGCATTTACTACTATGGTATTTCATGGTGTCTTATTCCATTATGTAGTACTTCTAGTATGCATCATGATTCTGTTAATATTTTTGTAAGTTTTTGACTGTTTTTTGTAGAATTAATAGATTTGTAGAAATGTAAGATATCGACTCAGAGAAATTGAGGCATTTCTATAAAACCATTCTAAGAGTAAAGGAAAAATACACATGTATTTCAAGTAAAATAAGAGATTCAAAAATCTACCGTGACTAAATTTTTCAAATATGTAACATATGGTACTTTACTTGTATATTGATGGAAGTAGTATCTGGAGAGTATGTTTGATCCTTGCCAAAAGCATTTTCGATTTATACATGTAATTGGGGCATGTTGTAGGGTATTTCTGCTGATTTTAGTGCAGTTCGTAATTGCTTGTCGATTTTGAAGAAATGCCCACAGGCATGCGGTCGACCGAATGTAGCGGACCATTCTAAGGTAATTACTGTAGGTTTCAGATTACGTAGGTGTGTGCGTGAGTTTTTGTTATTCAGTATAAGTCGCTGCTCCCCCTGCCTTTGGTTTGTTTTCGTCTGTACAGAAGTTTTTCCATTGACCGCGCCTACCACCATGTGTTTTCGTCGACCATATGACTAGCCATATGATCGTATTAGCCATATGGTAGTCATAGAGACCCCTATACTTTTGTCAGAAAAATATTGAAAAATGCTAGTTTTTTGATGAAAAATGTCAATTTTTAAACATAAAATGGTCGAAAAGTCAATTTTCATGGTGCTTCCCGCCAAGAATACATTTTTCCGGTTGTTTAAATAAAAATTACTATTTTTGAACCGTTTTCGGATTTTTTTTTCTGAAAAAGTCGATCTTTGTTCGTGCAGAGACCAGAATTTTGAGAAATCAATGACCCCCAGTCCCAAAAAAGTCCCCTGATCCCTAGAACTCTGGTCCTCGTTACATGTATGGTTCGATAAAACTGACAATTTACAGTCGTCAATACATTTGCATAAATCAATAGAATTTAGTTACAGTAGATTGTTGTGTGTCCTATTTTGCTTGAAATATGTGTGCATTTCCTGTAATCTTGGTTTTTTAGAGAAATTTCTAATGTCTGAGTCGATATTCTCACAAATCCATCAACACTTTGCCAAGAAAACAAAAAACTGCAAAATGTCACCAATGCATACTAAAAATACTGCCAGTGAAAAATTTGTGGTCTACTATATTTGGTATCAGTTGTGAAAAGTTTTTCTGTTACAGCAAACGAAAATTTGGCAAAATTCATACTTTACCTTTTGGTATCAGGTCAAGATGAACCTTGACATAATCATCTCTATCAAATCTGAAAATAAATTCTAAACGTGAAAAAAACATGAAATAAGAACATTTTTACCTTTGATGCTCGTGCTCAAACCCCAAAGCGTGCATCATTTCGTGCATAGTATCGCTAACCCTGCAACCTGGAGCGAGATTCAAAGGTTGTGCTGATGAAAAATATCTCTGCACGCCAACAAATGATGAACAGCTAAAATTAAAAAGAGAATATTAAAGTCAAATTTCAGAGCTACATTTTACAGTTTTTTCACCCATCTTTGCTGAAAAATTGCAAATAATGGTCTTCTTTTTTCCTGGGCACAAATTTGACGCAAGTATGCAAATTGAATTGTCGGATTGCAGTTTCTATATTGTCTCGTCTGAGTTTTGAAATTCCTTGCAAAGAAATATAAAATAAATTTTCAACAAGTTTTTTGTTTAAAATTTCAGGGTGAGCCAAAAAAAGCGACCAGTACTGACTTTCATAGCTTTCAAACGGTTGAAAATTTTTTAATGCGGTTTGCTGCGGTCAATAGATAAAACATCTGGTATGCAAATTACAAAGCTTCAGCCAGATTGCTTCGATATTGACTGACTAGAATCAAAAATACTAAACGTCAATTTTTTGCAAATAAGCAAAAATTGACAAAAATCAACATATTTTATAAGAGAAAAAAGTGAAATAGATCCAACCATAAGAACCATATAACAGCTGAAAACATCAAGAGAGCCGTTTTAATGTGTCCTACTTTCTGTTTCATCAATAATTTTAATCGTTTTTCGATCTGGTCAATGACAGAATTGATTTTGCTTTAATTTTGCCTTTTTTCCCAATTTCAAAACAAAAGATTCCTGATTTTGGCGAAATTTTGCCCATATTGATACAACAAGTTGATGACCTTAAATTACGTGTAACAAATCTGGGTCATTTTCAGACTATTATTGTGTGTAAACAGCTTAAAAATACTTTTTCACAATAGGGCATCTTTTACTTTGATTTCACAACTTTTACTTTCAGGAGAAAGATTACTTTTACAAAATTTCCGTTTCTGTGAAAACCACAAAAGCTAGAAGCATAAAATTTGGCCCTTACAACAAAGATAAATAGGGGAATCTAATGCATTAATTCGCATTAAAAAAGCTTCATCCATTCGAAAGTTACGGAAGTTAGCATCAGTCGCTTTTTTGGCTCAAGCTGTATATACCATACCTTTGTCGATGATGTAAGGCACGACCCCTTTTGGCCACTTTTCAGCCTTGAGATTGACCGAACGACCACGATTCTATATAATATAAAAAATAGTGTCAGGACTTTTAGCCCAGTTTTTTTAGGAATTACCCCGAAAATATTCGATGGAATTTTGAGGATATCAGCTATCTTACCAAGTTGATTCCAGTCGGGTTCAATCAGACCTATGAAAGTGGAATTATGCACGATGCATTGAGGTCAAAGATTACGGAAGACGAGAAGGGCCGCTTGAAAAAAATTATCTTCGAACATGATTTTTTCAAGATGCATCATAAAAGTTTCAAGATACAGTGTAAAAATTCAAGATATAAGAGTTCTTCGATGGTCGACCTTCTTTTCAAGTGAATCCCAATTTTTTCAAGTGCATCGCACTTGAAATTTCATCTGGAAAAAAATCAAGATCCCATCTTGAAGAAAAATCAAAATCCCATCTACAAAAAAAATCATGATACCATCTTGGAAAAAATCATGATGCGCGGCACATCAAAGCATGGAAATTTCTGAAAATAGCCAATCATAGGCGTTGCTCTGCCTGACTTGCCGGTGGAAGGCGCCCTTTGCAAAGGGGGAAACTATTTTTCACGGGGAATGCGATGGACGCGATGAATTTTCGTGCAATTTCGTAAATTTAAGGCATCGCATTTTTCAAGATAATCTTGAAAAAAATCAAGATCTCATTGTGAAAAAATCAAGACCTCATCTTGAAAGAAAATCAAGACACTCCATAGAAAAAAATCAAGATATCATGTTGATAAAAAAAATCGAAATCCCATCTTGAACAAAATCAAGATCCAATATTCAAAAAAATCAAGAAGGGCGGCACATCGAAGGAAGAAATTTTCAGAAACTAGCCAATCAAAGGTGTTGCTTCGAAAAATTATTTTTTAAAATGAAAAATCAATACGTCCATCGGATCAGTCGTACAAAACAACCTCCCGTAAAACCATGACGCCCTCCACCAACAAGTCGTAACCTCAGAATCCACGTTGAAGGGTACCCGTATATATTAATACAAGAGGCGGAGCAACGCCTATGATTGGTTGATTTCAGAAATTTTCATTATTTTATGGGCCGTCCATAGGTTTTTTCCAAAATCTGATCTTGATTTTTTCAAGATTAATATTTTGATTTTTTCAAAATGGGATCTTGATTTTAAAAATGCGATGCACTTGAAAAAATTTCGATTCACATGAAAAGAAAGTCGAAGATCGAAAAACTCTTGCATCTTGAAACTTTTTCGATGCATCTTGAAAAAATGCTGTACACCATGTCCGAAGATAACAGTTTTTTTTCCAAGTGATACTTCTCGTATCCCATAAAAGACATAGAAAATGAACTTACCGCCATGGATATTATTAATCTCAGCCACCAGAAAGGCGATCACAAGTCGAAACATGACTCCAAGTTGGAAAAAATGTTTTTTCTGCGACTATTTAAAAATTTGTATTCTATTGTTGCATTATTTGCTTATATTCTTGTTTGTAGAATATGAAAATATTTTTTTCGTACAATTCTGTTCCCATCAAAAGATCTCATATCTGTTTGTTATTTTGCAGACTGAGGCATAATAGCTTGCGATTTTTTCATACTATCTATTGTAATTTCGAGCCTTCAAGGTTTTGTACAAACACAGTTTCTATAGCCATTGAATTGTAGTGAAACACTGCTTTTTTGGTATATTCTCGACTAGAAATGAATCAAAGCTCTTATCTTGGGTAGAATTATTGTATTTTCTAAATTTTCCCATTTATTCTTGGAGAGACCATGTATCAAAAGTCTGACTACAGTCAACTAATGTCTTCCTTGGTGAGGATAGGGACTGCCTTGAGTTCCATAACCTCAGAGAAATCATCCATAGACTCCTCGAGGTGCATACCCAGGAGAAACTCAAGTGCTCACCTGACCCCTAAATGGTTGGGAGTTAATCATTCTCAAGGCTTCTCCTTGCCTTTGCACTTAACATCGGCCATATCCTCCTCCAGTTCCCCTCTGGTACTGGCCCTGAGTGGAACTTACAAAAGATGCTCTGAAAGGGATGCATTACTTGTACCTTGCCCCTGTTGATTTCCCAAAAGCGACTGATACAATCCAGGTTGTAGACGTTGTTGCGATTGCTTGTTGACTTCTCATCCTGAATGTATCTCTCGGCCTTTTTTCCATCAAGATCAGGATTTTGAAAGGCTGTCCTTCATCATCTTCAGCTTTCTGAAATTATCCAGAAAACTTCTGTTTAGCTTCAGACAACTTCTTCTTCCCTGCCAGGTCAAGTGCAGTTCATTGGTGCTTCTGCATTTGGTTGGCATAAGCTTCCCTGAATGTAATGCTATCTTCTCTGTGCAAATAAGTAGCATAAAAATTCTCAGTAACAAAAGCTTTGGCCTGTGCATTGACTGCGCCAATGTGTCTCGAGCCTAACTGTTGCTTTTTAAGTTTTAGTAAGACCATGGCACACAGATATCTCATGGCTGACATGAAAATTTCTGGATCAAAATTGTTTAACCAACTGGGCATCATTTATTTCCAAATGTATTCTGAAATAAATTAAGGAACATTTATATGATCATATAGAAGTCCTCCTTGCATTTCGAAGTTCTCTCCATAGCTCTTGTAAAGTTCTTTGGGGTGTAGCCAATTGCGTCCTTTTCATATGCCCTTTTTCCAATTGCGCTGATCCAAATGCACCACATGTCATATGGGCCATTGTCATATGTGCTATTAGCAAATGCGCCGTGTGTTAAATGCGCCATTTGCAAATGCGCATTGTTCATTTCAGCCATAATTCTAATTGGACACTGAAAACATAGTATCAAATGAGAAATGTAGTTCTTCTTGAAGACCACACAAACTAGGCAAAAACAACATTGTAAATTATTATACAGTCATACATGACCACACAGGTAGTCACATAGCCAGAGTTGAAAATTACCAACCTGCAATTATGTCACATTTGGAAGACTAGAATTTTTACACTCAATCTACGGTATGATCAGGGTCAAATTAATGCTATTCATTTTATGACCAGTATAGCTTATAATTTGGCTGATCCATTGGCGTATTAAATACTATAACTCTATGCAATTGTGTCTTGCTTATTTTGACTTTCGAACTCAAGTGGTAAGATTTGGAGTAAATGTTTAGTTTTGCTGCTTCTGAACAAATTTGAAGTATGAAGGTAATGGGTACAGGATCATCTGATCATAGAATCATGATCAGATCATAGAATCATGATCAAATCATAGAATCATGATCAGATCATGAAATCATGATCATATTATAGAATCATTTGCAGTAGCTAAACTGTGATATGGATTAACTACGTAGGTCTGAGAAAAATGAACACACAGCAAACATTTTCAGATGGGAAAAATTTTGTAAAAAAATGCTTCCTAAAAAATTTCTGGAGACAATTGTCGTCTTTGTCACTTTTTTTTATTATCGGTGCATCCATTTTCTTTCTACCATGAATAAAACACAAAGGCTGCGCATTTGCAAAAAGTGCAATGACAGTTGGTGCATTATACACATGGCACAAATGCATAGGGCGCATATGAAAATGGCACACTTGAAAATCCGTGCAATTGGCTAGGATGCAAATGGGAAAGTGTAATTGAAACTGGCCCATATGGCTACAAACCAGTTCTTTTACTCCATTATTTACTAATCCACAACTCAATGGGTTTCTGCCATCATCTGGCATATCTTTGGCGAATAATTTTATAATTTCAGTGATCAGAAAATCTATTTTCCCCTTGACCACAGGTAACTTTTTATGCGCATCCCAGTAGTCTCTTAAAACAGAGCTCTGGAACTCCAAAATAACTATATCGTCTCTGCCTTGTTTGCTCGGCTTTGTTGAATGGGTGCCAGAGACCTTTCCAGTTACTTTTTTCCCTAACAAATTTCTTTGGGTATCCTTGGCTACCTGCTCTGCTTTCCACTTTGGCTTAGCCCACATCCCATTAGATTGTCCTTGGATACTAATCTGTGAGGCTGTGGCTTTACCAGTCAACTGTGTTACTATTGTACTGGATGGCATCCAACTCGTAGAACTAAGTGTTCCAGGTGTCTGGCTAGATGTTGTTGACTTACCTTTTGACTTAGTGGAATCAGTCAATAACATTATCGATCCCATAAATTTCGAGCTTGTGCCCACTTTTGTTGCTTCATTTTTGTCTGTTTTGGATAATTCTTCAATGTCATGTTCACCCTTTTCATTTTTGCATATTTCAGTTTTTTTGGCATTTGAGGCAATCTTTGGATGTCCAAATTTTTAATTTGGTCATCCGTTCCACTTTTATTCCTAAAACGTTTTACCTCCTCAGCAGTATATATTCCAGGTATACCTCCATCCAGGGCCGTGCACAAGGGGGGAGGCAGGGGGGCAGCCGCCCCCCATTGAGGCAGTATGCACACAGTATATCTGTGTAAGATCAACATTTTTTGGGGCTATTCAGTAAAAAAATCTAGTCTACCCCCCTCCATGAACAAATCCTGCACATGGCCCTGCCTCCATCTATCCAGGGGTTTCTTTAAGGAGCTTTTCTTGCCAGCACTTCAGGGATGACCACAGGCAGCCTACATACTACCCAGTGCCGCAAGTACTAGCTGAGGTTGATGAACAACAGGTGGCTGGATTGGGGCTTGGATAGATGCTTTCAGAGGCGTTGGCTGTACCATCAAACCAACCAAGACCAGTTCAATATGCTTCTGTTGCTCATCCAGTCTTGCCTTCTGGTCTGCCAGCTGAAGGAGACAAATTTCCCTCTGCCTAGCTATTTCTCTCTCAGCCTACTCCCTCAATCTTGCTTCCATTTCTAAAATTGTTATGTCCATGGTAATTATAATTACCTTTGTCAGGTTCCAACAGTTGCTCTGTTCTAACATCTATTCCAGCTAGTAAACCTTCTGCTTGATCTACCATGGAGACAATATGAGTTTCATCATCAGATAGCATAGATGTTTTCACAATGATTTCTTGTTGGACATCTAGATCATCAAAAAATCTATTGGTGTATTATGATTTGATGGTATCACTTGTTGTGGTGCTTTCGCTGCAACAGGTTCAGCCTGTATCTCTTCTTCTTGTGCTACCTTTGAGGCATCTATCTTCACTTGTGTCAGTTCAGATTGTGTGTCTGCCTTAGTGCTTACTTTTGCACTTTTGTCCTGTGCAGCCAGCTGCTTACCTATGGGGGTTACCACAACCTTGTCGCTGATATGGGTTATTTGATAACTGAGTTGCTTGGAGGGCAAGGGGTCTTTGTAGAACAGCGGATCATAATTGGAGGAATATTCTGGTTGATTGGCAAAAACTTTCTTCTTCTGGTTGTTGCTTATTGCCTATTCGGTGTAGCCTATTGGGAATCATAACATGCTCACATTTACCGCAATTTGCCAGAAATAGTACATGTGGTAGCTATATGGGTTATCTTTGTATTGCAGCACATCAGCTAAATGGTGTTTGTTCTCCACCTGTGTTGATTGCCAGGATTTTGCCTTCAGCCAAAATAGTAATGGAATAAACCCAAATCTGTTTCCCCAGCAAGTAATTGCATCCCTTTTAGTAGGCCTATGCACTTTTGCCACTGGTAGACTATTATTGAAGGAGAGATGTTGTCCATACCACTCACTTCTCTGCAACATTTTCAAAAGTATTTCTTTACCATTGAGGTTAAATGACTTTAAGTTGTAATAGTTGAGCAAGCAGGTGGTTGAGCTGTGGTTGAGCAGGCTAGAAAAAATTTTACTCTTTTTCAGTATCAAATCCAATAATCTGCTGTCCTCAAAATTGGCTATCTTTCAGCCTTTCAATAATTTCAGCAAC
The DNA here is from genome assembly GCA_963922205.1 of Romanomermis culicivorax. NCBI lineage: Eukaryota > Metazoa > Nematoda > Enoplea > Mermithida > Mermithidae > Romanomermis > Romanomermis culicivorax. The sequence goes on along the minus strand of CAWUHX010000004.1, from coordinate 2,887,744 downwards.
TTTCCCCATTTTGGCCTTTTTGGCTTAGTCAGTTTGCATGGGCATCAACTGAAATTCATAATCTTCTAACTTGCCAACTCTGCAATGTGTATAATATTGTGGTCTAAATATGCCAGAAAAAAATAAATTAATTTTTTGAAAATAAATAAGATGAACACACAATATACACTGTAGTCTGTTTTTCTTGAAATGCTTCTAAATAATGAAAATGGAAAGCAAGTAGTACTTCGGATTTTCACAATTTTCTAATGAGCAGTGTAGGACTGGAAATTTGTGAGCATACTGACCTAATCTTTAGTGATTTTTTGAGTGAAAAATTTTACAGTATGAGTGTTATGTAAACAATTTTGAAGACAGTGCTCATTTGTGTCTTTTTTCTATTTGGAAGCATTTTATAAAAACATACTATAGTCAACTTTCACCAAACAACACCAAGCACAAATAGCAAGCAGGGAAATATGAAGGTTTCGAATATATAATGATTTAGTGTTGGTAGATAGTTAGAATACAAGTGCAACCCTGACTTCCACCTTACTAGGGAGTTTATGCACAGACCACCTGCATTCCCCATCAATTGACCACTAGCACTCTCAATCCAACATCCCTAACAGCCTATCCAATGTTGTATAGAATTTTCAAAAAAGGTTTGGAAAGCTACTTACCTATTTACACAATTTGGGATGCAATTCTTGAAAATTTGAGATAAATAAATTTGACATAATTTGCAAAAATATTGAAATTGTCTACACCAGGTGGCATTTAGCTACATGCTGGATCATGTCCATCATCTAGACGAATTTATTCAACTCACTAAGTACATTGGAGAATCACAGATTTTCACTAAATACACAATTTATGCCCTAAGGGCAGCTTTGCCAAGACTAGTCACAAGTTTGACAGAAAATAAAATTAGTTCCCACTCATTTTAGAGTATTGTTTAGGCCTTTCTTTAGACACTGATGGGCTATGACTTCCTGTTGTTGTAGTGTGTTTCTATCTATTTTAGTGAATATTGTAGCAGACTATCCCAAGGTAATTACTGTAGGTTTTATATTAAGTAAGTGTGTGTGTGAGTTTTTCTCAATTCAGTATTGGTCACTGCTCTCCACAGCTTTAGTTTGTTTCTGTCTGCACAGGAAATTTTCCATTGACCACACCCACCATTGGGTTGTTTTGTTTTTATGCTAGTACCATTGTGTAATCGCTTTTGTATAGTGAGTGTGTGTATTTTTCTTGTTTGGGTAAAATTGATATGATACCAGTCTGTTTCTAAAGTAGTAATTAGCTCAACTCAAATTGGGAAATGCAGGTTTACCAGTTTGGGTCTTCATTGTTGGAGTTTAGTAGTTCTCTTTCTGGTCCACTGCAAGCCTGAGTATTACGGTAGATCCCTGACTATCTCTCCTGCTGAGTCTTACTCTCTCTTTGGACTCATGGACTAGGATAGGTAACAGCCCGAGGAATCTCATAACTCCTCATTAAATTAAAATATAACAGTGACTTGCTCAACTTCGAATTGAGTAGATAAGTAATCGAAGTTTGGCCTACCATCGATGAGAAAATACTGGTTGGCTTGCCGCTGATGCGGCCAAAAATTGTTTTGTTACACATTTGTTTGGAGGCCATGACATTTCTTCCGTAAATTCCTTTAAATCATTATTATCAATTTTTTGAATTTTATTTTGTAAGAGCTGAAAAATTAATGAAGTTTTGGCTTTCACTAATCTCTGTCACTTTTCACCCCACAATGTAAAAAAATTTATCAATCCCTTTCAATTTAATATAGAATTGGGGGGGGGGGGACTTTTTAGGATTCCATAATTTTTTCTGTAATTTTCTTACTGTTATTTCATATATTCCATGAAAATCTAAAGTTATGGCTAACAAAAAATATCTAATGAGTCATTCAACTAGAAAGTTAGTCTTATCTATGAACTTTATCTAAGCTAAAGATTTCATAATTTTTGCTGCATGAAAATGTTGGCTGCTTTATCTAACCTTTTCTTTCTTTTCCACATGCATGCTATATAAACATGGTAGGTGTTATGTTTTTTGCCTTCATATTTTTCATCTAAAATTTTATTCTGTGGTTCAGTAAAGATATCAAGATTTATGTGTAGCCACATGAATTTTTTGGTCTTTCCACACAGGGATATCAGAACTATAGTTTGTAATATTGATCAATATTTTTTTATTTATACATAGACTGAGTTTCATATTTTAGACCTTCGTAAGGACCTAAATTTGAATTGATAATTTAGCCTTTAGTCTCGAAATTAGCATCTTTATCAAATTCAAAGTTTGACATCTCTAGGATCTTAGTGTGACTGTCAAGGTCATTAGTATTATTTGTTGCAATATATTTAGTTTTAGGTCGAACTGTTGATACTGGATTTGGCAAAAAGATCAATTCTCAAAGATTAAAGAAGTAAAATTGTGAGTTTTTTTTATTTATTATGGGTCCAGTTACAAACTACATTTCATATTCAATTCTCATAAGGCAAATCATTTCTATCACTCAAAAGCAATTGAGTACTATTTTATCAGATTTGGACCCAGTAATCTACTTATGCAAATTGATCCAAATAAGAGTCAACAGAATCAAATATCTGATCTTGAAAATTTAAAATATATCACAACATCCAAGTTCTATCTTTATAAAATAAAATAAAATAAAAAATAATAAAAAATAAAAATAAAAATTTTATAAAAAAACTAAAAAAGCTTTAAAAAACTTAATAAAAAAACTTCAAAATCAGCTTCATAGTCTAGTTCCTGATCGTGAGGAAGCATATCAAATTTCAGGTACTGATACATGAAGAGATAGCTATCCTAAAAACTAGTTCAGAACACAAAATTTAAATTTGTTACCTTCTTCAAAAGTTCATCATATAAATTCATTGAATCCTAGCAGAGTACAAGGTTCATTGTGCTTTCTGCAGTAGACATGACTATTATAGTGATCAATGTAAATCATGTTCAACATTAGAATCATGGAAGAAAAATATCCATGATGACAAGCTTTGTTATCATTGTCTAAAATTTTGAAATGTTTCATCTAACTGTCAAACAAAAATACGATGTTTCTACTGTCAAGGACCTCATGATCATGCATTGTGTGAAAAAAATTTTGAGCAATCAACAACTGCAATTTTCATCCAACCCAGCTTTAACACTACAAGATTAACAATGAACTCTGCAACTCCTATAAGATCAGAAGAGCTCTTTAGATCCTTCAGAACTTAGGAAGAAATCCAAAACAAACAGAAAGATTCCATTTGATGAGGAAGCAAAAGATATTGTTGCTAATTTTAAATCAAATTCTAAAATTTCATTGATAATTATCAAAGCAGTTGTAGCAAATTTGGTTGATACTTCGAAACCACATGAAGCTTTTGTTTTTTTTGACTCAGGCAGTCAATGAACCTATATCAGTGATAGGTTGGTTGAAAAGTTAAAACTATCAATATCAAATTCAGAATTCATCACAATCCATACCTCTGGTTCAAATTTGCCGAAAAAGATCCAAAGTAATGTAGTATCATTTGGAATAAGACAAATCAATGGGCATTCCAAAGAAATTATTGCTTCATCTTCACCTTACTTGACTGGGCCAATGTTCACTCCACTTTTGAAAACAGAAGATTTTTTAGAATTAGAAATGATCTAATATCCTGAGACACATATCAATTTAGATGAATTTTTATCTGTGAATATCATATGGTTGGCAACCTAAAAATCAACAAGCGATTGTTGATTACCAACTATTGCCACTCATACACCATGTGTGTTGTAGAAGGAAAAGACAGTGTTGTGAAGGAGTTTGATGAAATGTTGGAAGCATGTGGTGTTTTCATGAAGAGGCTCTCGGAATTGGATTCAGTTATGGAAACCCCTAAGTTGAAGGTTCTCCAGCAGATAAAGATCAAGGGAGATGAGATCTCAAATCTTGGAAAGCTGTCTCAGGAGAATCAATGACCAATCAATTAGCCAATGTTGATTGGTTACTCAACTTGAAGATTTGGTCTTTCAGAATAGGACAATTGAATGAACTGGGACTGTGAATGTTTGTCAACATCAGAAAGGAATTGGCAAGCAGAAAGAAAACAGAGGTGAATTGAGGAAGGCAGGATTCGATAAATGACTTAGTCCAGATTGTATGAGCAGGGTGGAGTTAGACATCAAATCTCATCCATCAACATTGTCTTGGGGAAGAATCCTTGAGTTAGCCACCAACATTGATTACACAAAAGATGGGCTAAATGTGGGCAAAATTACTAGCAAAGATGCACCTTTGTACCTAAATTATTTGTTGCAGAGAAAAGCTAACCATTGTGCTCCCTTAGTCAAATGAACGAAACCCGCAAAACCAAAAAACGCTACATTAATTCAGCAGATCACGAAATCCAGAGGCTCTTAATTGGACTCAAATCATTGTGTCAGAACACTTCCCAAATAGTTGGAAATTGTGCTTTGGTGGTATTAACAATAAATAATCGTGTACCTTTTGGAACTATATCAAGTACTTTCTTACTAAGTGCCACAATATGCTATAATTTAAAACATAGCGCCAATGAAATCACTGGAAATCTGATCAACAATCTGTATGTTGATAATCTTGTTGTTAATACTGATGATATAGACAAGCTTTGAATCTGTAAAAGCAATTAAAAGTACTCTTTCTGGAAGCATGTATGAATCTCTGGGAATAGAAATGGAATTCTTCATTTCTAAATGATAAATTTGATTCACTGGATGGTCAAAGTAAATCTGACATCAAAATTCTTTAATATTGGATCTGATTTACTGGGACTCGGATTCAAGATCTCAAAATCTGAAAAAGCAATCGCTAAAAGGCCTATTGCTAAAACATTTAATTCATTAGGATTTTTATCACCAGTTTTACTCTCAGGAAAACTGCCTATACAAGAACTTTGGAAAAAGTGATCAAATTATGCTGACATTGTTAAGGCAGATTCATACTTCGTCCGGCATCCGGCGTCCGGCATCCGGCATCTGAAAAAAGTCTATTTTTAGATTTTTCATCCGGCGAATCGTCCGGCAATCCGGTACCGGATGACGTCATTTTTTTCCTTTTCCCACGCTGCCGTATCTTTTTTTTGCCGGAAGACTGGAATTTTGCCGGATGGGAAGAGTAGAAACAGTTTGTACTTTTCCGGATGCCGGAAAGCATATTTTGTATGTAATTTCAATTGAAGCGCGTGTTTGATTGATTTTTTCATATACAATGTATGCGAGAGATATCGATTTTTTTAGTTGACAAAATTTTTTGTTTTTAATCTTGGTTGTTTTTTTTTTTAAATTTTTAATCGTTTAATTTTTGATTGCTGAGTATTTCGTATGTTTTTTTCGTTCTTGAAAGCATATGCAGGGTAGTCATATAAAGACTTTTTTCTAGGCGTGATTATAGTTTAGTCATATATTATTATACGCCTATGGAAGACTGACAAATTTGACAAATTTCGTATCAATTATTCAAGCTTTTACTCATGCAGAGTTTAATGAGCACATCATTTTTGATTTGAATTGATTTGAACAGGTTCTCAACAATGAGTAAAGCAGTGAATGTTATAATCTACACATTAGGTTTCTTGAAACAGAAAATTTGTGTTTTTTCATTAGAAAGAAATCATAATTTTGTCCATCAAACTCATAATTTCTTGAATAAAATTTTATCAAAAATGAAAGATCAAGGATACTTTGATTTTCATGAATTGAATCTGGCTGAAAAAACTCTGATAAAATTAGATAAAAAAGATTTCATCAAGATCTAATTGGAGAAAAACGAGAATCTATTGTCAAATTTAGACATTTAGGAATAAAAATGAACGAAAAATAAATTTTGAGGTGTTATGTGTGATATAAAAGTGCTGAACTACCAGATGGTTCAATGTATCCAATCCTCATTCATCGAAAATCAGTTTTTACCAAATATTAATATCCGATGTACATTAAAAAGTAATGCCTTTCGGCATGAATCACACATTATCTGAATTGTGGTGTATATTTTATGTTCCGAAAGGACGCATGTACAAAGTATCATCAAAAAATGATTTATTTGTAAAAAGTTTGGATCAGGTCCATTTGATTGCCAAAAAGACATCATTTTCAAAGGAAAGAGTTCAAAAATCTCATCCATTCCAATTCACTAGTAGATTATCTGGGTTCATTATTGATCAAAATATCTATTGAAAAGGTAAGTCCGGATGTTTATTTTAACATGTTTAGTCACTAGAGCTATTCATCTAGAAGTTGTTACTGATTTGAAAACAGAGTCCTTTCTAAATTGTTTCTGACAATTTATCGCCCAAAGAGAGAAGCCTGATAAAATAATATCTGATAATGCCTCACAATGCAAATTATCCAAACAACTTCTTGACAATGTATGGAGTTCTATCATCCATGATGATTGTTTCACCCTATTTCTCATCAATAAGAACCAAATGAAGTTTCATTACAGAGTATGCTCCTTGGAAAGGTGGATTCTATGAGAGATAGTCGGACTAGTCAAGCAATCCTCGATTCTTGACTCTTTCTTGTGAAATTGAGGCTGTAGTCATCACAAGACCTTTAACATATCCAGCTGAAGAAATCAAAATTCCTCGTGTTTTGAGACCCGTTGACTTTCTAAATCCATGTGCGGATATTGGCATTCCACTCATAGAAGAAAAACATGATGCAAACAAAAATCGCACTGAAGATAATTCAGTTTACTATCCAGAACTTGAACATTCAAATCGACTTGCGACATACTGGAAGAAAACTCAAATATATTCAGATCAATTTTGGAAAGAATGAAAAGAAGGTTATCTTCTAAACGTATGTGAAAGATCAAATTTCTTTCATAAGAAACCAAGAATTTCATGCTCTATAAGACCAAAAGTTGATGGAATAGTTTTACTGAAGGATGAAAATACGCCTCGAGGGACTTGGAAATTAGGTAGAATTACTCAACTTCATTAATCCCAATAAAATGGTGAAATTAGATCTGTTCAAGTGATGTTAACCAATGAAATGACTGTGAAAAAATGGATAGGGCATTAAATCCCTCAAACTCACTGGAAATTTCATCAGATATTTTAGATAATCCTAACAGTGATCAAGATGAGCAAATTCTCCAACAAGTCAATTTCAGTTTCACATAAATTCAAAATTAAAATGATCATGCTCACTACTATTTTTGATCACATTATATTTTATTATGGGATTCAACTATGCATCTACATAAATCTTACAGCCATACTAATGTAAGAAGTTCAATCTAAAAGCAGTTGTGTTTAGTCAATGTTGTAGGAAATCTGGAATCACAATTTGAGAATGAGCTTTGTTGCTCACAAATACCTTGTCCTGTTGGTTATCTGAGTTCATCAGAATGTTGAGGCAACCTGTTCCCGCCACTCGGGGCTTCAGTAAAAGTTAGGCTCAGTCTGGGACTTGAACCCAGGACCTTGCGGCTACCGTCCGCACGCTCTAACCAACTGAGCCAACCGAGCAGCGGGAAAGGCGCTCTCTTTTTGCAACAATTCGTAGTTGAGGTGGCTGCTTTGGCCACTCTCAACATCCCTCCGCCGTCGAGTTTGACGGACCGTCAAGGGCCACCAGTGTTGAGGCAACCTTTTCCCGCCACTCGGGGCTTCAGTAAAAGTTAGGCTCGGTCTGGGACTTGAACCCAGGACCTTGCGGCTACTGTCCGCACACTCTAACCAACTGAGCCAACCGAGCAGCGGGAAAGGCGCTCTCTTTTTGCAACAATTCGTAGTTGAGGTGGCTGCTTTGGCCACTCTCAACAAGAAAAGTGTGATAGAAACTGTCAATGTCTAGAATGGGCAGATGATTGTTCTCTCTACTCTGAAACTAAAAGAATCAACCAACCATATGTGAAACAAATACTTTTCATTTCACAACCTAAAATTTGTTTTCTTGAACCGAATCCAGGCTGTGATCTAAGAGCATTTCATCTTAAAGTAGCTCAAATACAGTTATATGATAACAGTATATTTCTCATAAATTATCTACAATTGATCTACAGTTCTCTAAATAAGGATACACACTCTTGTCTAGGGGAAGGTCTCACAATAGGAACACCAGATTTTAGCGAAAAAAATTCAAATGTCACAAAAGTGGCACACATTTCTGATATTATCCTCAACACAAAAAAATCAGCTTTGTGATGGTCAAATTCCAATCAAAATTTGGGGTATAGTTACTATTCTAGCATATCCACCAAGAATACACATGAGTGAATTCAAGGTGGCATAAATATATAATTAGAATATCATGTAGGATTTTTAGAGATCTACTCAAAGCCTTATTGTTACAAAATCAAATATCCACCTTTGGATCAAACTCTTCAACTACCTAAACATATAATTATCAATCCTCATGAGATTGAAGCAAAAATTTGGAAATATAGTTTATTGGTCGAAGAAATTAGTATCCATCATCCATCTTCAGCTTTTTGTGAAATGATGTTTGCCTAGACTTGATATATAATCTAAATTGTGAACTAAACCTAGTCATTTTTATTACTATAGTAACTATTGGGTTGGCAAGAATGTAATGTCAATTTTTGGTTATATGTTATCAATCAATTTTTTTGTTAAAATCTATATAAAATAAATTGGGTTGATGATTGTTTGTTTGGAAGAGCAAACATTATTGTTTTAAAAAACGAGGCCAGTTTTCAGTTGACTCATACTGTCCATTTTATTGATACCTAAAACAAGGTGTCACCTCCCCGACCATATTCATCATTGCATTTTCTATGAGTATGATTTGGGCAGAACTGCAGCTGAAGCAGCGAGAAATATATGGCAAGCATATAGTGAAGCTGCTGTGTCTGAACATGCACTGGAATGCAAAGTTCAGGACTGGCACCTGCAGTATCAAATATGAACCTCGTAGTAGATGACCAGGTGAAGTGTCAGATGCAGACATTCAAGAACAGCTGGACCTCGATCCAAAAACAATCACTAGGGAAATAACAGAAGTCCTCGCCATTACTCACACTACTATTGAAAATCAAATGAATCAGATCAACAAGGTTCGCAAGCTCCAAACATGGGTGCCTCACAGCTTGGGTAATCATGCTATGCAACAGGGTGTTATCATTTTCATGTCATGGTACAAAATCGGGCTCTTCCTTGATCGAATAATCACAGGAGATGAAAAGTGGATTGTGTATGTTAATATCATCCAGAGGAGCAAAGATTCTAAACCAGCACAAGTGACAAGGCCCAACCTGCATCCACACAAGGTTATGTCATGTGTATGGCAGTCAACCCAGGGAATCGTCCACTTTGAGTTGCTTCCACCTGGTTTGACCATTGCTGCTAGAGTCTATGAAGATGAGCTTGGTTGTGTACAATATGATTTGACTCAAAACCAGCCTGGATTGGTTAACCGCAAAAGACTAATTCTGCTCCATGACAATGTCTGCCCACATACTGCTGCCATTGTCCAGGCAAAAATCCAGGAAGCAAATTGGCAATCTATCATATTCACCAGACATTGCAGCATCAGATTATTATTTGTTCCAGTCATTGCAGAACAGCCTAGTCAATAGGAAATGTTCAAATGATGACCAGGTTAAAATGTTCTTTTTTGACTCAAATCCACAAGCCTTTTATTATGCAGGCATTGCAAAGCTACATGCAAAATGGCAAAGTGTGATTGATATTAAAGTGCATATTTTGATGATTAATCACGTTTCATGTGAATGTAATAAAACTTTAAAAATGTAGTCAAATTTTCGACATTACTTTCTTGCCAAGGGAATATTTATCTGATTGGTTAAAATTTATTAAGTATATATTTACCCTAAATCGAATTTTACTCAGAAGTTTAAAATTTGCCTACAGATTTATTCCCTGGTGCCTCAATAAAGGTCATAGATGTTCAAATCAATAAGATCATGTTCAAATTCACAAATAAATTTGTTTTCCATCCATCATCTAATAATTATAGCCTAACAGTATTTTTGACTGTCAATTCATTTTTCTAATCTGTTATCTACCTGTTCTGAAGTAGCATCATCAGGTGTTCAAAGATATCTAATCGTTCATGGACTTGTTTTTTCTCTGAAGATGCCAATTTATCATTAATACCACAAGGACAAGATACTTGTCCAACAATTCATAATCATAGAGATTAACCAAATGGCACTATATCTATTGAATTTGATAAAATAGGTCTTTTTTCACTCGATCCTTTTCAATGCATGTGCAATCATACAAACGATGCTTGTGTAACAGAGAGGATCTTGTGTAACCGAGAAGTGTATTCCTGTCACAATTAATTCTAAGCCTACTGAATTAGATGGTGGAGCCAATTCATATCCAAGATTTACCTACTGCTCAGAATCTTGTAGTTATGCTGCATGTGGTTGCATAACTTGTAGTTCAGCATATCTTTTCTATCCCACATATGCAAAGCCAATCACAAATACTGTATATGAAGTTTTTTCTTGCCCAATCTGGTCATATCACCTAAAAGTCAAAGTCAGAATTGTATTATTAGAAGAAGCTTTTGAGCATATATTTGATACGAAACCAGCAAATATGGAGTAATATCAATTTCTTAATTTGCTCAATTTCTAATCCACCTGCACCAATCTTATGAAGTCAATTTATTACTGATGGAACAAAAACTGTTTTGATCAAGGCATCCACATCTGGTCAACTGATTTCTCATAACATAGGTCAACTTCATTGTTCCACATCACAATTCGATTGTTATCTGCCACAGGATGTTTGTTCATGTCAAATACAAGAATATATAGCATCTTACAGTTGCTCTGAACAAGTTGTAGAAAATCTAGTTGAAAAAATGAGTATATCATACCATTGATCACATCAGGTATGTCTATTAATGGTAAAGGAACAAATTTGGAAGTAGAATATAATAATATAGCATCTCTCGAAATTCAGTTATCTATGAATAACTTCCAGTTAAGAACTAGCACCAACAAAAATCAATGTATCATTCATCCAATTAGTTTCCCCTGGTTGCTATAGTTGTCTATCTGGTGCGAAATTCATTTTTTGTGCACAACAGACTTTTGACAAGCTTAAGCACATATTTCATGGGGCTCTATATTTTTTTACAGCATCTGTAATGAACAAGAAAGTATCTGCCCATCTATAATCCATTTTAATCATGCACAAATCAATGAAACTTGCATAGTCAAGTGTCCAGCTGGAGATACAAATTTCAAATTGGAATCAATTTTACTTTTTGTCTCAAAAGATATTCTAACAAATATCCCAAATGTGATAACCATAATGAACAATTCTAAGATAGGTTCAGATTTTGATTTGTCATTAAACTTGGGGTCTATTTTTTCGGGAAACTGATTTAGTCTATTTTTAATCATAGCTATTGTTCTATGTACCCCTATCTTTTGTTGTATACTCTCTTATTTTGTTGCTGCTATTTGACAATTTTTTTACTGTTGTTTCAAATATTCCATGAGAATCTAAGGTTATGGCAAAGAAAAAATATCTAATGACTCATTCATAAAAAGGTTACAATCTTTTCTATGAACCTTATCTAAGCTAAAGATTTCATATATTTTGCTGCGTAAAAAGGTCGCCACCTTTATCTCACCTTTTCTTTTTTTTCCACATGCATGCTATATAAACACAGTAGGTGTTATGTTTTTTCATCTAACATTTATCTTTTCATCTAACATTTTATTTTGTGGTTCAATAAAGATATCAAAATTTATGCATTGCCACGCATGAAGTGTGGCATTGTATGCAAAAAGAATGGATTGCAAATATCTGTTCCATTTATCAAAATCATTGATTGCAACTTTGCTCAACTGCTTAATTAAGGTTTGATTAAACCTTTCAACCATCCCATTTCCTTGGGGATGATAAGCTGTGGTGAAAATCTTTGACATTCCAATAATTTACCAATAGAAATCATTAAATCAGATGTAAAGCATGAACCATCATCACCTAGCAATTTAGAAGGGGTTCCATGCCTAAACACAATATTTTGATGGATTGATCTTGGATCATTTCTGCTTTTACAAATTTTGCAAAATAATCCTGAAACACAATGACATAAGGTCTCTTTTCACTCGTGGGAGAAATTCTCACGATTGGACAGAGACTGTGCCAAATGGTCCTTTCGGAATGAGAGGATTCAATGGAGGTATTATAGCTTTGGCAGGAGTTGCTATTTGGCATATGGGGCAAAAATGTATCCAATTCGACGCTGATAATGCCAAGGTCAACAGTTCGATCCTGTTAGAGGTCACCACTTGTTCGGTTTGGCAAGATGGGACTGACCTTTCGGTTAATACAGGGGAAGTTGCAAGAGTTCAACTACAAGGTAACAGTAAACAACCACCTCAAAATTCTCTTTGGACTCTGGGATACATCACCAGGAAACTCCCTAAGCCCCTGGCAGAAGACCGTGACTTCTGACAAAGAAGTTCCTACCCTCATCTCCAATTTCCAAATCTTATTAAACCTCCTCTATGCCCACAAAACAATACAATTTAAGATGTTGAGCTTGTATTGGGAAATAACTAGGAGGACACAAATACAATAAATAAGAAATACATAAAATAAAGACAATGGGGTGATGCATAAAATTGTATTAAAACACGTCATGAAACGTTTACCAAAAACATATGAAACAGTGGAAACATAAAAGGACCCTACAGTTTGCCTGATATATTGGTGTGGGATGGATTTGGAAGTATCATGGTTTACCCGTCCAGAAAATGTTCGTTGGACATTTCTGCTATAGAACATTTTTCATAAAATCTTATTTTGTGTAGGTCGTCCAATTAGGAATCAATACAGCTAATTTCAATTTTTTGTTGAAATATTTGCATGAATCGTCTTATTAATGCCAATGATGTCAATAGCTGATGCTTCCAAAACACATTCTTGATTCTACTACGCCTATTGGAAAAAAAACTTGACAATTCTTATCTCTTCATTTGTATTCTTTCATTGCCATTCTCTTTGATTCATCATGAATATTTCTGTACTACACACCATATTTATTCATGCTGATACTGATCCATGCTTACATGACCTCAAGAATTCAGAATGTCGTCTGGAATATTAAAAAGTGAAAAAATTTCGAATGTGCATGCAATTCAAGAAGAAGTAGGCATTTCAATATTATAAATACTGTTACAAATTTCACTCATGTTATTTTCCATAAAGGAACTATGTTTTCCATGTGGATACTTCTTCTGATATGTGCTGCAGATTTTACAACCACAAGTGAGAGCTGATTGAAAATCTGACATTTGCTTAAATCACTATTCTGTGAATCTTACACAATTTCAAATAAAAATCATAAGCAGTTGTTGGACTTCATCAAAAGTCTATTTTCTTTGGCTTCTTCAATTCTTATATCAAACTTGTATTTTAAATTCATCAATATTTATTGATTTTTTACAGAATGGAGTGCATTTGCTGCATTGAGCCAACAAGGTAAACTTTTTGCAAAATTCTTCCATGTCAATAATCTATTTACGGCATTTTGATTTCAGGTTATTATGATCAGGCAACAGATCTACTACATGTGATTGATAGATATTTTGAATGCTGAATGTGAAAACTCGAATTAACAATTTTTCAGCGTAGAACTGAACGCTCCCTGTACAAAAATGCGAAAAAATGGCCTGGTGGCATAGTGCCTTATACTATTGGAGAAAGTAGGGTGCTTTTTCATGTATTTGTAAACCAGTTCGGATGAAAAGGCAGATTTCCAGGTGTAAATTCCAAGTATTTGCAGGTTATAATGAAATGTTACACTAATATTTTTCGCCTAAAAGCCATATTTACACTAAAATTCATGTAAATATGGTCTACAGTAGCAACTGGGACAGATTAAACGATGCTGAAACATGCATTGTGAGCCCAGAAACTTTGAGCTTTGTTGAAGTTCAAGAGCACACAGATCGAAAATGGTGCAGGATCAGATCACATTTGTATGAGAAACTTTCTTACAATGTCAGCTAACGTTATCAAATGTGATTTTTCGCTTGTCCACGTTTTCTAAAGTTCCCGATATCAGATGTATGCAAATTTTAGACTGCTTAGAATATCTATGCAAGTCGTTAGTGTAACATTACTCGGGGTATCCTCATGTAAGCGATTCCCAAGTGAGTGTTTCCCAAGTGAGTATTTCCCAAGTGAGTGAATTCTCAACCGAGCCAATTGCCAGTTGGGAAATTCCCATGTGAGCGATTCTCCATTGAGCAAATTTCCAAATGAGTTAATTCCCAGTTGAGGGATTCCAAACGAGCAATCGAGAATGTTCATTAACCCAAATTTTATGGAGGCCTATAGAGAAAAAAATCGATTTTTTTAACCAAAAAAGTCAGAAAAATAGTTTAAAAACATTCTCAATTAAGTGATTCCCATGTGAGGAAATTCCCAATTAAGCGAATTCTCAATTGAATGATTCCAAACCAGTGATCGAGTCTTTAACCCCATATTTTTCTTCATATATATATTTTTTTCTTTCGTTTTTGTGTCCATTCCTTATGTTTTCGTTTATGTATGTTTTTTAACGTTTTCATCTTTTGTCTGTGACTTCTTTCGTTTTCTTCCTTCTTGTCATCTAATTTTTTCTTTTTGCTCATGATACAACACACTACAAGTTGTCATTTTAAATAACCGTAGTCTTCCGTATAATTCTTGTACAATCCGGCATGCTTGGGTCTTTCATCATAGTAAGTGTGAAAATCTTCATAAAAAATGTGAACAAATGAATGTTGGAAGAAGCAAAACATCAAGAGAAAAGAAACCATCAACGAAAATAAAGACATAAAGAATAAGTGAAAAGAGATAGAAAAAGAAAAAAATATGAAAAAATGGGTAAGAAAGAAGAAACAAGATAGAGAAAGCATCAAGGAAGGAAGAAAAAATAATGTTAAGCAAGAAAAAAGAAAGAATCAGAAGAATAGAAAAAAAGAAAGATAAAGAAGTAAAAGCAAGAAACTAAGACGAAAATTAATTAAGAATGAAGAAAAAATCACAAAGAATAAAATTAAATAGGAAATAGAGCGTGCCAAATTGTATAAAAATTCTATGGAAGAAAACGCTTATTAAAAATGGCAAATTGTAATGTATTGTTTAATGAGTAAAAAAGAAAAAAGTAGATGACAAGAAAAAAGAAAATGAAAGATAGAAGTAACAAATGATATACGTAAAAACATAGTTGAACAAAAAGATAAACAATACACACAGAAAACATACAAAGAAAAATATCAGATAAAGAAGGAAAATCTGAAGAAAGTGTTATTGCATTCTGTATCGCCTGTTGAGAATCGCCCCTTTGGGAATTCAGTCATTTGGAAATTCACTCATTTGGGAATCAGTCAATTGAAAATCGCTCACTTGGGAATAGACCACATTACGCTGGTGGCTCTTATCTACCGAATGCACTAGGACATCTGAGTCTGCACTTGGAGTCTATAATTACGCCTATTTAAGTGCTTCAGGCTGGCTAAATTAAGATACAGGTTTCCTCCAACTGATATGTATTGATTCTTGTCAATAATAGTCAGCTAACTTATGTCAATGTTTTATTCAGAAAGATAGGCATCTCCAATAAATTCAGAATGTATTTTTCATTGAGTATTTCTCATATTTTGTATTCTATTTTGAATAGCAATTAAATATGATAATTTAGATGTTACCCACGTACAAAGAAATGTTATACAGCTGGCCATAGTCCAGTATGAAGCCCATACATGCATAAAGTTTGTACCGAGAACCAATGAAGAGAATTACTTGACATTTGCTCGAACAACAGGTCCAGAGTAAGGAGGAGCTAGTCTTTAATGAAGTGGTGTTTCTTATAAAGGATAATAAATACTTCTGGTTCAGTTGTGCCTCTTATATTGGAATGGCCTATCCTGGTCAGGAGATTAACATGAGCTATTGTCCACTCAGTACTGTGATGCATGAAATGATGCACGCTATTGGATTTGTTCATGAACATCAAAGGTTATCCGAAATATTTATCTTCTATTTTGTTGTTTCAATAACGTCCTTTGTTTTAAGAATTGATCGGAATGATTATTTGAAAATACAATTTGAAAAACTGGAGAAAGGTACTCATTAATTGTGTTTCCCATTGGTTAATGTTACAGTAGTATGTGACATAGGAGTGATAATTCATATAACCTCATTTTTTCAGCATAAATATGTCGTTTTTCAGAAAGTGATCCTCCATATCCGCCACAAGAGCTGGATTCTGAGATTGGTAAACTGCCATTCGATTATAGGTCGCTTATGCATTATGCAAGTCGAACAGAGGAAAACGGACAGGTGGTGATGATAGAACCTCTTTACAAGGGCTCTTATCCAAAGTATGTACATTGATTTTGATGATTAAGGAAATGGTTCTCTATATCTGATCATGTAGTTTATAGTAGTTTATTAGAAAATGCGCCGATGGGGCAGGAAAAAGGAGAATATACTTGCTTGGATAGTTGCCAAGTCAGAAAAAGAAGTGGACTAGACCTTTGAGAACTTGGGTTAAAGTTGGAAAAAAATCACGTTCGTTATATTGGATTTTAATTCTTTCTCAAAAAAAATTTTCATGTCCGTGAAAAAGTACAATCTGCATCATTGTGCATTTTTCTTCCCCTGGCATGAACTACAGTAACATGTTTCTGCAAAAAAATTATATGCACATGACTTCAAATGTAAAGAAATGGCAAACCAATAGCATTTTAACTCCCCACTGAATCATAACTTCTGCCCCTCACACTAGCTGAAAAATAGTGAGGCAGGCATATTATAGTCATTTTCAGAACTATAAAGAACCTGAGATTGATTGCACTAACCCAAAATGAGGATAATCCCATCATCAGGATTAAATTCCTGATCCTCGGTTTGAGCTAATCACAATGTCCAGATTTTCTTCCAGTGCACAAAAAATACTCACTTCAGGATTAACTAGCACCGAGGTTTAAGTTCGAGTTTGGGAATTGCCCAAATTATTATATTTATTTGCTTAAGGGATAAGAAGATTATGCGAAAATGTTAGTGCAACCCGACAGCTCGAGCTGGCAAAAATCTCGACATCGCGCTCATTATAGTCCTGATGACATTCAAATTATACCAAACCTGAGATCAAAGCGAGTCACATTTTTTGTTCGAGACTATTTTAGACTCGAGCTTAGACCCCTTTAGTGCAACTGGGCCTTGGTTACAGTCATTTGGCACCGATCTGCAAATGGGAGAACAGAGTAAAACATACAAAAATGCTCCTGGTTCAGCCATTCCTATATTAGGGGTGTGCGCCAAATCCCGTACCCGGTTCTGCCTCACTATACTTGCACTCCCACAGCAACGGTACGAATTTTTTGAAAGCAGGACCAGAGTGACAGGCATGGGTGAAATTGCTTCCCGTCTGCAATCCCACAAAAAGCTTGCGCTCTTTCTGCAAATTTCAGTTTAAATCCAAAAACTGTGAATGATGCCATTTTGTTGAATAGTTAACAGGAGGAGAGTAAATTTGTTTGTAGTTTGTAATCAGTAGAACTTACGGAATGAATTCTGTACGATATGTTATACTAAATGAGTGAATTAAACATATCTTGCACAATCAATTTATTTCTTAGAAGAGTTTGTGCTGTAGTTTTTTTTCCTTAAAAGCTGAGTGGGATTTTATGTGCTACTTTCCCACAGTTAATTCCTTTTGTTGACATCAAATTCAGTAAAAAAGTTCAACACAGCTGGAAGCACACATGTGGGGTGGGGGGGGGGGGACATAAGGGCACAAACTACCCGAAAGAGTTTGAAACTGGAAAATTTGTTGAAAAATTTTTTTGGTCGACTTTTTTTGAATTTTTTATGTCAAAAAAACGCCAAAAAACCAAGGTCCATCCCTGTACCCCCCTCAAAATTTCGTGGATGCACATGTTCAGTTGGAAAGTGTGTTGACGCACTTAGCTGCAGAATATACTTTTTAACAGACATGCAAAATTTTTTTTTGTGAAAGAATGAAAATTCAATATAACGAAAGTGAATTTTTTCCAACTTTAATTCAAGTTCTCAAAAATCTAGTCCAGTTCTTTTTCTAGCTTGGCAACTATTCAAGCATGTATATTCTCCTTTTTTCTGCCCCATCAGGGCAATTTCTAATAAACTAGTCCACCTCTTTTTAGTAGGCCTCAGCCATGCATGAAAATTTTCGTAGAAGCACATTAAAGTTTTAAATTTGGTCATCTTCACATTAAAGAAACAATAAAAAAAACAATCTTAAACCTACGAATTCTCACTTTCGGTAAAAGTAAAAGATGTGTAAACTACATAGAACTTAAAACACGTTGTAAACATAGTGTAAAGTGACCACTTCCGTTGAATTTTCCATGATCAAAAACCCGTCAAACCAAAAAAAACCGTAGAAATACCTCGGTTTACACACAGAAAATTTTTTTGTGTGAAGTGACTGTGTCCATTGAATTTCCCATGGTCAGGAACCTTTCCCCCAAAAAATCGCAAAAATACATTTGTATACACTGAATATAATTTTGTGTGTAAAGTGGTCCAAAACTCTTTGCCCCAATTATCATTAAAATACACTTGTTTACATGCAAGATAATTTTCTGTCGAATTCCCAATCGTCAAATAACCTTGCCTCCAAAAAGTCATGGGGCTACCTTCATCTACATTAATGTTGATTTTTTATGTAAAGTGACCGTATCTATTGAATTCCCCATGATTGAAAACCCTTACGCCTCCAAAAATCCCAATAAAGCTACCGGTTCAATTGAAACTGCAGAAAATTCGGGCACTGTAGTGCATAATGCTGCAAAAAATTTTTTTTTGAAACCGTCAAGTTTATATAACAAAATTGCCAAATTTCGCGGTTCTCAGGACTTTGGACAACCATATGATTGAACTGAGGCCATATTTCAAAAAAATGAAAAATCGCATCTGAGAGTGCACCCCCAAGATGCTCAGGCCGAAGTATGGAGGTTGGATATGGCACACCCATTGCTGGGAATAGTGGAACTGGGGGCCTCAAGAAGTGCGTTTTTTGCATGTTTTTGGGACCCCACCGAGTACCACTTGCAGATAGAGGCGAAATGACAAAAGGCACCCCATAGTTTTCCCCTATGCCGGATATTATGCAAAAAACCCGAAGGTAGTAGCCCTTACCGTTTTGGCTCTAGGGTGGGGGCACATGAAATTTGGGGGCTAAGTATTCTATATTTTGATGCTATCGCGCCACCTATGATTTTATACAGTGCTCATAAATTCAAGTGACAAAAATCATAACAGTTGCCAAATTTTTTACAGAAATCTTTTCCTGTGTTATGTTTAGTCTCTGCTTAGGTCAAACAACGTTAGCAATGTGACTATAGTCTGTCGGCTTGTATCCAACCAATCACCTTAGGTCACTCAAAGGAGCTTCCTCAGCTAATCTCAGTGCAACAGTTCTCCAGCAGAACTAAACACAACCTTCAGTCAATAATTAGTAACTGGGATAGCCAATGCTTGCAATAATCGAAAAATAGTCGGGGTTGCTCTGGGCTAACACAAAAATACTAAGAACTCATTGAAGCAATGTTCAGGTAGGCTGGGTCCTGTCCTGATAATGATCCCGGTAATACAGCTCCCTCGATTGGGGTTCAAAACCGCGAAAGGCCCATTACCGCGAACGGGCTCATAACCGCGAATGGCTCATAACTGCGAAAAATAAAAAGGGTTCGTAACCGCGAAAGATTCATAACCGCGAAAGGCTCATAACCGCGAATAAGGGGTGGTCGTGTTCTTTTTTACGTTTGTGCGAAAATTTCGAAAATTTTATTTTAGAAATTTTATCAATTGACCCTTGACAGTTTTTATGATTTGTATTAACTTATTGAAAATTGATTATTTTTAATCAGATTGGCAAATTTGACAGGTTTATTTACTTTAATTCAAGAAATTTGATCATGTAATTATCAAAACGATTTGGTGATTTTGATCAGAATATTTAAAAGAATTGATGCCTTCTTCAGATTGATCAATTTAACAGAGTATTCATGTTATCATTGAAAAAATTGATTTATCAAGCTCAGAGAGTTTACTGATGGTTGAACAAATCAATCTGAATAACTTAGTATTATGGACTTGTAAAGTTTTTTTTGGAAAAGTGAAATAGTTTTGTACTAAAGTTACAAAGATCTGGCTAAAAAACGCAAGTGACTTGGTTCTTTACGCTAATTTGCATTATAATTATGCAACTTTGTATAAAAAGTAATAATGAGTAAAAAGTAATAGTAGTTTTGCTCTAAAGTTACAAAGATCTGGCTAGGCAAGTGACTTGGTGCTTTACGCTGATTTGCATTATAATTATGCAAATTTGTGTAAAAAGTAATAGTTAGGTTTTGAGAAGAAATCAGTTATGTATGTTCAGCTTATCTGTACAAATATTATTCGATCTGAGATATGCATCATCATTTGGAATAAATTAAAGAAATCTCACAGCTTTTTAAAATACGGTAATTCACACAAAATACGACATTATAAAAGCGTCAGTAGGTAAATTTTCGTGATTATGGGCCATTCGCGCTTATGAACCCTTTGATGTAGAAAATATATCATATACTATAGCATATTAGTTTTCCGCGGTTATGAGCTATACCCGCTCCCTCCTCTGCTAAGTGCGTAAGATGTAATAATAATAAATAACAAATATTGAATGATAATATTATTCAAATTAGGTGTGTGCTCTCAACGCCGAAGTAAACACAAATATAAATTTGTCCATGGACGTGACTCACACACAACCTAAAAAAGCATATCAATTGATAAATCATTCTTTTCTTGGACGAACTGTGGCTTCGCCCAATTCGTCAATTTTGCATAGTCGTGGGATGACTGCTACCATAAGTACATCCCTGACGCCTGTGCCCAATACGTTGACATCTTTCCAGTGATGTTTGACTTCTTATCCAATGCTAAATCAGACCAAAAGTATAAATACGTTTTTTAAAATTACAGTGTTGAAGACCTCCTCGGAAATGAGGAAGGTTTCAGTACATGTGATGTCGTCAAAATTAACATCGCCTATCAATGTGACGATCGTTGTTACGATAACTCAGCCGAAAAATGTCAAATGGGTAAAGTGTTTAAGCTTCCGTTTGTATCGTGCCCAATCGATTCCGAGTCTTACTGTACTGATATCAGTTTCGCAAATGATACCAGGTGTTCCTACGAACCAGGAAAATACCTGCTTGGATGCTCCTGTAGCTGTGACAACTGCGCAGGTAATAAGCATGATATACACATAGTCCATTTTTCTTGAATAGCAAATATACAGAGTAAATGCAAGTATCGTTTCATAGTTTTGAAGACACACTTTTTGAGTAAAAAATCATACAGTATATACAAGCTTTATGTAAACGACTTTGAAAATAATACTAATTTTTCAAGAAGTTTTTTTACAAGCATTTTATAAGAAAAACAGACTATAGGTACAAAAATGTCCTTCCTGTAATAATCACACAAACTTTTTTAGGCAACTGCTATGATACGAGAGATGGAAAGAAAAACTACATATGCAAGGAAATCAAAGCCAGAATGCTTGAAAACCCCGAAATTCAATGTTCCAAGGAAGAAGAAAATTTATGTCCTATGACTTGTGGCATTTGTTAGTAGTGTCATGAATGAATTCGATTGATTAAATAGAATCCTTATTTTGAAATCCTTTCCAACAGCTATTCCACTCTGAAAATGGAACACTTTGTGATTTTGCCTAACGTTTACACTAACGTATTGAGGATACATTCTTCTCATTTTACAACGTGAATATTAGTTTACACTGTTAGTAAGTTATAACTGAAATTTTAAATCTTTCTTTGTACAACTTTTCTTCGAAAAACACATTTGAAATTAAAAATTCGATCCGCCGTAAATTACACCAAAATTCTAGTTTACATCTTCCATTTCGAATGAAACTGCACTTTACACCAATTTTTTCAGCATTCAAACCGACGGATTTCACGAGGTAACGTTTTTCAAGTGTAAACTCAAAAATTATACAACATTCCATAACCCACTGCAAATAGCGTGGTGATGCTACACTACTAATCATTTTTATTCCGTTAAACTTCTTTACACTAAAATTTGCATAAATTAAGTAAATTATGCATTACTTGACATGCAAATATTTGTGTAAAGAAGGCCCAAATATTACGCGAATAACAATATAATAAAAGGATTTCTATTGTATAAGGTCGAAGAATTGACTTTATACAAAATGTTTCAGTGTGGATCGTAATGCACTTTACATCAATTTTTTCAGTATTGAATAATTTCAACTTGTAAACGGTTACTTAAAGTTATTTACACCAGATTAAGTTTTCAAAAAAAATTGCATAGAAAAAAGTGTAATCCGATTTATAACTTCCTAGCATTGTAAACTAATATTCTTTAATATGTTGGTGTAAACTTCGCCACTATACATTCATTAAGTGTAAAATTAGTGTAAAGTTCTTTTTTTTCTTCCTTTTTTCTAGAGCGACGAAGATGACGAAAAATTTATTTGCTCCCAATGCGGCGATTTAATTTTCGACAAACACGTGTTTAAAGTAGTCGGCGGCGGCGGCGGCGACGTCGGCGGCGGTTGCCGCCTGCGTTCCTCCTTCTACCACCAACAATGTCTCAAATGTACAGTATGCCGCAATTCGCTCGTCCAACAAAGCAGGTGTTACGTGAAAGGCGATCAACGTTCGCCGCATTGTAAATCGTGTTACCAACGGTGAGTGGCTGACTGGTTACTGTAGCTATCTTTTCTACAGTCTACACGTTATAGTATAGACGAGGAGACAGATTTTCGAATCAAAAATCCAATTAGCAAACGGAGCGTGTCATTCTTATAATATACAAAAGATCGATATACAGTTGTTCTCGCCTCTATATTAAATTATGTTATACGGTATAATGCTGGCCTAATTTGCATAATTTTTATTCAAAATAGCCAATTCGGTGTAAAGTGCGCCAGATGTTCGCGTAGTATACAGGCGACGGATTGGGTTCGACGAGCCAAACAATTGGTCTACCATTTAGCCTATTTCGCTTGCGATACTTGTAAACGACAATTGTCGACCGGCGAAGAATTCGCTTTACAAGATTCTAAATTGTTGTGTAAACAACATTACACCGAATTGTTCGATTGCGAAAATTCCAAAGGTATACTGTAGTGTAAAGAAAATTAACTTGTACTTGCAAATCAACTAAAAAAGACGATATACTGTAGTGTAAAGAGAACGTTCCTGCTCTTGCAGTAAACAACGTGTTAAGGCTATACTGTAGTGTAAAAAGAACGTACTTGTACTTGCAAATCAAATACAAAAGACGACAAACTGTAGTGTAAAGAGAACGTATTTGCTCTTGCAGGTCAACTAAAAACCAAATACAAGAGGCATACTGTAGTGTAAACAGGTCGTAGCAGCTCTTGCAGGAAACAACATGTCAAGGGTATATTGTAATGTAGAGAGAACGCACTTGTACCTGCAGATCAAATAAATAAGAATATATTCTGTAGTGTAAAGAGAACGTATCAGCTCTTGCAGGTCAACTAAGAACGAAGTACAACAGGTACACTGTGGTGTAAACAAATCGTAACTGCATTGCAGGAAACAACAACCCAGAGGTATACTGTAATTTAAAGAGAATGCACTTGTGCTTGTGGATCAACTACAGAAGACGACAAACTGTAGTGTAAAGAGAACGTATTTGCTTTTGCAGGTCAACTAATAACCAAATACAGGAGGCATACTGTAGTGTAAACAGGTCGTAACTGCTCTTTCAGGAAACAACATGTTGCGGGTATTCTGTAGTGTAAAGAATATGAACTTGTACTTGCAAATCAACTAAAGAAGACGATATACTATAGTGTAAAGTGAACGTACCTGCCCACTTACAGGTCAACTGAGAACGAAATACAAGTGGCATACTGTTGTGTAAAGAGGTCGTAACTGCACTTGCAGAAAACAACATGTTAAGGGTATACTTTAGTGTAAAGTGAATTCACTTTTACTTGCAGGTCAACTGAAAAAGAACATGTACTGTAGTATAAAGAAAACTCATCTGCATTTCTGGGTGTAGTAGACAAATAATATAAAAGAAGAAAAATCTGCTCTTGCAGGTCAACTTTAAACAACAGATCAAAGGTATACTGTAGTGTAAAGAGACCTTATTACTCTTCCAAGTCAATCGAAAACGAAGGATAAGAGGTATACTGTAGTGTAAACAGTATATAACTGATCTTGCAGGAAAAACAATCTAAAGGTATAGTAGTGTAAACAGTATGTACCTGATCTTGCAGAGAAAAACAGTCTGAAGGTATACTGTAGTGTAAACAGTATGTACCTGATCTTCCAGGAAAAAACAGTCTGAAAGTATACTGTAGTGTAATGAAAACGTTTCTTGAATGTCAAACGAGAGCAAACCTATAGGTATACTGTAGTGTAAAGAAAATTTACTCGTACTTGCAGGTCTACTGAAACAAAAGACAAAACGTGTTCGCACGACGTTCACGGAAGACCAGTTGCAAATTTTGCAGGTCAGTTTCCAACAGGACAGTAACCCGGATGGTCAAGATTTAGAAAGAATCGCCAATTTGACCGGTTTAAGTAAACGAGTGACGCAAGTTTGGTTCCAGGTAAGCGTAGTATACTGTAAAGTTTACATACGCTCTAACTCCTCCTCCGGCTACAGTAAGCCAAAATGAAAATGTACTTGAGTATACAGGGCCTGTACAGGAGCTACACAAAAGATACCCGTGTACAAAACATAGGCCTTAACTGTGTGACGCAATACATGGGGTGTAGAAAGTATGGTCGACGATGTATAGTACAATCCGAATTTTGCTTGAACCCCACGAATCGGAACTGCACGGGTTTTTAGAGGGAAAAATGAGAGGAAAATTTCGAAATTCGGATCAAAAAATTGAATTTTTTGATGAAAAAACTGAAATTTTTTATTAAAAATTTGAAAATTCTCATTATAAAAATCGAAATTTTTAATTGAAGGTTTGAAGTTTTTGATGGAAAAATTGGCATTTTCATTGAAAATGTTGCAAATTCTCACGAAAAACCGGAAATGTTTAATTGAAACTTTGAAATTTAAAACAAAAAAATTAAAATTTTTAATAAAAAAATTCGAAATTTTCAGCACTAATTCCGAAAGTTTCCATTAAAAAATTGGAATTTTGGTTGAAAAAATTGAAATTTTTGACGAGGAAAAAATGAAATTTTTGATGAAATAATTGAAATTGTAAATGAAAAATTTCAAATTATTTTTAATTTTGAATTAAAATTATAATTTTTTTACCTGAAAAAATTTTATTTTTTGATGAATGAACTGAAATTTTCCATTGAAAATTTGAAAATTTTCACTTTAAAAATCTAAATTTTTATTTAAAAGTTTGAAATTTTTGATGGAAAAATTGGAATTTTCATTAAAAATATTGCAAATTCTGATGAAAAAACCTGAAATCTTTAATTGAAACTTTGAAATTTCCGACGAAAAAATTAAAATTTTTAATAAAAAAAATGGAAATTTTCGGCATTAATTCGAAAGCTTTCATTATAAAATTGGGATTTTGGTTAAAAAAAATTAAATTTTTGATGAAATAATTGAAATTGTTAATCAAAAATTTGAAATTGTTAATCAAAAGTTTGAAATTTTTCATTGAAAATTTAATTTTGAATTAAAATTCTAATTTTTTTCCCTGAAAAAGTTATTTCTTTCAATGAATAAACTGAAATTTTCCATTAAAAATTTGAAAATTTTTAGTTTAAAAATCTAAATTTTTAATTAAAAGTTTGAAACTGTGTATCGAAACATTGGAATTTTCATTGAAAATGTTGCAAATTCTGATGAAAAAACTGAAATGTTTAATTGAAACTTTGAAATTCCCGACAAAAAATTAAAACTTTTAACAAAAAAATCGAAATTTTCAGTATTAATTTCGAAAGTTTCCACTAAAAAATTGGAATTTGGGTTTCAAAAATTGAAATTTTTGACGAGGAAAAATTGAAAGTTTTAATCTAAATTGAAATTTTTGATTTAAATTGAAATTTTTAATCAAAAATTTGAAATTTTCCATTGAAAAATAATTTTCTAATTAAAATTCTAATTTTTTTCTCCTGAAAAAATTTAATTTTCGATGAATAAACTGAAATTTTCCATTGAAAATTTGAAAATTTTCATTATAAAAATCGAAATTTTTAATTAAAAGTTTGAAATTTTTGATGGAAAAATTGGCATTTTCATTGAAAATGTTGCAAATTCTCACGAAAAAACTGAAATGTTCAGTTGAAACTTTGAAATTTACGACAAAAAATTAAAATTTTTAATAAAAAAAATGGAAATTTTCGGCATTAATTTCGAAAGCTTTCATTAAAAAATTGGGATTTTGGTTGAAAAAATTGAAATTTTTGACGAAAAAAAATGAAATTTTTGATGAACAAATTGAAATTTTTGATCAAAAATTTGAAATTTTTCTTTGAAAAATTAATTTTGAGTTAAAATTCTATTTTTTTCTCCTGAAAAAATTTTAATTTTCGATGAACAAACTGAAATTTTCCATTGAAAATTTGAAAATTTTCATTATAAAAATCGAAATTTTTAATTAAAAGTTTGAAATTTTTGATGGAAAAATTGGAATTATCATTGAAAATGTTGCAAATTCTCACGAAAAAACTGGAATGTTCAATTGAAACTTTGAAATTTACGACAAAAAATTAAAATTTATAACAAAAAAATCGAAATTTTCAGCATTAATTTCGAAAGCTTTCGTTAAAAAATTGGAATTTTGGTTGAAAAAATTGAAATTTTTGACGAGGAAAAAATGAAATTTTTGATGAAATAATTGAAATTGTAAATGAAAAATTTCAAATTATTTTTAATTTTGAATTAAAATTATAATTTTTTTTAAATGAAAAAATTTTATTTTTTGATGAATGAACTGAAATTTTCCATTGAAAATTTGAAAATTTTTACTTTAAAAATCTAAATTTTTAATTAAAAGTTTGAAATTTTTGATAGAAAAATTGGAATTTTCATTAAAAATATTGCAAATTCTGATGAAAATACCTGAAATCTTTAATTGAAACTTTGAAATTTCCGATGAAAAAATTAAAATTTTTAATAAAAAAAATGGAAATTTTCGGCATTAATTTCGAAAGCTTTCATTAAAAAATTGGGATTTTGGTTAATTTTTGATGAAATAATTGAAATTTTTAATCAAAAATTTGAAATTGTTAATCAAAAATTTGAAATTGTTAATCAAAAATTTGAAATTTTTCATTGAAAAATTAATTTTGAATTAAAATTCTAATTTTTTTCCCCGAAAAAGTTATTTTTTTCAATGAATAAACTGAAATTTTCCATTAAAAATTTGAAAATTTTTAGTTTAAAAATCTAAATTTTTAATTAAAAGTTTGAAACTGTGTATCGAAATATTGGAATTTTCATTGAAAATGTTGCAAATTCTGATGAAAAAACTGAAATGTTTAATTGAAACTTTGAAATTCCCGACAAAAAATTAAAACTTTCAACAAAAAAATCGAAATTTTCAGTATTAATTTCGAAAGTTTCCATTAAAAAATTGGAATTTGGGTTTAAAAAATTGAAATTTTTGACGAGAAAAATTGAAATTTTTGATTTTTATTGAAATTGTTAATCAAAAATTTGAAATTGTTAATCAAAAATTTGAAATTTTTCATTGAAAAATAATTTTTTAATTGAAATTCTAATTTTTTTCCGGAAAAAATTTTATTTTTTGATGAATAAACTGAAATTTTCCATTGAAAATTTGAAAATTTTCACTTTAGAAATCGAAATTTTTGATAAAAATTTAAAATTTTTGATGAAAAAACAAAATTTTTTATTAATAAATTGTAATTTGATGTTAAAGTTTGAAATAAGTGATTAAAATTTTCCTTTGCAATTTTTCAATTTTCTATAGAAAAATTAAAATATTTCATAAAAATTTTGAAATTTTTAATGAAATTTAAGGTTCTACTTCTGAACTTTTCGAAATTTTTGATTAGAATTTAGGAGTTTTTGGTGAGAAATTGAAATTTTTCATCAAAATTTTGAAATTTTTGTTGAAAAAGCTAAAATTTTCAATCAAAAATTGGAATTTTTGGTCAAAATTTTAAGAATTTTTTGTTAAAAAGTTAAAATTTTTGAATAAAAATCTGAAACTTCCGATGGAAAAACTTGAATTTTGTTTTAAAATTTCCGATTAAAATTTTTTAATTTTTGATTAAAATTTCGAAATTTTAGAACTTTTAATTCAAATTTTGGAATTATTGATAAATTATGAAGTTTGTAGTCAACATTTTGAAATTTTTGAATAATTTAATCCGAAAATTGGAATTTATCATTTGAATTTTGAAGTTTTTGATTATAATTTTGGAAGTTTCGATGAAGGAACTGAAATTTCTATTAAAAATTTGAAATTTTTACTTTGAAATTTTTGATGAAAATTTTGAGATGTTTCAACAAAATTTTGTAATTTTGTTGGAATATCTCAAAGATTCAACGGGTAAAATTCGACCACAATATACCTTCGCTGGCTCAGATGTAAAAATTGATGATGCACTTTTTTCTGCTGCAGAGTAATGGACAACGCCGCCGGGTCAGGGGTGGCAATCCCTAGTCCCATTCAATGAGAATGAAGGACAAGGCCATTTGTGGAATGGCCTACTGTAGGGGACCCGATTGTAAACCTGAATCCCCTTTTTGGCCCTGCCCCAAAGGGTTCAAGGGCTACTCTAACTGAGGGGATTCCCAAAGGGAAACCGGCTTAGGGAAGGGTTCCCACAAATATACCCTCAACAACAATAATCCCCTAAGAAGACTTATCTAGTCCTTTTCTCAACTACGACTCGGCACGGGGCGACGGGTTCAAGGGTTTACCAATCCTGGGACGACGGGAATGGGGGTGATAGAGATCGGATTCGAGTCCGGCCCGGCCTGTACTGTAAATGGGTCGGAGGGTGATGCAAGCAGTCCAGGAATGGAGGGACGGGTGATTCCTAAGCGAAGGGCGACGGGTAACTCCTATGCAGGGGCATGGTAACGTAATGCAGTGATGAGCACTAAGTCATACGCAAATTTATTTGAGGATATACGGGGAGGAGGCGATATATGTAAATTAATATAAAATAAGGACGATGAACGCAAGATGCAAGCTAAAACGCAAGGGAAACGATTAAGGCCCAAAAATGAGTACATAACTAACGAAACAGGCCCTTTTAAAGGGCCCTGCAGACCTACAGTATGCCCTGGGTTGAGCTAACAACACCCAAGCTAACTTCTGCAGTGGAAATGGCTGCAGAAGATGCCTATGGTCACATAGACATTTTCCAGTTTGAATACATTAAGCATTGGGCGAGTTTCACTCTCCATGCTAAACATATCAACGTCTTTTAGAGAGAATCTCCAAAGTAGTCGTTTCGCATTGCAAAACGTCGCTAGTTTTTACTGATAACAGGTGCACATAATGCTCCAATTATGGCCATGAGTTCCTAGAGCTTATCTTGGCAGAAATTCTAACTAACAGGTTACATACCATAGTCTGCATGTGCTAGGGCATTCACAATGGAAATGAGAGCACAAAATGAAACAGAAACGAAACACAAAAATGCAAACAAGAATGCATGTAAAATATAATGAACAAAACGCAAAAAATAAGAGTAAGTGACTGTAAAACTAAAAGTGGCAAAAAAGATAAAGTATGAACATGATGTGGATCATGTGACATGGGGCAAACTTGATCTGCACATGACACCAAGAACAATAATTTAGCACCATACAGATGACGCCTGCTTTACTTTATGAATAAAATGTAGATTATAAACATGAAAAAATATATTTATTTTCATATTCTCAGTATTCTTCTTCCAATTTCATCCAAATATTCGGATTAAGTTTTCTTTGTCCAATCCTCGCATCAGCCGATAATTAGGCATGTGTGATTGTCCAATCCTCGCATCAGCCGATAATTAGGCATGTTAGATGGTACCTGGAATTTGTGAAATTTTCGAGTTTTAATTCAAAACTAAGAAAACAAAAAACAATGATGAGATTCAGCATTCATTTCTGAACAAAGTACCATTAAAATAAATGAACAAACAATATAACTAAATTAAAAAAAAAAATTTTCACAGTGCCCTCCGGTAGACATGGCAACAAAGCACATCCTGATGTGAAATTGATCAATAGCTGAATTAATACTTTCTTGAGCTAACTTCTACCAACAAGATTGGATTCGATTCTTTAAATGAGCCAATTTCCTTATCAGGGTAGCATAAACCATTGACTGCAAGGCTCCAGAAACCAAATAATCCATAACATTAAGATTGGGTGAACAGGTTGGCCAATCTGTAGGTTTCAAAAATTTTTAAAAACTTCCATTCAACCATTGGATCATTTTTTTGGATGTATGGGATGTTGTGCCATCCTGTTGGAATTAGAAGTCTCCATCCGGGTACAAAATTTTGAATGTCTCAGCTTTTTTGAAAGTATTAACATAAACATCTCTGTTTACTTCCCATTTATTGTCAATAAAATAAATTCTCTTTTTTTGAAAAAAAGAGAATTTATTTATTATTTTTTTTGAAACACCAGCTCAAACCATAATTTTTTTGGAAAATGTTCCCTTTCAATTATCAGATTAGCAGCTGGAACATTTTGTTTCAACTTTTCTTTTCAGTAAACTCAGCAATTTTGGGTGCTGACTGTTGGAGTGTCAATAAGAAGTTTTTTTTCATTGGAAAATTGATCTATACTCAACTTTTCAATCAAACGTTACATGTGCTTAACTCTAATGAGTCACTTGTCTTTAGTTTTCTCGTTAAGTTCTTGAAATAAGACTCATTTAAATACATTAACATTATTTTTTTTCAGTAACCAACTAATGGATCGCTGCGAAATTTTAAGTTTTTGAACAATTTTTCGCTGTGACAAGTGGACACCAACTTTATTCTTCACGCCAATTGCCAATTTGATGGCTGTTCGAGCAATTGTTTTCGTTCGAGTGGTTTGTGGTTGACTGCTGTTGACGACCCTATCAATTGATCCTGTTTTATGAATTTTTTCGACCAAAGCGCGAATTTCAGAGTACGTCCGATTCGGTTCGTGAAAATTGTTGAATATGTGTTTCGGGCCATAAACACTGTTCACTAATTTAAGCACATTTTGTAAAATCTTTCCCATTATAAACCAGTTCGCATAAAATTTTGCCACGATTTCAAAAACTGGTTGCTTTACAACATATTAAAACGGCATTAAAATTCAACTGTGTAAACTGAAGTTATAATGTACTATTTTTTTGCCTCACCCTGTACAACCAGTAATGTTGGCATAATCCCTGAGTTCACCATGAAAATAGTGATTCAAAGATTTAGAGAAAAAAACTATGCATTTACCCCATTGCTGATGTCTCTGTGATTTCTTCCAAATTTGAGAATCTTTCTCTTTTTTTTGATAAGCGAGCTGACTGAATGTTTCTGATATATATATATACTGCTGTAACGACCAGATTTGTGAAGCACTTTACTTTATCCAATTACGGATGGTCGAAACGGCGTACAATGACGGAACGGGGGATGGATAATACGGGGCAATACAGATAACAATAATCGACGGCTGCTTTGAGACGTCGACAACGACAAACAGGAAACGCGGCGAGTTACAACAACCGCTTAACTGCTTCCGAAAAAGGGATGCTCACTCGCAATACAAAATGCTTGCAAATGAAATGGGCGCGGGTCGAAGAACGTAGAATTACAACAATAATCACAAAATCACGCTTTGCTTCTCTTTAAATACAACGTTTTTGGCCACTCCCTGGGCGTCGCGGGAGGTCGTGCTTCTGTCCATCTTTTTCCGCCGATCGTCGC
Organism: Romanomermis culicivorax; assembly: GCA_963922205.1. Classification (NCBI taxonomy): domain Eukaryota; kingdom Metazoa; phylum Nematoda; class Enoplea; order Mermithida; family Mermithidae; genus Romanomermis; species Romanomermis culicivorax. The sequence goes on along the minus strand of CAWUHX010000004.1, from coordinate 2,855,811 downwards.
TTCCTGCTTTACTATTCTTGCTTATTTAGTCACCCCCTTCAATGCTTTTCTAGTAGGGCATGCTTTTCGTGTCTTGCTTGCTTCCTACGGTGGGCTTAGCCACACCTCTGTGCTTCTGTGCATGCTTCCTGTATCTGTTTCTCTGTGTACACATGTTTTGTGGGGCCGTCGCTACCATTGCACTTGAGACTACTGTCTGGCGGGGCTTTTACTTATTTTACTGTGTGCAGGTGTTGTTTACGATTTTTACGGGGGATTATGGTAGCCGTGGAATGTGTGGTTTAGTGTAGGTTCTAGGGGACCAGCTGCCGTTTGTGCAAATTAATTGGGGCATCTTAATTGGGCTACCGGGGTGTGAACGGATCAAAATAAAGTACTTCACGTACTTTTATGGGAACGTTTGGGTGTGAATCCCGGACACCCTTGAGACGATAAAATACGAAAATGAATTAATATTTAATAAATGTCTACCGCATACAGCATGCTATATATTTACAGTACTGCGTTAGCAGGTACGTTACACTGCCAGTATCTTGGCAAAATATGTTCTTTGAAATCCTGCCGAGAAATTTCAAAAGAATTGAGGATTAGCTCATACAAGGGAACGGCTTTGTATTTCTGTTTCTCTGGAATTGTACTAGGAAGATAGTTTGAGGGCTTTCTGGCAGTATGGTAGGCTTGTATGAATTATCCCGGGGCCTTGGATATGGTGAAAAGTTCTGTCTCACAAGAAGGGAACTCCTCTCTTCTATTCTCACAACCAATGAAATGGACCCTCACAAAACGAAGCCAGCCAGACTCATGGGAAGACTTCACAGCTCTCATGACGGGGTTGCTCACAGTCCGAGACATCCCCTGGTGATAAACTATGATTGCATCAAGGGTGTCCCATATTATAAAATGTCATCGACGCACAAACTAGTGGCTCTGAATCACTACACTGCATTCATTTCCAAATAATTGATGCAGCGATCCTATGGAAGTAAGTTCAATACGGAAAAACTAATATGCTTATTACTCCACTGTAATCAAAGAAAGAATTTTTTTGTCGATGAGCAGCAAACAGAACGGGTAGGAATTTCCTTCAAAAATACGATTCTTTGATTAAAATTTCTTGAGTAGCACTCATTATTGACACAGTTCTGTCTAAATCCACTGTGAGCAGGCATGATGTTTTTTCAATAATTTAGATTTTTCCCATTCCCATGTAACGACCAGATTTGTGTGAGGTACTTTACTTCTAACCAATTAACCAATCGGTCGATACCGCGGGGCAAATAACGGGACGGGGCGCGGGCGTACGATTACAAATACGGGGGCGATAATATACGAACAATCGACGGTCCCTTGAACGTCGACAAATAAAACGGGGGCGGCGCGGTGCTTGCAAATAACAAAATACACGACACGGTTTAATTGCTTTCGAAGACGGTTGCTTGCAAATGCGGGCGCGGGGTCAAAATAAAAACGATACAAGAATAATAATCAGAATAATGATCAAAATCACGCTTTGCTTCTTCTTTTATACGGCGATTCTGGCCACTCCCTGGACGCTGCGGGAGGTCGAGCTTCTGTCCATTTTCTTCCGCCAATCGTCGTTTCCGGCTACGCTTTTTATGCTTTCTTAACTACGCCTCTCTAATGCTTTTCTGGTACTGTATGCTTTCTGTGCTTCGCTTGCTTTCTACGGTGGGCTTGGCCACACCTCTGTGCTTCTGTGCATGCTTCCTGTATCGGTTTCTCTGTATACACACGTTTTGTGGGGCCGCCGCTACTGTTACACTTGAGACTACTGTACGGCGGGGCTTCTACGCATTTTACTGTGTGCAGGTGTTGTTTACGATTTTTACGGGGGATTACGGTAGCTGTGGAATGTGTAGTTTAGTGTAGGTTCTAGGGGAACAGCTGCCGTTTGTGCAAATTAATTAGGGCATCTTAATTGGGCTACCGGGGTGTGAACGGATCAAAATAAAGTACTTCACGTAATTTTGTAGGAATGTTTGGGTGTGAATCCCAGACATCCTTGAGACGATAAAATGGGAAAATAAAATAATATCTAATAAATGTCTATTACATACAGTATGCTACATGTTTACAGTACTGCTTTAGCAGGTACGTTACATTTCCCTCCTTCCGGAGTTGAACGTCCTCGTTCAAGGCTTTCGAGGTTGAGGAGGGGTGGGGGTAGAGTCGTTAGCTGCTTTCCGAGGGTAGAAAGGGGTTGTCTCGTTTACATGCACTGTAAATGTAACATTCTTATGGGGGTGTTTAAGTGTAACGTTGGGGTACAGGAAATTTGTAACTGTATAGGGCCTGTTTTGGCGAGGGAGGAATTTGGGAGTCAACCCTTGTTTACACGAATGATTTTTATAAAGTATAAGATCACCTACTTTGTAATGTATGTTCTGAGCATGCTTGTTATACTGACGGGTGTAGTGGGCTTGGGCTTTTTGCAAACTTTTCTGCACGGTTGAGAGTGCTTCTGTAAAATGCGATTTTACACGAAGGGCATAATCATCTAAATCAACCATGTAGGACGTGGGGAAAAAGTTTAAGGCTGCGTCTGACGGCAGATTAGCTTGCCTACCCTGGAGTAATTCAAATGGGGGATATGAAGTGCTATCATTTTTATGAATGTTGATCGAAAAAACAGCATACGGGAGATAAGTATCCCAATCAGTGTGATTTGAATTGATGTACATGTGGATACGGGTGGCTAGGGTTTGGTTGCAACGCTCAACTTCCCCATTGGCAATGGGATGGTATGGGGTGGTATGAATTTTCTGAGTGTTGCATAAACTGGTGATCCGTGAGAAAAGATCGGAGACGAAATCGGTGCCACGATCACAATGGATGATTTTTGGGGACCCATGACGACAAACAATTTTGGTTACGAATAGCTTGGCAATAGTGGCTGCAGTGATGTCAGGGGTCGGGAATGCCTCTACATACTTTGTGAAATAATCGATGAAAACGACAATAAATCGGTTGCCATCTTCAGTGAGGGGTAACGGTCCCATGCAATCAACACCAACTCGATCAAATGGGCCAGTTGGCTGAATTGGTACCAAGTTTGCATGCACTTTGTGTCTAAGAGCTTTCTGTGTCTGGCATGGGTGGCAAGTTTTGCAGTAACGTTTGATATCACGGCTCATTTGGGGCCAAAAATATTTCTGTCTGAGCAAGTGTAAAGTTTTCCGGGCCGCAAAATGGCCTGTGAATTTGCTGTCATGATGTGAGGCGATGAGATGCTGGACTTGCGAGTTGGGAATGTATAGTTTTGCCTGTTTGTCGACTATACGGAAGAGAATGTTTTGATGCACTGCAAATTTGATAAGGGTAAGGGGGTGTTTTTGGGCGATTTTTGCTAAAATACTTTTGACAGTTGGATCAGTGCGTTGGAGTTCGGCAAAGTTTTTCTGTTGCTCTTCTTGTTCAGTTGCTTCGGCTTCCAAAACTGAATTGATAGTTGATATTTCGGGGCGGGTTTCTAATTGCTCAATATCAAAGGATTGCTTTGCTGTTTGCGAGGGGAATCGAGAAACTGCATCTGCGTTGCGGTTAGCAGTGCCTTTCTTAGGTCGAATGTCGAGTTGAATACCAGAGAGGGCTAATCCCCAACGGGCAATGCGAGGGGACGGGTTTTCCTTTTGTAAGACTGCCTGAACTGCTGTGTGGTCAGTGTGTACAATAACATGTTGCTGGAAAAGATAGGGGCGGAAATACTTGACAAATTTTACTACTGCGAGGGTTTCCAACTCAGTGATCGGGTAGTTGCGTTCTGCGGGTTTCAATGTGCGGCTCCCAAAAGCAATGGGGCGATCCTGACCTTTACTATCCAGCTGGCTAAGAATGGCGCCGATTCCGAGTTTCGAGGCGTCAGTTTGCAGGATAAACGGTTTGGTGAAATCGGGGTGCTGCAGTATTGGGGCGTGAATGAGTAATTCTTTTAGCTTAGTGAATGCATTTTGCTGTTCAGGGCCCCAGGAAAATTCTGAGTTCTTTTTGAGTAGGGCTGTGAGTGGGCTAGAAACTTGAGAGCAATTTGGGATGAATCTGCGATAATATGAGGGTAGGCCAAGGAATGACTTAACTTCTTTTGAGCTTTTGGGTGTGGGTATGTCATAGATGGCCTGTACGTTATGGGGATCTGGTGAAATGCCTTGCTGGGAAATGACGTGGCCTAAGTATTGGACTTGGGGCTGGCAGAATTTGCATTTTTGTATGTTTAGCTTAAGGCCTGCTTGTGAGAATCGGGCAAGAATAGTGTCCAAACGCTCCAGCATTTGGGCATGGGAGTCTGCGAATACCAAAACATCATCGAGATATACAAGGCATGTGTTCCATTGTAGACCCGAAAGAATAACATCCATTAACCTTTGGAATGTGGCTGGGGCATTGGTGAGTCCAAAGGGGAGGTAATTGAATTGATACTGGCCGGCTGAGCAATTAAAGGCCGTTTTTTCTCTGTCTGCTTGTGCTATGGGAATGGAATAGTATGCATTGGATTGGTCAAGGGAGGTGAAATATTTCATTCCCTGGAGGGTGTCTAGAATTTCGTCTATCCGGGGTAAGGGGTAGGTATCTTTTTTGGTTACTTTGTTGAGGCCTCTAAAATCAATGCATAAACGATGGCCTCCGTCTTTTTTGGGAACTAAAACTGTGTTGGTACACCATGGGGAATTGCTTTGGCTTATGACACCTGCTGCTGCGAGTTGCTCAACTTCTGCTTGTATGATTTGCTTTTCTTTTGGGGAAGTCCGATAAAGTTGTCAACGTACGGGTTGGGAGCCATTGGTGTCAATTGTATGTGAAACGAGGGTGGTTCTACCTACATCCATTTTGGATTTAGCATATAATGTAGGGTACTTCGATAGGGCGCGTAGGAGTTGCGTTTTTTCTGCTTCTGTGAGGTCACTGGAGGTTAAATTAACATTTTCTTTTAACCATGTGAATGTGTCAAACCGGTTGGGCTGGTTTTGCGTTGAAGGGGTTAGATTAGCGGAAGCATTTTGTTTTGGGATGTAACATGAGACTGTACCAATGCATGTTCCAGGATAAAGAATTTGGGCTGTTTCTTGTGTGTTTAAGACGGATATGCGTATGCGACTGTTTTGATTTTCAGAGATACAAGCTGCGAAATGGACTTTGGGATTCTGTTTGGGTTTTGGGGTGAATTCAAGCTGTTTGACCTGTAAGTACGATTTGGGCAAGGGGACAGTAAATTCGGTTACTGTACGGGGTGGTAATTCTAATTTCTCATCCAAATAAGTTCCACCACGAGTTGAAAGAGGGCTATATTCTAGGCCATCACAAGGTAGTATAACATTGCCAAATTTGACCTGTGATTTTTGATTGTTGATAGTGTATTCCGAAAAACGACTGAGAAAGTTTTTGCCTAGAAGAATGTCTGCTGTGCAATCTTTTTGGACATGGACCATGATTGTTTCCTGGATTGTTTGGGCTGTCACTGTGACAAAAGTGGTTCCTACAAAGTGAATCGGAAGATTATTTGCTGCTTTTGCTTGGACTAGCGGGGGTTTCATGTCTAACTCTAGGATTTGAGCGATTCGGGAATCAATGAGTGAGTAAACTGCACCAGTGTCAATCATGCCTTTTGTCATTAATTTGCCGTTAAGTGTGATTGGAATATGAGGGGTATGTTTCTCAGGTACATTTTGGGGTGGCTTATTTGATGCAGATTGGTGAATTTGATTAATGAGTTCGATTGCAGGAGTTCGGGGGGTATCAATATCGACAAGGACATATTTTTGCTGTGTTTGTGCCCCACGACGATTAGCTAATTCTAAGAGAGCATGGCCGAATGATGGGGGAATGGTCTCATGTAAATGTCTGTTGTTTGATGGTATTTCGTATGCATGTTCGTTTGTGGCATGATGCTTTGGAGAGGGGAAATATTTTCGAAGGACGAGAAACGAATAAAAGACGCCTGCAATAACTACAGTAATAACGGCTAGATTTATAATGATTTGCAGGGGTCCTTTGAGTAAATTGTTTAATCCGTCTGTGAGACTTTGGGTGGTACCGGTAATTACATGTTCTATGCCTTGACCGGCGCCAGAGAGTGTATTTCCGAGTGCTTGGCCAGTGCCTGAGATCATGTTGTAAACTGTATCGGAATTGAGAGACATTTGGGCGGTGTAATTGATGAGTTTTTTGACAATGTTTTCAAGTGTGTGAGTTTTATAAATGTATTGTTTCAAAAAGAGTAAGTTGGTTGAAATAGTTGCAAGTTGATCATGAAAAATGGCGGGTGTATTAAAATGAAAAAGGGAGAAATTTTGGTTCCAGACGATTTCTAAAGGTAAATTTGTGACATGCGGGGATCCTGTTTCACTGACCCATGTATTATTCTGTTTGTAAAGGGCTACATGCATGTGATGGCAGTCAACTGTTTGTGAAAAAGGGGTCAAATCGTTGCCTCCTGGATTTGAAAACATGAGTTCGGTTCCTACGAGAATGGGTAAGAGTTTGTAGCATGTTTGGTTGATTTTGTGGTTGTAAAAGACTTTGGATGCGTTTACCTGCTTGCAGGGCCAGACTGTGAGGGCTTCTCCTGTGAATTCTGCTATTATGTCGGTTCTCTGTAGGAATGCACGTGCTCCAAGGGTTGCATTAAGACGTAAAATTTGCTATACGAGATCAAGGTGACGCTGTGCCTGTCTGCATAATTCATTCCATACGTTTTTGAAATTTTGAATTTCGAATTCCTGTATTTTGTCTGCTAGATAGTTTAGTTTTGCATTGATGGGTTCAAAATCATCAAAATCGTATAGTGTAGTATGAGTTTCGTTGGTTTTTGGGGTTAAAAATGCGTTACGATGTGGTGTGCTTTTGTCTAATTGTACGATAATGCCTTGTTCGGTTAGAATGCTGTCTTGGATTTCTGGGCAATTGGGGTTCGAAAAAACTGTATTTTTAACCAAGAATGCACCTTGTAGCTCTTCTATTATCATGTGTGTTTGCGTGAGTTTGATGGGATGTGTGTTTTTGTATTCGAAAGGGCATAAGTTTTCAAATGCTGTTTCATTCCAGATAATGGATCCGTCCGCTGTTACACAATGACCTGAGGTCGGTTTGCATGACCCTAGGTCGCCTAATGTACCTGTCATAGATTTTCCATTCCAAGATGCTATTTGTCCTATTTCTATGATGACGTTAGTGACCGAGGTACAATGGTCTGTACAACACCATGTGTATTCTACGCTTAAGGAGTTATTTGTTGACCAAAATCCTGCTTGGGTTTCGTATAGTTTTTGACCGTTGTGTTCTTTGTCTATAAAAGATTGCCTTACAAACATGTGGGGTTAGATTTTGCATTTCGGTTTGGTCGAAGACAATACCTTTTGATCCAAAAAATCCTGTATTAGTACAAATTTTGCGTTTGCGAACACTGCATTTGTATGCGTCTGTAATGTGGGGCTTAGTGGAGGGGATATAGATTTTTCCGAATGTCTGTACGGGTTTGTCTACTGTGGAAGGGGGCATGCATGATACAAGTTTTGGTATGCTAACTGAGTGACCGCTCAATGAAGTTCCACACATCTGAAATTGGGCACTACACGATGTGGGGATTATTATACATAAAAATATACAATACAATGGCCAATGTAGTGTTTTAGTGGAGGCGGCGGGGTACTGTATATTTTCGTTCTGGCCGGTTTGGCGTGGCGGCTCTTGGTGTTGTTCGGTTTTGGGTTGAGGGGGTGGCCGGTTTGCAATCTGAACACTCTGTAAAAGTTCGGAATTTGAGTTATGGGATGGGGTTTGGGCTTGCTTACTTGCGGGGGTCGGTAGCAATGTTTGGCGGGGGCGAAATTGATAGGGTTCGGGGGTCAGGCCATGGAGGAGGGATAACAAGTTGCGGCCTGTTTTGGACGGGGTGTCGGGGGCGGTGGGCGGCGTTGTGTCTTGCTTTCGGGGGATCTTGAAGCCTAGGGGGATGGTGGGCGGCGATTTTTCGATTTTTGCGGCTTCAGGCGTGGGGGGTGGTGACATGGCGCACCAATCGGGTACGTCCAGATCAAGGACGTATTCGTCACTACGGCGGTGGGTGTTGGGCATGATAGTTCCTAAAGTAGTCTGAGGGCCGTTAGTTATGGCGGGTAATTTTGAGTAAAATGCGGGGTCGTCAATGTCCATGAGGGGTTGGGGTTGCCTGTACTCAATGCAATTTTGAATATTACGACTCTGCTGATTTGGACAATATCTGCTTGTATGACCTCTCTGCTTGCATATAAAACATTGAAAATTTGAGTAGGGTTTCGAAAGGCAGTTATCTGATCTATGTCCTGTTTGGGAGCAGTGGATGCATCGGCTTTTACAATCACGCGTACTGTGATTATTACGGAAACAGATTTCACATGATTTTCGGGTGCCTACTGATTTACAATTACGAGCTACGTGTCCGATTTGTCCACACTGGAAGCATGTGGGTTGCCTAGGGGTGGTATTGTTCCTGTAAGCATTATTCCTGCTGAGAGTATTGTTACTGAAATTGTTGTAGCTACTTTGTTGTGGGGGTTGAGGTTTTTGTTTGATCTGTAACTGTAAATCTTTTACTTGCTGTTCTAACTGATGCAAAAGATCCTGTTGGTCTGTATTTTTGGTTAGGGAAAAGATGGGTTCGGGTTTTGGGGGTATGAAGGGAAGGGCGTTAGACTTTAACTCATTTCTAAGAATTTGCTGTTCAATGTAAGCTGCTTCATCTGACATTTCTTTTAGAGTTGCGAACCTTCTATACTTAATTGCTTCCCTGATTTCGTTTTGCATGCCTTCTACAAAGAGGGGTTTTATGATCATTTCTCGTGCGTCTGTGTTAAAGTTAGGGTAGGCGAGGGTTGCAAGATGTTCTAGATCAAATAAGAATTCCGTTACTGTTTCTGATCGCTTTTGTTTTCTTTCGCGTAAGAATTGTTGATGTAGCTCATTATCTCTATTGTTTGGGAAAAATGCCTGTAATGCGACTTTATACTGCTCGTATGTGTGGGGAGGGTTTTCGGAATTTGCTAAACTTTTGAATTTTGCTAACGCGGCTCCTCCTAAATGAATTTCTAAACATGTCAACTTTAACTGTACGTCTGTATCTTTCATGCCTTGGAGTGCCATGAATTGCTCTAATCTTTTGTTCCATTCACCAAAATGTTGGGTCACGCCGCCCGTGAATACTGTAGGTTTCGCGTAGAAATTGTTTGCCATGTTATTACGAATGTTTGCTGTTCTTAGATCGTCTATTAGGGTAGGGTTTACTGTATTCTGATTCAATTGTGTGCGTAGGGTACGAAAATGTTCTGAAAATAAATCGTTTATCTGTTCTCTAACGATTTCTCCTAAATGATCTTGCGTTTTGTGTGTCATTCTTGGTTTACGATGGGATTTCTGCTTAAATGCTTCAATTTTTGCTTCACGCTGTATTCGTTTAAATGTATCGCTTAATGCTTCGTTGGAGGGGATTTCCAGTTTGCTTAATATGAATACCTTCTTACTGTAGGAAATGATTACTACTGTATTATCTAACGCTTCTAAATGCCCGGATAAGAGTACACCTAACTGGGGGCAGGGAGTTCCACTGGTTAACGTAACGGTACGGTCACCAAAATATGTAATGACCAGATTTGTGTGAGGTACTTTACTTCTAACCAATTAACCAATCGGTCGATACGGCGGGGCAAATAACGGGACGGGGCGCGGGCGTACGATTACAAATACGGGGGCGATAATATACGAACAATCGACGGTCGCTTGAACGTCGACAAATAAAACGGGGGCGGCGCGGTGCTTGCAAATAACAAAATACACGACACGGTTTAATTGCTTTCGAAGACGGTTGCTTGCAAATGCGGGCGCGGGGTCAAAATAAAAACGATACAAGAATAATAATCAGAATAATGATCAAAATCACGCTTTGCTTCTTCTTTTATACGGCGATTCTGGCCACTCCCTGGAGGCTGCGGGAGGTCGAGCTTCTGTCCATTTTCTTCCGCCAATCGTCGTTTCCGGCTACGCTTTTTATGCTTTCTTAACTACGCCTCTCTAATGCTTTTCTGGTACTGTATGCTTTCTGTGCTTCGCTTGCTTTCTACGGTGGGCTTGGCCACACCTCTGTGCTTCTGTGCATGCTTCCTGTATCGGTTTCTCTGTATACACACGTTTTGTGGGGCCGCCGCTACTGTTACACTTGAGACTACTGTACGGCGGGGCTTCTACGCATTTTACTGTGTGCAGGTGTTGTTTACGATTTTTACGGGGGATTACGGTAGCTGTGGAATGTGTAGTTTAGTGTAGGTTCTAGGGGAACAGCTGCCGTTTGTGCAAATTAATTAGGGCATCTTAATTGGGCTACCGGGGTGTGAACGTGTCACGATGCGCACACGCTGCCATCGTGCGTTTTCCTCTGAACCCGTAGACTTGATGTTTCACGCACAAGTCAGGGCCCCACACTCAGATATTTGTGACGGGCACTGCTGCACTCGCTCAGGCGATGCAGGACTGTGCAGTTGGTGGAAGCGCACGCTTCCACCCGGTGCGACACACGTTACATGGAGGTCGTGCTGAGAGGGGGCCCCTTGCATGCCTCAGCAAGGGGAGAGAAGTTGTGACGAGGACGTCACTCTTTTCTAGGGGGGAATGTCACGATGCGCACACGCTGCCATCGTGCGTTTTCCTCTGAACCCGTAGACTTGATGTTTCACACACAAGTCAGGGCCCCACACTCAGATATTTGTGACGGGCACTGCTGCACTCGCTCAGGCGATGCAGGACTGTGCAGTTGGTGGAAGCGCACGCTTCCACCCGGTGCGACACACGTTACAAACGGATCAAAATAAAGTACTTCACGTAATTTTGTAGGAATGTTTGGGTGTGAATCCCAGACATCCTTGAGACGATAAAATGTGAAAATAAAATAATATCTAATAAATGTCAATTACATACAGTATGCTACATGTTTACAGTACTGCTTTAGCAGGTACGTTACACCCATATGGAGATATTTAGCGTTTTTTACAGTACAACGTTTTCCACCAAGTGGAAATTGTGTATCAAATTTGATTTAGTCGTTTGGTTTTTACTCCCTCTATCATTTCAACCTGAATGGGCCTTAGTACTGCATTAACCTCGTAGTTCGATGCTGTTGGAAATCGAGATTTTTGACTACTGTAGAGCAATGAACGACAACAGCTCGAAAAATGTTTTAGGTTAGATGTACGGATAGAGCATGATAATATTTGATTCTAGTCATCGTGTTGACTTTGACAACAACGTTGATCAGAATGTGTCGATAATAATATAATTTAATCAAAGTCGTTGTACTCGATATGTTTCTCGCAGAACTATATGCTTTACTGTAGAGGAATATGCGGGGATATCGGCAAAACTTTTTTTCACGAACTTTTCTCCTCCATAAATATGGAAATTGGAAAGAGGTCAAGTTTTTTTTCCACATGTGGAAAATTTTTTGACGACGAGTTTTCGTCTTAAAATCCTCCTTTTTACGCTTGAACTGCTGATAAACGCTCTATGTATAACATACCTGTAAGACCTCCGACCAGTTGGGGGGGGGGGGGGTAAATCCGAAATTTTGGGGGGGGGGGGGTAGGAAAAAGTCGAAATTTTTCCCAAAAAAGGCCAAAAAACATACACTTTTTTGAAAAAAAAAATTTTTTTTTCCAAACTGGGGGGGGGGGGAAATGATTTTGGGTATAGGGTTGGCCGAGTTGGGGGGGGGGTCCCCCCCCAACCCCCCCCCCCAAGTACAGGTATGATGTATAAGTGTTTTTGAGCTTTTTAAGGCATTCTGATCAGCGTTTTTTTTGTGCACGAACATTTGTGCCAATTGACACAAGAGGCCAAAAAATTTGTGCCAGTGACACAAAAATTTTTTTCCTACTAGAAACATACTGAAAACTGCGGAAAATTTTTAGGCCAAAATTTTGATAAAAAGTTAACATTTAACGCATTAATTTTTTTGTAGAAATCGTGTCCAACCTATTTTTCAGCTAAACATGTCAGTGAGATAAGGAAAAAAATTGCAAGTAGTTCGCGACGACTCGAAAAGAAATAGAATGCTGAGAAAATTTAAATAACTCTAGGATTGTTCAGGATGTTCAAATTGATTAAATTTTCGACTACGAATCTATGTATAAGTATATATGAATGAATGAAAGGCTGAATGAAAGATTTTATTACCTGTCGAAGTGACCGCAAAATTACAATACAAAATATAATTAGTCGAGAACGAGGAAATAATGAATAAACGTGAAGGATAAATTTTAGAAGATTCGAACGACTAAATTAAAGATCAAAAGTAGGGATATAAGGTCGGTATTAGTGCGTCTGGTAGCCACCCATCTTATAACATGTGTAATGCAAAAAGGTACCTGCAGTAATTGGGTAAAATGTGTGAGGAGAGGAGGCATAAACGAACGTGCCTGCTAAATATTAGCTTAAGCCTAAAGTCCAATTTAGCAGTGCAATAGCCGACTGTCGACGACAAAAATCATAGGCTTTTTTCACTTCTGAATAGGGCCCAAGTCTAAAGGGTCATTTATATTTGATTTTTCGATGGAACTGATCGCCAACAGCTTGAAACGTTCAGCTTGAAAATCCACTTTCGATCGGAAAGAATAACTGCAATTTTGTAGAAAATGACGACAGTAACCTCCAACCAAACCTAACGGAACAAAAATTTCCCTTTCGTTCGATAACGTTGGGTCGATTGTCTGTGCATGAGTCGATTGCTTAAGCCAGTCTAAGCCTAAGCCTGAGCCAGGCTTCGTACTGTCGCCTTAAGTTACGCGACATAACCAGTTATTGTAGGTACCTCTTGCATCTTTTGCATTACACACGTTACAAGATGGGTGGCCACCAGGCGCACTAATACCTATAAGGTCGATCGAGAGTATGCGCTAGAGTAAACAATTTTTATTTTATTTCCATTTATTTCCACTCATCTCATCATTCATTGACAGCCTGTTAACTTTGCTGCAACAATGCTGATACACTGCTCAAAGAGAACTCGTTCGCGTTCGGGTCAATTACGAGTAGATAAAATTATATTCATAGACTCGGTGCGAAGCGCCGAAAATTTTTTGCATTTTCGGCCCCTAAATCATTAAAGGAAATTTAATGTTTGAACAGCCAAAAATTTTGTGCCAATTGGCACAAACGCTCAAAATTTTTTGTGCCATTCCAAATTTTTTTTGTGCCAAAAACCATGTTTTGGCACAAAAAAAACACTGATTCTGATAATAATAATTCTGAACACTGTTTTATTTTTCCGTGAACTTCTTTTCAAAAATGTGGGAAGAGGTCAAATTTTTTTTCCACATGTGGAAATTTTTTTTCGTCTTAAAATCCTCGTTTTTTCGCTTTAAAATGCTCACAGACGCTTTATCGCACTGTTTTTGAGCTTTTTCAAGCCTTCCGATGTTTCTAGAGAAGTTAATTCATTAAAATTGAAGAAAAATTGAAATGTTCGACTTTAAAGCCTAATCTACAAGCATTGTTGAACAAATTTTCTAGCAAACTATCCAAGAGCATAATTGACTTGAATTACACGAGAAATCGATGGTCAAGTCCATACCTGTAAGACCTCCGACCAGTTGGGGGGAGGGTCGAAAAAATTCGAAATTTTTCGCAAAAAAGGCCAAAAAACATATACTTTTTTGCAATTTTTTAAAAAATTTTTCCAAACTGGGGGGGGGGGTTGGGTGATGTGTTGGGTACATAGTTGGCCAAGTTGGGGGGTCCTCCCAACCCCCCTCCAAGTACAGGTATGGTCAAGTCCTTTATGATGACAAGTGAAAGCCCGAAAAAGATAGTAATGTTTCCGGTGCTTCGCGCCGGAATATTTTTTGGGTATATTGACATTCTGGGATGCTGGAAAATCAATTTTCCGAACATTTATTTCAAGAATTAGATTCCAATTTTGTGTTCAAAAGTCGTAATTTCTAGAATTTTACTTGAAAAATTTTAAAATCTGTAAGGTAAAGTGGGGTGACTTTGATCAGAGTATGGCATTTGATTAACTATTTGAGATCAGCAGGTCATTTTTGCTGTGATCAAAGTCACCCCACTTTACCTTAATTTATTTGTAAACTCTCATGAACTTGGTCGAAAATATATGAGTAAGAAGAGTATAAATTTCCGGAAGATATTTCCATGAAGCTTTTGAATTGATTTTACGTTAGCAAAGAAATAATCGCATCAAAAAGCATAGAGACTTGACGTATTAAAATATTGAAGATTACCAATTAAAACATGAGATAATACGTTTAAGATGATGAAAACTATTATGGATTAAGTGATAAATGAAGGTAGACATGATAAAAGGCGCGCCTGAGCTACTTAATAAATAATGATAATTATTAAAGTTATAACCGGCGCGAAGCGCCGTAAAATTTTGAGATTTGGACCTTCTAAAATGCACCAAAATGCATCTTTTCAATATGAAAACCTCAAATTTTTCTTCCGCATTTGTGGAAAGACCACAAAAATTTTTTCCACATTCCAGATTTTTTTTCCACATTATAGTGCATATGTGAAAAAAACTGATTCTGAACAGCGTTTTTTTGTGCACGGACATTTGTGCCAATTGGCACAATAGGCCAAAAAAATTTGTGCCCATGGCACAAAAAATTTTTTTCTACTAGAAACATACTGAGCGCTGAAGAAAAGTTTTGGGCCAAAAAATTTGATAAAAAGTTAACGTTTAACGCATTAATTTTTTGTAAAAATCGTGCCCTATCTATTTATCAGCTAACCATGTCAGTGAGATGAGAAAAAATTGTGCAGGAAAATAGTTCACGACGACTCGAAAAGAAATGGATGCTGAGAAAATTTAAATAACTCTAGAATTGTTCAGGAAATTCAAACTGATTCAATTTTTGACTACGAACATGAATATCTACTACTATAGATTATATCAGAGGTCCCCGAAGTCAGATTTTTCAGGTAGGGGTCAAATTGAAAATTTGCGGGGGTAGTGTAGCTAAATTTCCACTAAACACGTCATTTTGTCTCAAAATCAGGCAGCCAGTAATCGATTTTAAGGACTTTAGGTAGAGGTGATACGCCCCTCATACCCCTCCCCATGGGGCACTCTGGTATATATGTATATATATATTCAACAACAATGTAAAGACTAGAGAGAAAAAAGTCGAAATTTGTGTAAATTTTCGGTCGAAACATTGTACCATTACCAACGATATCGATTTTTCTATTATTCTATTTGAATCAATCAAACACAAAAAGTGAGAATTTCAGTTTTAAATCCGAATGACTGAATGAACAGAGAATATTCAAAATTTCTTTTCATTCGTCAGTCAATCAAATCAATCAAATAATTTTATTGTCACTGGCAAAATAGGTAGTAAGAACAAAGCGCAATACAAACAAGAGTTATCAATTTCTGAAACTAAATTAGAGTACAAAGGCTGGTGAACCAAAGGTGCACGAGTCACTAGGTGACATCATTTAACGTGCACCCCCTAAATACTTGTCGAAATTCATTTTCGCGATTTTAGATTGAAAGGTGTTGACAGTGGCAGTCTATAGAGTTTGCTGCGACGATACTGATACACTGTTCGAAGAGAAATTGTTCGCGTTCGGGTCAAATATAAGAATAGAAAATATTATATTCGTTGACTCGGCGCGGAGCGCCGAAAATTTTTTGCATTTTCAGCCCCTAAAACGTCTAAAAATCACGGAAATTTAATGTTTGACCAGCCAAAAATTTTGTGCCAATGGGCACAAACGCTCAAAATTTTTTGTGCCATTCCAAATTTTTTTTAGCCAAAAACCATGTATTGACACAAAAAAAACACTAATTCTGATCCACTGTTTTTTCCACATTTGCACTATAATGTGGAAAAAAATCTGGAACGATAAAAAAAATTTTGACGTCTTTCCACAAATGTGGAAGAAAAATTTGGGGTTTTCATATTGAAAAGATGCATTTTGGTGCATTTTAGGAGCTCCAAATCTCATAATTTTCCGGCGCTTCGCGCCTCTGTTTTTTTTCCACGAACCTTTTTCCACAAATGTGGGAAGGGCTCAAATTTTTTTTCGACGTGTGGACAAAATTTTTTGTCTCAAAATCCTCGTTTTTTCGCTTGAAAATGCTGACAGACGCTTTATTTAAGTGTTTCTGAGCTTTTTAAAGCATTCTAATCATATATTTCAAAAATTAGATTTAAATTTTGTGTTCATAAATCGTAATTTCCAGAAATTTATCATTCGAAAAGTTTTTAAACCCTTTATTTGTTCGTAACCTTTCATAAATTTGACCGAAAAGCAATGAGTCAGTCAGAAGCGTAGAACTTTTCCAAGAATACTTCCATGAAGCTTTTGAATTGAATTCACGTTAAGAAAAAAACAAACGCTTCAAAAAGTTTAGAAAGTTGACGTGTTGATCTTTCTCAAAAAATCTATGAAGGAAACAATGCGGATCTTCATTAAATATAAAGATATAATATCAAGATTGCCAATTAAACATGAAATACTAAATAGTACGTTTAAGATGATGAAAACTATTAAAGATTAAATGGTAAGTGTAAAAGTAGACTTACTAAAAGCCGCGCCTGAGCTTGGTAATAAATAATAATGATTAATAATGTTATAATCGGCGCGAAGCGCCGGAAAACTTTGAGATTTGGACATCCTAAAATGCACAAAAATGCATCTTTTCAATATGAAAACTAAAATTTTTCTTCCACATTCAAGGAAAGCCCTCAAAAAATTTTTCCACATTATAGTGCAAATGTGGAAAAAACAGTGGGGGGAATTTTCCAAATTTTTTTTAGAATTTACTGAATAAAAAGAAAATCATTTTTGCAGTAAAGACGACTTAATTCGAGTTAGTTTATGTATGCTTAGATTAGTGGCTAAATTCTATGCTTGACGAAAATTCAAAAATTCGAAAAGGAAAATTCGACGAAAAGTAAGTATAAATATAATAATTTTATTTGGGAAGTACAATGATATTACTGAAACTTTTATTCTTGAAAAATGTAGGGGGGGAACTCCCCCTTCCCCCTCTAAATACGGGCCTACTCACTCTAAAATCGATAAATTAGCTTAAATTTATGGGAAAAACCATCGCACACAGGTTTTCTTGCAAGTACGAGTATTTCATTCGATCCGCGTCGGTTTTCGCCATTTAAAACCTAATTTTCTGAGTTTTTGAGAGAAAATGAAAAGGTTAATATAACTAGACTAGAGTAATTTGTTGGGCGCGTAGCGCCGAAAATTTTTTCTGGGCTTCAATATTCAAGAACGCTGGAAAATAAATCTTTCCACCTTTTATTTCCCAGACAGAAGGTCTGATTTCTCATCGAATTTAATGAATTTTCAGTCGGACAAACTAAAATTCAAAAACTAGGTAAGCGACTATAAATTTGGATCTTTCAACCGGCAAGAATTTCTAGCATTATCTTACACTCAAAATAATTTAAAGACAGGAAACTCAAAATTTTTATGAAGATCGCAAAATTTTTTTGGGAAAATGAGCGAGAAAAATGTTACTTTTCATCAAATTCGTCAAAAAACATCTTACAGGATCAACAAACATTTATCGTTAATTTGTTGATAATTTGAAACTGTAGGCACTAACTAGAACGACATTTTCTAACCGCGCTAGAATATTATAAAAAATTATAAATGAATTGGTACCCGGCGCGAAGCGCTAAAAATTTCCACTTTTTCCATTTTAGAACGCATAAAAATGTATCTCCGGGCAGAAAACCCTATAACCTAATCAAAAGAATAGTCAGGCCTCAAATTGCACTGTGCAACTTGGCAGAAAAAATTTGGTTGCTGTACGCGAAAAAAGCACGAAGAGGCCAAAAAAATTTGTGCTAATGGCACAAAATATTTTTTTCTACTAGAAACATACTGAAAACTGCGGAAAAGTTCTAGGCCAAAAGTTTGATAAAAATAAACCTAATTAAAGCTATACGTTAAACGCATTAATTTCTTGTAATAGTCGTGCCTAACCTATTTTCCAGTAAACTATGTGAGTGAGATAAGAAAAAACTGTGCAGGAAAATAGTTCACGTCGATTTAAAAAGAAATGGAAAGCTGAGAAAATTTAAATAACTCTAGAATTGTTTAGGAAGTTCAGATTGATTTAATTTTCGACTATACAGTATACACTACAAATATTGCCAAGACTAGAGAGAATAAAGTCGAGAATTGTGGAAATTTTCGGTCGAAACATTGTTCCAAGGATATCGATTTTTGTATTTGAATCAATCAAACACAAAAAGTAAGAATTTCAGTTTTAAATCCGAATCCGACTGAATGAACAGAATATTCAGAAGTCAGTCATTAACAGCCTATAAAGTTTGCTACAACAATACTAATAGACTGTTCGAAGAAAAATCGTTCGCGTTCGGGTCAAATATACGAGTAGGAAATGTTATTATGTACTCATTGACTCGGCGCGAGGCGCCGGAAAATTTCTTCATTTTCAGTCCTTAAAACGTCTAAAAATCGAGAAAATTTACATAGTGTTTGACCAGCTAAAAATTTTGTGCCAGTTGGCGCAGACGCTCATTATTTTTGCGCCATATCAATTTCGTGTGTGCCAAAAAATATGTTTTGGCACGAAACAGCACTGCTCGACGCTCCGCGCAGAACCAATGAACGATGAACTCGTACACAAAAAAATGCTGTTTCGTCATCTCGTTAGTTTTTTGTTTTTGTTTTCTCAGTGATCTGTAAGTAGTAAATTACAGGCGCAATTTTTTCCCAAGCTTAATCAATCTGGGTCCACTACTGTCGCTCGCCCTCGCAAGTTGCTCCATCTTACCTAAAAAAATTCTCGTGCGACAATGGATGGAAACCCGACGGCTGGCGAACGTATTGAGCAACCATATCAAAATGACAATGGTAATTCATGTGACCTTTCTTATCTTTGTCCAAAGCATACATACAAAACGGAGCCCCGAGGTCTGGAGGAGGGTCGAACGACATTTTTGGGGCCGGGGTCACTAATTCCCCAAAAATTTTGGGGAGGGGTCTCTGAGCAAAAAAATTCGATTTTTTTCACCAAAAAGCACCGGACACTGGAGGTGCCAACATTCGGGTGTAATGTCGATCGAGTCTCTGGGGTCCCGGTGCAACCCCGCTCAACGCGAAAAAATTGGGCAGAAAATTAATTTTTTCGGAAAATTTTCAAAGTTTTTTCCATTCTGTCCGGATTTGCGAAAAACCGCCGCTTCTTGGGTAACTTTCTGTTTTATAGCTGGTAGATGATATTATCTACCCGCCTGCTGAAAATATCGGCACTTCGGCATATATTGCTCAGGCCTGCTTCATACGTGTGATTGGGAATGTACCATAAGAATCATACATTTTACTGTGGTTCGGCGTCTGAGGGATAAAGCGACTTCTTGGCGTGTAGGCTCGTCGATTGTCTAACATTTTTTGGGGAGATCATGAGATGAAAATTTTTTTCCCTAAAAAGTCGGAAAAACAGCCCGAAAAGTGATTGATATTTTGGATCGATTTTTTTTCAAAAATGACTATTTTCTACCATGTACATGTAACGGGGCCCCGAGGTCTGGGGGTAGGGGGGGGGGGTCGGGCGACTTTCAGTAAATTGATCAGTAATTCCCAAAATTTTGGGGGGTAAGGGTCTTCAAGGAAAAAAATTCGATTTTTTTCACGAAAAAAGTCCGAAAAAGCCATTGGATTGGAAAATTTTGAGGATGGGGTTACCATATAGCTAGCCATATGTCCTACGATTTCTAGTGGAGGTGTTTCCATGGCACTTCCTCCAATTACATTGCAAGATTTGTCAATCATATAGCCGAAATAGGCTAACTATAGTAATCCTATCCTTTTTGGTCGGGAAAAACTGAGAAATGTCAACTTTTTGGTTAGAAAACTGCCACTTGTAAGAAAGGGTCAAAAAATCGTTTTTTGGCGCTAGGCGCTTTAAATACACATTCCAGGCTTTTATCAAAAAGTACTATTCGTTGAACTGATTCTCTGACTTATTAGGCAATGATCCCCTTGAAATTTTAGACTGTGGATGACCCCAAGCTTGTAGCCTGGAATTTTTTTGGGGCGGAGGCGCACATTTTTTTACCCAATTTACTGCAAAATTGACGTTTATGACCTGACTTTTTCTTTAAAAAAAACCAAAAGCCCCTCTGCCTTTTTAACACTTGAAACATTTAAGATGCATGGCCGCCAAACCCCGGCCTACAGGCCTGGATTATCCCACTCATTAAAAAGTAACCTCGGCTCTGTGTGACATATATGACATGAAACCACATATTGAGGGGTATGAGGGGGTATTACCGCTACCCGATGTCCAAAAATAGATCACTGGGTATCCAATTTGGAGAAAAACAGCTGTTTTAGTGTATACCTTTATTCCCATACGAAAGTCTAAGCTTGTGGACCTATGATTCTTCAAAATTTACATCAACTATCGATTAAATCTTTTTTTTGAGGTGCCTATCAAGAAATATCTAAAATTGGATCTGGCGCCTACGGCACCGTTATGAAAGGCATTCACGTCAGTAGCCAACGTTTGGTGGCTTTGAAAAAAGTTCGCGTAAAATTTTCCGAGGAAGGCGTGCCTCAAACAGTTATCCGGGAGATAGCGCTACTCAAAGAATTAGAGAGATTGGATCACGATAACGTTATTCGGTAAGGTGAGGTTGCCACTGTTTTCGAAATTGTTGAACGAATAATTTGAAAATGATTTTTGTGCAGGAAAAATAATTTTGCGAAAATTTTTCGTTATAATTTTAATTTTTAAGACTTTATGACGTTTGCCACGGTATATCGAACGAGCGAGAATTCTACATTAATTTAATATTTGAATATTGTCCATACGATTTATCTGTTGTTATCGAAAAGTAAGCCGAATAATATATTGTGAGGTCCTCAAGGTCAGATTTTTCAGGTACTGGTAAAATTGAAAATTTGCGGTAGTAACTAGTGTAGCTAAATGTCTACTAAACACGTCATTTTGTCTCAAAATTGGGCACCCAGCGGACAATTTTCAGGACTTTAGGTAGGTGTAATACCCCCTCATACCCCTCCCCACCCCATGGGGTTGTTTGTAAAGAATCAAATTTTAAATTTATTAGTATACATTACAGGTTGAAACCTCAGGGACTAGAAGTCAGCAAAATCAAAGATTTTATGCTACAATTACTTCGAGGCCTGGACTTTTTACACAGCCACCATATCGTCCACAGGTAAATTGTGCATATTTCTTCGTAATATCCTACTTTCCATATTTGAATTTTTTACAGGGATTTAAAGCCACAAAATATTCTTATGACGCAACAGGGTACCATAAAATTGACCGACTTTGGTTTAGCGCGCATGTACAGTATGTTGGCGGTACTAACGCCTACAGTAAGCTTAATTTTTTTCCGATGATGAACATACCTGTAAGAGGTCCGACCAGTTGGAGGAGGGTAAATCCAAAATTTTGGGGTGGGGGTTCCAACCTTTCCAAAATTTTGAGGAGGGGGTCGAAAAGATTGTGGGTCGATTCTCCGACTATTTTGATTCTCCGACCGTTCCGATTTTCCGGCTGTTTTGATTGATCGACATGATGCGAAATGCTAAAAATATAATTGTCGTTTGTAGCTTTTGTTCGACTATCTCGATTCTCCGACTATATTGTATACTGCATATTTTCTTACATTTGATTCTTTTTGCTTGTTTATTTCGGTTTTTCTCCAATCACAAAGTAACATATCCAAAAGCCACTGTCTCGCTACAGCCACCAGAATAAAAATGCGTGCCCCACTAAAGCCACCAATTATTCAGCGACTGCCCCACTACAGCTACCACCAAAAATTTATGTTCCATTGATAGTTTAGCAGTGATATTCGTGTTTTTCTATTTCCCCTCATTGACATGAAGGAAGAAGAATTCTGAACAAAACAGAGAAACAAAAAACAAATAGATAAATGAAACAAATACAACTCGAGAGAAGCAGAAAAATAAAACTACAAAAAGTAATTGAACGAAAGAACAAAACAGTTGTGTAAACAAACCAATAAACAGGAACAGAACAAAATCAAATCACGGGAAGAAATGAAGAAAAGATATGAACAAAGCAGAAAAGAAAGATAATGAAAAAACTAATGAAGAAAACGTAACAAAAGCAACAGACTTAAGGAAGAAGAGGAAACTAGCTAGAGAAAAACAGTGGGAAAACAGATGAAGAAGGACAAAAAGATAAATAAAGAAGGAAGGCAGGCAAATTTTTTCTAATCTAGTTTCGTATATCTTTCACTTTCTTTTTCGGAGAAGTCGGAGAATCGAGATGGTCGGAGAATCGAAATAGAACGTGTCGAAAACCACCCTAAAAAGTCGAAAAAATTTCGAAAATTTTCCCAAAAAAGCCGAAAAAGTCACTTTTTTCCTAATTTTTTTCCAATTTTTCCGAGTTTGGGGGGTTGGGTATAGGATTGACCAAGTTGGGGGTGGGGGTCCCCCAACCCCCCCCCCCCCCCCAATTGCAGGTATGATGATGAAATCAAGCCGATTTTCTTGTCGTAATTTAGGTTATAACGTTGTGGTATAGACCCCCGGAGGTAATTTTACAATCGGGATATCACACTTCGGTGGACATATTCAGTTTGGGCTGCATTTTCGCCGAATTGTACCTCCAAACGCCTTTATTCAAAGGCGCGTCCGAAAAAGACCAATTGCAAAAAATTTTTCAGTAAAAACATATTTTCGTCCACAAAAGCGTAATAATTTGATATATATATATATATTTATTTCAGGATAATCGGCTTACCTCCGTTGTACGAATGGCCTCACGACGCTTTGATCTCTCGGAATACGTTCCCGCATTATCCCAAAGTGCCTTTTTCGCGTGTTGTTCCTAAAATGTGCGGGTTGGCTTTGAATTTGCTCGAAGTAAGCATTGTTTGTTTCCACAAGTCCAAAAACTAGGTGATATATGTTTATTTCATGCCCCATTGCAGATTTGAGAATGATTTTTTCGTGCTATCAGTTTTCTTGCTCTCGGATGGCTACCAGTGACTTTTTTCTGCAACCGGCTTTCTGCACAGTCCAGAAAAGCCAAAAAAAGTTTCTGCACTGCGGTTTTCTCCTGTTACCACTGCTTTTTCCCCCGGGCCTTTTCCCCAAATGGGGAAACGGGTCAAAATTTTTTCCCCGTCCTCATGAAGTCCTTTTTCGCTTTAAAATGTTCAAAGATGCTTTTATGTACGTGTTTTTGAGCTTTTTCAAACCGTCTGGTGTTTTTAGAGCCGTTAATCCATTAAAATTGAGGTAGAGTTTGATCGAAGTCTAATCTACAAACGTTGTGGAACAAATTTTCCAGCAAACTATCCAAGAACATAATGACTTTGAATTACACGAGGAATCAACGGTCAAGTCCTCTATGATGACGAGTGACAGCCCAAAAAAGATGTTAATGTCTTGGGTATTGACATTCTGCGACGCTGGAAAATCAATTTTCCGAGCATTTATTTCAAGAATTAGATTTGAATTTTGTATTCAAAAGATTTATTTATTATAGAATTTTATTATTTGAAAAATTTTAAAACCAGTAATTTATTCGTAAACTTTCATGAACTTGACCGAAAAAATGAGTAGGAAGAGTAGAAATTTCCGAAAACTACTTCCATGATGCTTTTGAATTGATTTTACGTTAAGAAAGGAATAAAAAGTGCATAATAATGATTATTAAAGTTATAACTGGCGCGAAGCGCCGGAAAGCTTTCAGATTATGACCTTCTAAAATGCACCAAAATGCATCTTTTGCGTATCCGATCCCCAAAATTTTCTTCCCCCAAATGGAGAAAGAGCCCAAAATTTTTTTCCTTTTCCGATTTTTTCCCCAAAACGCACGATTTGTGGAAAAAACAGTGCCTGTTACAACATAATAATAGTGAATATAGGAAAAAGCAAATTAAATGTATAATTCAATGTTAAATTTGAACGAATTTATCGTTTTTCGACTAGACATTTTAAAATCTTAAAATAAGAAAAATAATTGATTTTAAATCTTCAGAATAAATAACTGACACATGTGATCAAACACATCAGTAAAATATTCTGCACCAGTGCAGAAATCATAGAAAAAAATTCTGTGTGAAGCCTTAAAAGTCTGCACTGTGCAGAAAAAAATCACTGACCAATAATCACCATTAATCATCTAATGTTCAGCATGAGAATCATTTTTCTTTGAGTTGTAGTGTAGGGTTTAAAATTATGAAAATTTTTTTTAGCTTGTTGTTATAAAACACAATAGCCTTTCCAATATCAGCCATTCTATCGATTCGAATATCTACCTTTTCGCATTTATTTTTTGGAGTATTCTATTCATTTTTTACAATATTTATATGATCGCTTTACGAAAATCTCAGCTCGAATTCAGTAAATTAATATGAACCAAATGAGGAAGCAAGATGAATTTTGTTTTTTTTTCATAGAAAAATAACTACACAATTTTTCCCATTTCAGAACATGATTGTTTTCAATCATAACAAAAGACTATCGGCGGCGTCAGCCTTGAAGCATCGATTTTTCACGAATTGAATTGAATTTATTTTGCATGCAACATTTTTGGTACACATATTTTTGGTACTTTTCGACTGAAATCTCATTTTTTCTGGATTATCTTTTTGATATTTGTTCGATTATGTAAATTGCAAGCAATTTTGGATTGTTTTGTACGTGAACTTTAAACTGGTTTTGTTACGTATATTCATTATCTATTTTTGTAGATTTTGGTCAACTTTCGTAAACTTTGTGATTATGCAGTTTATGAGTAAAGTTCTGAATGCTAATTTGAGTCATCATCATCAAATTGTAACGCCCAGATTCAACTATACTTTTACTTGATCCTAGCGCTTGCACTTTACACGGTCCATGGGGACGCAGCGATACGAACGATGACGATAAAACGACAAAATAATAAACGAACGCTATGTCGACGATTGCTTTCCCGTCGACGATACAAGAATAACGCTTTGCTTCACAAAACAAGTCTCGCATAAAAACTCAACACGCTTAAATTCTGACAGAATCACGCTTTCCTTTGCTTTAAATACTGCTTCTCTATGGCCACTCCCTTGGTTCGCAGGGGGTCCGTTTTTGAAATCTTCTTCTGCCAATCGTTGCTTCTTGCTTCTTCCGCTTCTGTATACTGTACGCTTGTTTAGCCACGCCTTCCAATGCTTTTCTAGTACTGTACGCTTTCCACACTTCTACTATACTTGCTTCCTCGCTTATGATGGACTTAACCACACCTATGTGCTTCTGTGTATGCTTCTGTATCTATTTCTCGCGCGTATACATGCTTCTCTAGGAACCGCGGCTACTGTTCCACTTGAGACTGGTGTCTGGCTGGGGCTTCTACTTTCTACTACATGCAGGTGTGTTTACAGTTTTAGGGGAGAATTAATATAGCTGATGCGGAATGTGTATTTTTATGTGGGTTTTGGGCTAGGTGCTGATGTGCAAATTAATTAGAGCGTCTTTAATTGGGTCAATAACGGCTACTGGTGTGTGGGACGATCAAAACAGATTACTTCACATAAATTTATAGGAATGTCTGGATGTGAAATCCAGACACCCTTGAGACGATAGATTATAAAATGAATTTATATTTGATAATAAATACCACATGGTGTACATTATGTATTTACAACGATGCATTAGCATCTACATTACGAAATGAATAGTGCTGTTCATTACTACACCACTCCGAACAAAAAAAGTGTTTATATTACAGAAAGAGTTAAAATCATAGATTTCTCTGCCATTGACACAGGCAGGTAGTTAACTGATGCTGCTATAGTATTTTGTCGTGAAGCGCTTCTGCATCATGAAACGCAGGTACGTACGTCAGCAAGGTTAATTCATACAAGCGCGATGTTTACTGTTATTTCAATGTTTATCTATTCGTCCAAGGCAGTGTTTTTTTTTGTGCCAAAAAAACATGGTTTTTGGCACAAAAATTGCAATTTATCCTGTGCAAAAATAAAAAAGCTTAATTCGGTCGGTTGAAGTGTGATAAACCGTTTTTCCTCGAAGATTTGGTTACAATGTACAAGTTGGGGAACAATTTTGGCTTGCACAGATAAATTTTTGGTTGCTCTCTCTAAAATCAATAAATTTGCCTAATTTTATCGGAAAACCATCGCACGCTAGTTTTCTTGTATTTCATTGGATGCGCATCGGTTTTAGGCTTTCAAAACCCAATTTTCTGAGTATTGGAGAGAAAATGGAAAGATTAGTATGACCATACCTCCTGTAAGACCTCCGACCAGTTGGGGGGGGGGGGGGGGGAAGTCGAAATTTTTTCCAAAAAAGGCCAAAAAACATACACTTTTTGGCAAATTTTTTTAATTTTTTCCCAACTGGGGGGGGGGTTGGGGGGGGGGGAATGATTTTGGGTACTGGGTTGGCCAAGTGGGGGCATACCTGTAAGACCTCCGACCAGTTGGGGGGGTAAATCCGAAATTTTGGGGGGGGTAGGAAAAAGTCGAAATTTTTCCCAAAAAAGGCCAAAAAACATACACTTTTTGGCAAATTTTTTTAATTTTTTCCCAACTGGGGGGGGGGGGGGGTAAATGATTTTGGGTACTGGGTTGGCCCACTGTTTTTTTTCCCCCGGGCCTTTTCCCCAAATGGGGAAAGGGGTCAAAATTTTTTTCCCCATTTTCCCGGAGTCGTTTTTTTCGCTTAAAAATGCTCACAGACGCTTTATTTAGGTTTTTTTGAGCCTTTCCAAACCTCCTTGTGTTTTTAGACCCGTTAATTCATTAAAATTCAGGAAAAAATTGAAATTTTCGAGTTCAAAATTTAATCTACAAGCATTGGAACAAATTTTCAAGCAAACTATCCAAAAGCATAGTGACTTTGAGAATTACATGAGAAATCGATGGTTAAGTTCTCTATGATGACAAGTGAGAACCCAAAATGAATGTTAATCCTTCCGGCGCGAAGCGCCGAAAAAATTTTTTGGGTATTGATATTCTGCGACGCTGGAAAATCAATTTTCCGAACATTTATTTCAAGAATTAGATTTGAATTTTGTGTTCAAAAGTCGTAATTTCTAGAATTTTACTTGAAAAATTTTAAAACCAGTATAATTTATTTGTAAACTCTCATACTTGGTCGAAAATATATGAGTAAGCAGAGTATAAATTTCCGAAAGATATTTCCATGAAGCGTTTGAATTGATTTTACGTTAGAAAAGAAATAATGGCATCAAAAAGCTTAGAGACTTGACGCTCAAAAGGAAAAAATGTGAATCTTCATTAAATATCATGATAAAATATTGAAGATGACCAATGAAAACATGAGATAATACGTTCAAGATGATGAAAATTATTATAGATTATATGATAAATGAAGGTAGACCTGCTAAAAGCCGCGCCTGAGCTAAGTAATGCATAATAATGATTATTAAAGTTATAATCGGCGCGAAGCGCCGGAAAATTTTGAGATTATGACCTTCTAAAATGCACCAAAATGCATCTTTTCTGTATCCGATCCCCAAAATTTTCTTCCCCAAATGGGGAAAGAGCCCAAAATTTTTTTCCCCTTTCCGAATTTTTTTTCCCGAAAAAGCACGATTTGGGGAAAAAAAACAGTGGGTTGGCCAAGCTGGGGGGGTCCCCCCCAAGTACAGGTATGAGTTGGGGGGGGGTCCCCCCCAACCCCCCAAGTATAGGTATGAGTATGACCAGACTAGGGTAATTTATCCGGCGCGTATTGCCTGAAATTTTTTCTGAATTTCAATATTCTAGAACCTTAGAAAATGAATCTTTCTAGTTTTATTTCTCAGACAGAAGGTTTGATTTCTCAGTGAATTTGAGTAATTTTCAGTAGGGCAAACTAAAATTCAAAAACTAGACAAGCGACTAAGAATTTGGATCTTTCAACCGGCAAAAATTTCTAGCATTGTCTTACACTCAAAATGTTCTAATCACATGAAAGTCAAAATTTTTATAAAGATCTCAAAAAGATTTTGGGAAAATGACCGAGAAATTCGTCAAAAAACAATACAGGATCAAACATTTATCCATAACATGTTGATAATTAGAACCTATAAGCACTAGCTAGAATGACATTTTCAAACCGCGTACTAGAATAATATAAAGAATTGTGAATGAATTGAAAAACAAATTTCGCTTTTTTTCCATTTTAGGACGCATAAAAATGCATCTCCGGACAGAAAACTCTCTTGGTCAAAAGAGCAGTCAGGCTTGGAGTTGCAATGTGAAACTTGCCAGAAAAAATTTGGTTGCACACACCCGAAATTTGGGTGCTGTGTTCAAGGAAAAACCTTGCATGAACCGAACCGAAAATTTTTCCGCTCGTTCTGCAAAAATTCTCCACGTTTTTAAAAACGTTAATAATGTGACCACGGATGCCTTTTTCCGCTTTTTAGGAAGACTATACCCAAACATTCTAATGTCTTTTTAGTCAGGGTTCATACACAACCTGGAAAACCTGGAAAACCTGGAAAACACAGGGAATTTTTTTTCAGGTCTGGAAAACCTGGAAAACACAGGGAATTTTAAGGAAAAATAAATATTTTGTGTTGAAAATTACAGGAAAATCGTCAAATTTTTTCGCCGCGCTGCGGCAAGTTTTCTCATTCGACTATGCACATTGAATGTGAAATTGCTTAAAATCATCGAGTATTTGAGATCGTTTTTTTAGTTTTTCAACTTCAACTTTCAATTTAGCCTTTAAATTATTATGTCAAAGTCAACGTTTCAATTCGATTGTTAGGGTAATATTCGAGAAAGCATTCAAACTCCTCATTTATGCCAGAAAATTGGAGACTAATCAACAAAATGTTTTCGGCTATATAGAGCATTCATATTTGCGAGCGAAAAAAAATCTAGTCTGGTCAGGGTTTTTTTAGGTCAATTAGGAGCCATGGCTTCTAAAAATTCTGATTGACTCCTAAAAATTTAGGGGCATAAGCCAATATGGCTTTTAAAAATTAGAGCCTACCGATCCTCCTGACTGGGTGAGTTTCCTGTTCGGAGATGCATTCTTACGCGTTTTTAAGAAAACATATCGAAAATTTCCTGGCGCTTGGCGCCGGATTTCAAATCACTTATGATTCTTGATATCATTTCTGTTGTACGGTTGGAAAATGTCGGCCTAGCTTACGCTGGCTTATAGCTTTTGAACATCAGCATGTTATGGATGAATGTTTGACCTTGTATTATTTTTTCACATATTCGACTAAAACCTAGATTTTTCTAGATTATTTCCGCAAAATCGTTTTGTGGTTCTTTAGAATTTTCGACTTTCGTGAAGATAAATTTTTTCGTTTGGAAAATGATTAAGCGTGGGACAACAGCAGAGGTTCTTCTGTCTGAAAAAGTCATTCAATTCATGGCTGCTTGCCTAATTTTTGAATTTCAGTTTGCCTGACTGAAAACATGTTGAATTCACTGAAAAATTAGACTTTTCATGCAGGAAATAGATATTAAAAATAGTCATTTTCCAACGATATGGAATATCAAAATCCAAATTTTTTTCCGATGCTCTGCACTGCATTAATTACCGATATCCGAGTCCGAAGTAAAATATCTATCACACTTATTTATGGTTTATACGTTGGTTTATATATATCATAAATAATTGGACCTTTTTAACAATATTACACTCACCATTTTTTTTTGTTTTTCACGCTTTTCCTGTGTAAGAAAGGACAGAAAATTATGAAAATTTACGTAGCAACTGGAATCGAAGTCAGAATCTGGTGTTTCAAAGGCAAGTGTCATATCCACTCGACCAAGCAGGCACAACTAAATAAGACTGAAAATAATCATTTGACCAAGCATATTTACTGACTAAGCCTAACCCTAAGCCTAAATGAGGAACTGAATGAAAGCAAAAAAATGTTTACAATTACTCTCAGTGTACACAAAGAACAGGAAAAGCGTGAAAACAAAAAACGGTGGGGGTAAAATTGTTAAAAAGACCCAAATAATTATGATTGATAAATTACTGGCTCTTGATATACAAAAACGTTAGAAAAATGTTTTAACGCTTTCACCAATCAAATGGTGAAAAGATCACGATTGATCATCGGTAGCTGCATAAGAATGTGCTGAAAAATTAATTTTCCGACGTTTTAGAGGCCTTAGAATCAAATTTTTTCGGCGCAAGGTTGCGCAATAATTTGAAATAAATTTTTTGATTTAGTACTCTATTTTTGATGATACTTTAGCTCACACATGTTTGTATTATCCAGTATTTTTCTTCAGGATAGTATATTTCATCATTATAAAAACCTGGAAAAATTTTATTTGTCAACCTGGAAAACCTGGAAAACACAGGGAATTTTTTTTCTCCAACTTTGTATGAACCCTGTTTAGTCAATAAACTTCAAAAATGAGGAAAAATTGGGAAAATTCTACTAAAGTCAGTCAAATCGAGCTGATGAACGATGAATTGGTGTTGTGAAACATTTGAAACAACATTTCTATGAATCCGATTACAGTTATGGAATTCAAGTCTAACGATCACAATTAATATTAAGACAACGTGGCAAAAAAAATCTCTGAAAAATCTGAATCCAAGTGACAATGAATCGAAGAATCAAAAGAAGGAATGTGTTCCTTGTCAAAGTTACGCTTTGGCCATTTCATTCAAATACATCTAAAATTTATCAAAAATTTTTAATCATTGATGACTATATATTCTTCACGTTTTACAGCCTCGTTGATTTATAATGGGATCTAATAATTACAATCACATATTCAATATAGAACCCGAGGAATGGGATCCGAAAGATTTTTCCATTACGAACCCGAATTATATGATCAATTGTTATCAACATTATTGCGAACGTATGCACAATTTGTACGGTAATGAAACAAATGAACAAGAAACCGCGACGAAACCCGACGAAGATTTACCATTGGCATCTATTATCAATAATAATACGGAAAATATCGAAAAATTGAATGAAAATGTGGCAACAGAATCAACAACGAATCAACCAACGATTGACGATAATTTAGTAAAAGATGATGCTAAAGAAAAGTAACGGAGTCTGTGGAAAAAAATTAAGCCCTGAAAATATCAAGAAATTTTACATGGGATTTTCATCATGTAGTTATATTTAGAGAAAAAAAATTTAACCATCAAAGACCAAAAAGGTGCATCAGGCTTTTTCAGTCCTTTTAGGGGCCTGGGTGCCTGAAAACTTGGAAATGGCTCTTAAAATTTTAGCTTTAGGAGTCATTTTGGTTCCTAAAATTTTGACCTATATTTATTAATGTTTTAATGAATTATAGTTATTTTCATTCAATTCTAGATTTAAAAGTGATTGTTTTACGGGCTATAAAATCATAAAACACCGACAATTTTCCGGCACTTCGAGCTGAATTTCATTCTTTAATTTTCCGGACGTGTCTATAGACTGTTTTTCTACAAATCGGACTTTCTGGGAAAAAATTTTCGAAAAAGGAAAAATTATAGGGCTTCGACAAGGAAAAGATTAATTTTGGTGCATTTAAGAGGTCAAAATCTCAATTTTTTCAACTTGTTTGTAAATATAATTTTAAATATGGAGCCGAGTTTGAATTCATTATCATAATGGAGCTAATTTTCATGAATTTCAAGTTTAATTTGAATTTTTTCAAACTCGTGAAATTATGAACATATTTTTTAATTTGTAAAATGACATGTTTTTGAGCCTTATGTTTATTGACTAAGTTATCTTTAAATTTATGTTCCAGCATTTTAGATTGCCAGAATATACAAAAAAAAATTCGTTGCGCAGCGCCGCAAAGATATAGGAAACAACAAAAAAATAAAAACAAAGCTACATTTTCAAACCCCCTATATTTTGTGTCGGAAGGAAATGAACTCGAGTGCTATCTTGGAAGAAGGATTGTGCACAAAGTAAACGAAATATCGTTCTTTTTGCATGAACAAATTTTCTTTGCTGAAAGATTTCTTGGCCGACAGAGGTCCCCAAGGTCAGATTTTTCAGGCAGGGGTAAAGTTGATAATTTTCGGGAGTGGTGTAAGCTAAATGTCCACTAAACACTTCATTTTCTCTTAAAATTAGCCAACCAGTGCTCAATTTTTAAGACTTTAGGTGGAGGCATTACCCCCCTCATACCCCTCTCCATGGGGCTGTCTGTTGGCCGATCTTTGTACAGGTAGAAAGAAGCCTGTTACCGAATAACACTGGTTAGAAGTTAAATTTTGAACCGCAATTTTTTTGAACAATATTGGAAAAATGCCAATTTTTGGACGAAAAATGTCAACTTTTAAACAAAAAATGGTCCAAATTTTCAATTTTATATACGCTCCGCGCCATGAATACATTTTTTGCGTTTTTTAGACAAAAATTACTGTTTTTCGGACATTTTTGGTGAAAAAATCGAATTTTTTCTCTTCATAGATTCCTCCCCTAAAATTTTGGCGAATCAGTGACCTCCGGACCTAAAAAAGTCGCCCGACTTTCCCCCCTCACCTCAAACCTCGGACTCCCGTAACATGTATGTTTCAAACCTAAAAAAGCCAAGAGTGCATTCTGGTGCTTTTTAGAAAGCTACTGATTCTGATTCGGGGTCACTGATTCCCAGAATTTTAGGGCGAAATGTCTCTGAAGGATAAAAAATTTCATTTTTTCATCAAGATAGTCCGAAAATCGGTTCAACAAATGGTAATTTTTTTCTAAAAAGACTGTAAAAAATGTATTTGGCCATTATTTGTTCATTTTTGATCAGAAAATCGTCATTTTTCAGTATTTTTTCAACCAAAAGTATGGGGGTCCATATGGCTAGTCATAGGATTGAAAAATCCCGGGGGATCGCCTAATGGCTAGCCATATGGCCGACGATTTCTGGTGGGTTCCTATAGTACATTTATTGTAGATGAATTTAAAAGAAACGTAAAATTGAAAAAAATTTATTGAATCGCAGAATTGGTAAAGATGTGAAAATATTTTTAAATCAATTTGATGAAAATAAAAAGATAAAAATTTACATTTTCTGGGGTACACATCTCAATCGCCATTTTACTTATGAATTACTGGCGATATTTGCTCTGAAGTAACCTGAAAATTTTGGAAAAGATAGTAAATTTCATCTTGGAAAAGTGCTGGACACCCTGATACATTACATTTTAAATGACGTGATTTAAATTCTTGGATTTTCGTGCAATTCATTTCCCATCCTCCCGCTTTATTCAGTTATTTTATTTTATTTTGCAAAACTTCTCCACTTTTTTTCTGTAATTTTTTTTTTGAATTTCAACCGCGAGACTTTGATTTGCATAGTTTTTAGAGTTCACTTTTTTAGAACAAAAACGAACGGTGAGAAACCTAAGCGATTCGAAAATTCGTTCAAGAAGCTCAAACGAGAATGCTCGAAAGATGATGTGTAAGTAACATAGTTACTAGTGATAGGGAACCAAATGTGATTTGGGGGGGGGGGGTTGATCGTCCCCAACAACTCGATCGGACCTAGTACCCCAATGTCGGGATTTCCCCCTCCCCCATCCCAACTCAGGGTAATTGGGCAAAAATGCAATTTTCGAAATTTTTAGTTTTTTAAAATTTTTTTGCACCCTACGCCAAGATTTATGGAAAATAGGTACACTACCCCACGAATTCGGGATTAACCCTCCCTCCCAACCATATACATGTAACGGGGCCCTGAGCTCTGGTGGAGCTCGGGCGGGCTAATTTTTTGCGGTCGGCGGTCTCTGATTTCCAAAATTTTAGGGAGAGAGGGTTGTGAATGAAAAAAATTAATTTTTTCATAGAAAAAGTCCGAAAAACGGTGCAAAAAGAAATAATTTTTGTCTTAAAAACTGTAAAAAATGTATTCATGGCGCGGAGATCCGAGAAAATTGACATTTTTCATCAAAAAATTGACATTTTTCAGTATTTTTTCGACCAAAAGTATGGGGGTCCCTAGGCTACCGTATGGCTAGCCATATGATTGAAAAATCCTGGGGCGGGGAGTTGCCCAATGAATAGCCATATGGCCGACGATTTCTGGCGCGGGTTCCTATAGCACTTCCCCCCCCCCCCATTACATGTATGCTGCCAACTGACCGCAGGTCTTACAGGTAATGCTGGGAACCAGTTATCGTCAGAATCTTTGCTCAAAACTGAATTTTTCGTCAAGTTATCTTATCATGAAGAAATCATTCAGTTTCTATCTATCATCCAGTGGGCTTTTTCATTTTCTTCGACAAAAAAATTTCGTTTCGTTGTGGAATATAATTTCCAAAAACAAAATTTCTCAACGCTGAAATGGTTTTCAGATCTCTAAAGCGACCGAAAGATAAACCCGAGCCGATAAAGCGTGATATTCCGGTTAATCAACGTCACACTTTACCGCGCTTCCATTTTTTGGGCGCCCGGCGATCCCAATTGACGATCAAACAGCACGATATCCACGTGGCGACTATGCTCAATTTGGCGAAAGTTCAGAGATCTACCGGACATTCGGTGAAGGATTATGAGGTGAGGATTTGAAATAGTACTCACAGCTTCAATTTTTTCCGTGAAATATTGCAGAATGTTTTCTTTCCAAAGAGAATCAATTTCGATTGGGTCCACTTTTCCTACACATTTGTGCATTCTGACCAAAAATTTTTTTTGTTCACATTAGCTCAATAATTGTCGTATAATGCGAATCATTCATTTTCAGCAAAGACTCAAACTTTTACAAGTGGAGCACGAAATCTTCAATCGACTGGCTCGCGAACATATTCTGCGGGATAAGGGGAAGTATTTAGACAATTTCAACATGTCTTACGCCGAAACAGTAAAAACGAGGGTAAAAATT
This sequence comes from Romanomermis culicivorax, assembly GCA_963922205.1. Taxonomy (NCBI): domain Eukaryota; kingdom Metazoa; phylum Nematoda; class Enoplea; order Mermithida; family Mermithidae; genus Romanomermis; species Romanomermis culicivorax. The sequence goes on along the minus strand of CAWUHX010000004.1, from coordinate 2,820,970 downwards.
GAATTCTTCTAAAAAATCAATTTTTTTAAATGAAAATTGTTTCTTTTAAGAATTATTTTTTCGCCAAATTGAACAAAATACAACACATTTATCCGCAAAAGTATAAATTTTCGTCGGAATTCGACGCCGCTAATTTAGCCGCTATGCAAAATTCACCAACGTTGGAATATCAGAAATTATTACTCGAAACTGTAATTTTTGTTTGAATTTACGCTTTCCATCGGGTATCTTCTATATTCATATATGTATGTCTTTTCCGCATTTTTAGGGAAAAATTCCAAAAGTCGTCATGCCGAATATAGAAAAGCGATTCTTGGTGGTCGATCACCAAAGTTATAATCCTCGCGAACTGGACTTACGAGAATCAGTAATTTTATGAATTCATACGTGTTAATTCGGGGAACCCCCCCCCCCCCCAGAAATCGTCGGCCATATAGCTAGCCATTGGGCAACCCCCCACCCTGGATTTTTAAATCCTAGTCACAGGGATCCCCATACTTTTGATTGGAAAAATACTGAAAAGTATCAAATTTTGATGAAAAATGTCAATTTTTGAACAGAAAGTGATCAAAAACGTCAATTTTCTCGGCGCTTCGCTCCATGAATACATTTTTTGGTCTTTTTCAAAAAAAATTCCTGAGCCTAACTTAAGGTTTATTATTCCATGACTACGTCTGTATCTCTCCAGATATCGTTGAAGAATGATTCAAACGTGCCTAAATTGTGCGAAAAATACGCCCCAAATTTTGTGCTAAATTTTAGCGCCGCTAAAACGTTGTTATCCGGTCACGGCCCACTGAAATCTAACGATTGGATGTTGCCCGTCTATGTGAATAGTTGCTTCATCCAAGGTTTGTGTAATAAAATTTTTCTTAGAATACAAAGGTTCCCGAGATCAGACTTTCAAAAAGGGGTAAATTTAAAAATTTATGGCTGTAGTCTGGGTAAACGTCTACTCGCCATTTTCCCCAAAGTTAGGCACCCAGTGATGGATTTTTAGGACTTCAGGTACCCCCTCATACCCCTCCCGGTACAGTCTGCTCCAATAAAGAATAGTTCGAAGTAAGTTGGTGATGTCTAAAAAAGCATAGAAGCTTGTATTCATTAGAGATAGATGGGTCGGATCCACGTTTTTGACTGCATCAGACCCGGATCCCAAAAATCGCTTTGTGGTCTCCTGATCCAGAAAACCGCAATCATCGGATCTGGATCCAAAAAGTAGGACACATGTAGACTGTATTTGCTTTTACACCGAGATTACTAGACACCCTGTGCGAAGGTTCGATTAATTTTTCGGGGTACCCTGTTCATAGTATACATGTAATTGAGGGGACTGCTATGGGAACCCCCCCCCCCAGAAATCGTCGACCATATGGGTAGCCGTTGGGCGACCGCCCGCCACAGGATTTTCCAATCCTATGGCTAGCCATATGGTAGCCGTAGGGATCCCATACTTCTGGTCGGAAAAATACTGAAAAATTTCAATTTTTGCACAAAATATGGTCAAAAACGTCAATTGTCTCGGCGCTTCGCGCCATGAATACATTTTCTCGGTCACTTTAGAAAAAAATTACCATTTTTTGAACAATTTTTCTGACTTCTTTCTGTAAAAAAATTGGTGTTTTTCCTTCTGAGACCACTCCCCCAAAATTTTGAGAATCACTGACCCCCGGTCCAAAAAAAGTCGCCCGACCTCCTTCCAGACCTCGAGGTCCCGTTACATGTATATATAGTTCATAGCGCCTTTTTTAATTCTATAGGACGTAAAACTCGAATCGTCTATATTATGAAACCTCTTCCGAATACGTCGCTCGACGCTTGGCAAGTTTTAAATCATAGTTTCAAACGTACGTTGCTCAATTGTCTAATCGATCAACCGTCGGCCGGCGGCTCGTCGGGCGGTGGCGGCGGACGTCGCCAAACGGCTAACGGTCAACAAGATTCTGCCGCTATTTTCGACGACGCTTCGACTGTCGATTTAGACGCGGCGGAAAAGTTTACGGGCGATGATTGGCTGAGATCGCAACGAGTTGAAAAAGTAGAAGAAAAAATGCTAGTAGAAAATAGTAAGTAGTCAAAAATCGCAGATATTTAAAAGCTTTAGTAACTCAAGCATGAAAAAACGGTTTTTACTTATCAAGATTGGAATTTTTTATCGAAAATCCAAAAAATATGCATGTCGCTAGTCCCTAATTAAGAACTGCTTGATTATCCACAAGACAGGCAGAAACTCAAAAGAATACATGGAGTAAATTTCCTCAAATAAATTTGATTTGGACAAAATTTCACCAAAATTCTACGAATTTAGTTCTGATTCAACCAAACAGTGTAATTTCATATTTCTAGCGTCAAAAACTTGATATGTTTATGTTATTCACCATAACAACATTTTTGACTGCAGTATGTTTCCATAATGTTTCTTCACATTTTTTTATATCTATAGATATGTTATACTTCCTTTCATTGAAGAAATACACTTTAATTTTCGTATTTAACACCGTAAAACTGAAAATGCGGTTTTGGAATTAGTAAAACAGAGACCATGCCAGAATTCTAGAACCGAAACCAGAAAACCCAGATAAGTGAAACCGAACCATATCTACATGTCGCGTAATATTGCTGATCTTGCTGACGTCAAATTTTCTTTCCTATAGTGAACTTATTTCTAGAAGAACGGCGTTCTAGATACTGGCTGGTACTGTATCAAATATATCGAAGTCCTTTTATCATTTACTGAGAAGTTTTCTAGACGTTTCTCATTCTATGGAAACATAGAATGCTCTTGTTTATACGCGTAAAGTCTGGAGGCGGATGAAGTGATTTTTTCGTGGAAGCGCTCACCAATAGCCCAAAATTTTAGAGGGCCATTGGAGGAAAAAAGTTCGATTTTTGCCGTCCGGAAAGTGGCTCGAATATAGTAATTTTGGTTTCAAAAACCATGAAAATATGTAGTTAATGACGCGAAGCGCGGAAAAAATGGTTTTTGACATTTTTTGCCCAAAAATGACCATTTTCTATTAGAAACTTCAAATTTCTCAGTTTTTTTCGACCAAGATGATGGTAGTTCCAATGGCTAGCTCATATGAGGCGTAAAATTGGCAAATCTTGCGGGGGTCATCGTTAGGTTCAAAGATATCTGAGGGGGTTCCTATGGCATTCCCTCCAATTACATGTATGCATCTGTAAATAACCATTTCACTAATTGAAAATTTTGTTCATATGGCAAAACAATAATTTCATGCAGAATGTGACACTAATGACTATCGGTTAAAATTGCTGTGTCTTGCTTTTCTGTCACTCTTCTACTCAGATTAGACAAAAGAAATTTATTCAATCAGCTCAAAAAAGTTTGCTGAAAAGCGACTATGAAGGTAAAAAATCAGTGGCATTTAACAGAAAATTTTGAAAATATCAACTCACGATGGTGAAAAACAGTTTGACCTGACATCTATAGATCTTAGTCTTTGCCTAAAACCGAAAATTCACCCCAAAAATTATCTATCTCAGCTAGCCGGAACATCTCGAGGACATTTATTATGTAATTGAAATAATTTTATATACAGATGTTAACGTTACACCTACGTTAGAAAAAACATCCGAACCTAAATCCGTAAACGACGTCAATATTGATCAAAATGCCGAAAATGATGCTCTTGAAATTGTCGAAAATGACGAAACAGACATAAAACCCGCGGTGCCGCATCATTATCCGCGACGCGCATGTGCCGCTGCCTCAACGGAGAAAATAAGGTAATAGAAATTTTGCGGAATCACGAAATGTTTGCAAAATTTGCATAACCGGACCCCAAATTACCCTACCATTTGTTGGAGCCGGATCCGAACCTGACATTTTTTTAAATTTTTGGACCCGGACCCGATATTTTAGAAACATGCAACCCGGTATATCTCTGGTCTATAGTATACTATGGATGATTGGATGCTTTTTGATTTTGAACAGTTTTCTGACTTTGGGCGAGGGTGAGATATCCGGATTTGATTACACCGATATCCGCCGATTTTTTCGATCTGAATGCGCTGAATTAATTTTTTCGGATCCATATCCGGTATAGTCAAAAAAGTGGATCCATTTTTCACATTGTAATTGGGGGGAAGTGCCATGGGAACGCCCCCCCCCCCCCAGAAATTGTCGGCAATATGGCTAGCCATTGGGCGACCCCCCCAGAATTTTTCAATCCTATGGCTAGATGTAGTGACCCCCATACTTTTGGTCGGAAAAATACTGAAAAATATCAATTTTTTGACGAAAAATGTCAATTTTTGAACAAAAAATGGTCAAAAACGTCAATTTTCTCGGCGCTTCGCGCCATGAATACATTTTTTCGGTCTTTTCAGAAGAAAATTACTATTTTTCGGAGTTTTTTCATGAAAAAATCGAAATTTTTTCTTTCAGAGACCCATCCCCCCAAAATTTTGGGAATTACTAACCCACGGCCTCAAAAAAGTGGAAACAACCCCCCCCCCCAGAACTCTTGAAACCGTTACGTGTATGGTTCGTTATCTATAATATTTTAAAATTTTCAGGCAATATTTATTTTCGCCGAGACGATCAGCTCCGCCGCCAGTCCCTCCTGCCGCCGAATTGTCGACAAAAAATACGCCCTTACCCGACATCCCCTCCACCTCTAACCAACATAATACTAGATCGGTCGGACTTTCGAGATGCGTTTCTTCTAACGAAAGCGAAACGGCCAAATTGACCGCTCAAACGTCATCGATCAACATCGAAAAATCGTCCGTCGACGACGTTTTGAGCAAAATTTTAGACGACGGCAAGAAAACCGTCGGCGATAAAAGCAAAATATTGAAAAATGCGCAAATGAAACCGAAACAGCATATCATTGATCCAGATGGTAAGAATCATTTTTAGACATGCACGGCGAGAATTTTTCAGGGGGAGGATCGTTGAACTTTTTATGCAGGGCTAGGGGGGGGGTGGGTGAGCAAGAAAAACAAAAGAAAAAGTTCTGCAAGCTTGCTTTTCATACAAAAAATAATCAAAAAAGCTGTCTTGGAAAAATTTCAGGGGGTGTTTGACGATTTTTTGAGCCAGTAGGGTGGGGTGGCCAGGGTCTCAGGTAAGGGTCCCCCTACCCCCTATGTGCAGGTATGATCATTTTTGATTGCGATTTTTTTTCATGTATATGTAGAACACGCCGTCGAAAATGTTCAAGATTATTGCCTATCGAAATCGGGCGCCAAAATCGTCCAATACAATTTATGGCAAATGAAAAATTTCCGGCTACTCGTACGATCGAACGTTTGCGGTTTATACAAAACGGAATATAACGATCAATTGATCACTTTGACGAAACAAGTTCGAGCTACCGTATTACCTAAATTAGAATTTTGCAGCCATATGGGCGGTCAAAAAGACAGTGAATACGAAATTTTGAATCATTTTTGGACGTCTTTCCTCAAAAGATCTTTCGTTCATTTGAAAAGTGAGAATTTTTTGCGTGATTTTTGGACAAAAGGTACGACAAATTTTCATCTTTCATAGTTCATATTAATCCAAATTCGACGGACTTGGTTGGCGCACAAATACTGAAGAGCGATTATTTTCTTCGATTAGAAAAATTAGAATCGAATATTCGGTCATCGTAAGATTTATCTTTGATTCCAAAACCTCTCTCATTTTTCTTTAAAATGTTAAATTTTGATAAAAAATCATTCACCTGAATTTTTCCTAAATTTTTAAATTCTTGAATTTTATGTACTTTTTAGAATTGGCGAAGGTATGGGACGTTTCCATACAATTTTGAACGAACTTTATGCGTAAGCGATGCCGATATTTTTGCGTAATTTTCATGTACAAGTCATTTATTTTTCACAGTTTGGACAACGACGGATGGTATCTTTTGAAACCCAATCTGCAAAATCGCAATTTAATAAGCATTTATCAACCGGTGCAAGACGGAAGTGATATTAGGTATATAGAATTCGTTTCTTCGACTTTTGCCCTTTTTTCCATTTTTTAATGTTAATTAATAATTTTTAGTTGATTTTAATTAATTTCACGACTTTTAATTTTTAATTTTTTCAATTATTTCAGCGATTCTATCGTCGATTTGAGTAAAATTTATTCCCGATATAGCTGGCTGGACAATTTCAAATCGGCCGGTGATTTGGATTTCGATGAAATTTGCCCGCCGTTCGATCCCAAAGTTGTGTTTCAATGGAATAGGATCTTAAAACGGATACCATGCGCTTTGAATCCTAGAAAAGGTAAATTCTTTCATCCTGAAGGCGCATGATATTCATAATGAAATCATGGAGTTGAGCAGAATTTCACATTATGGAATTGTCGAGTGAAGAATTTTCATCAACGAAATTTACAGTCAGAATGCTAAACAAGAGAATCTAGCAAGTTTACAAAGATCCGATTTAATTTTTTTCGCATAAAAATTTACAAAATTTGAGGTGAAGATCAACAAACAGTAAAATTATTGTTCGAGTGTTTTGGCCGAGTACATTTGCTCAAAAGTTATATTTTTTGACAAAATTGAGAAATCTATTTTTTTTCATTTCACGCATTCCATTTGTTGAACGATTTTTTTAGATAACGAAACTCCGTTGTTAGAACCGGTTCAAGCTCCCAAAGAAACGAAGGCAAGTAAAAAGAAGAAGAAGAAATTGAAATCGAAAGAGGAGAAGGAGAAGGTGAAACAAAACAAAAAAGATGATGACGATGATGATGCAAACTACAGTTCCGAAATTGATCCTTGATGATTTTTTGTTGATGTAGTTTTCGTACCGCCTCGAGGATGTATTCTGCCCGAAATGTGTGAATATTGAATGTGAATCTTATAGATTATTGTACAAATACATTATTTGAGTACCATAAAACGGAATTTCGATTAGAAGTATGTGAAGTAAAAGAAAGTAATTTGAAAAAATTCTAATTCTAAAACAACTAGAGAATTTTTTCGATGGAAAGCTTTTTTTCAAAAAGCATTAGCACACTTCTTCAAAACGCAATTCTAATTGCCTACAAACTTCCAATTATTGGTGCAAAACCAAAGGTCGTGTCCCCATCTGTAGGGCAGTTGCAGTGGGTATGCACGAAAGGACCATACCGAAATCACAAAAAAACTTTTGCAAATAACGTCTGAAAGAAAACAAAAAATTATCATAAGAATTCCCGATTAAAATCGTTTTCTATGGAACTTAATAGCAAAAAAATTGAATTGATGAAATGAATAAAAAAAGTAAATAACCAAACAAAATGAAAAACCTGTAAAGACGAAACAAAAAACTAATAATAAAGAAATGAAAAGTAAAATAATGTAATAAAAGGTGTAGTCTGTTTTTTATAAAATGCCCCCGAATAGAAAAGTGACCCAATTCAGTACTGTCGTCAAAATCGTTTATAATGGAGCTCTTACTGTAAAATTTTTGACTAGAAAATTATTAAACGTTAGGTCAGTACGCTCATAAATTTACAGTCCTGTATGATATATTGTTCATCAGCAAATCGTGAAAATGTGAGATACTACTTGCTTTCCGCTTTCATTATTTAGAAGCATTTTAAGAAAAAAGACTATAGGTAAACGTAAAAAATTGAACAAAAGTACACAACCTGGAAAAAGTTAAACAATAAGAACAAAAAGTGGCTCAAAATAAGAAGAGTATAAAAGGGGATATAAGTCGATAAAGGAAAAAAGAAACAAAAAACAAAAAAAGATATGCTAATAATAAACAAACCAGAATAAAAAGCTGTAATGTCGTGGAAACATATGCCATAGAAACACAATGTAAGAAATCCGACGATTCGCGCCAAAATATGGGGCACCAACAACCACCAGATCAAAATAGAGGACCAAATAGGCCACGCACCAAACCGTCTACACGGCCCAATCACCATCTTCCATTCTAAAGATAACTTTTTTGAAAATTCGCTGTTCTGGGAAGTCGTTCTGATACTTCGCTGTTTTGAGACATCACTCTTTTGAGAATCGCTGTATTGAGATATCGCTGTTTGGAGAATCGCCCGTATTCAGACATCGTTGTTTAGAGAATCGCTGTATTGAGATTTCGCTGTTTCGAGAATCGCTGTTTTGAGAAATTCCTGATTTGAGAATCGCTGTATTGAATCTCGCTATTTCGAGCTTCGCTGAATAGGGGTGAAACCAGCCAAAATTTGGCATGTCCGTTGAGTTTATCCTGATGATTGGCTATAATTATGTTTTTTTGTAGCTTGCAGGTCTATAAAACTTTTTACTGGTGTATTTTTTGTTTTTTTTAATTTAAAATTTTTTTCAATTCTTTTAATGGTGTAAATTTGCTTCATGGAATTCTCATGTGACTTTCAGGAATAATCGTAAGTGGTCGCAGTGTTTAATTTCCGATAATAAGTCTAGTCGCCAAATGGTCAGCCTTTACAGTTATATCTTTTAGCCCGAACATCCCGCTAGCCCAATTAATTCACAAAAGTCCTGTTACTAAAAATGGCAGTTTCTTTAGAAGGATTTCCGATACACCGACTGTGCGGTACCGTATATGTGTTTCGAAACCACAGTAAGACAATTTTGATTTGCAAGTGCATCAAGTCATGACGCCCCTGGAACCACATGAACTTTAAACTCATTTATAATTCCAGAGTATAAATATCTGTTGCTCTTTTTGCCACATTTGATAAGATTCAATTTGCATAACCGATGAACCTGCCTTTCTTTTGTACTTCATTCATTTTAATATGACCGATGCAGCATAATGCAAGTTCAATACGAAAAAACCGGTAAGCTTATTATTGCAATCAATAAAAGAATTTTTTTCGTCGTTTCGGCAAAACAGAATAGCCCCAAATTTCAAGTTGAATGGTTACAATTTTGGGGCAGCACTCAAGTATCGGTGTAGTTCTGTCCACTGGATAAGCATTAGTATTTTCTCAATGATTTTAGTCTTTTGCTTTATCAGTCAGAAATTCAGCTTTTTCCTACACAAGATGCAGTTTCTGAACTTATTGGAATAAGTCAATTTTTGAAAAGAAAAAGAGACTATAGTTGAGAGCAGCAGGCATTTTGATGTCATTATTTCTCATCATTAGTCGAGAGAATGGCATAGTGAATGGTCGGGACAATGGAACACAATCTTTTGTGCTCAACTCACTGCTGTATACAGTACAAATATCTCAGAGATCCGCAAGTACATCATTGTAATACAAGTAGTAATGGTTTCTCGATTATTGATTAATTTTTTCGGCGGTCGTTTTCTTTGACTGTTTCGTTCACCTGTCGTATTTTTTTGCGTCGCATCGTTGTATCTATCGGCTCGATATTTATATCTGTGACGAGTACGAGTTTTTCCGACGAATTATTTTGAAGAATATGTCTCAGCCAGCGGCAGCGCAAAGGTGAGTTAATATTGAATGGATTGAAGACTAAAAAATCAAGGAAAGACTAGTTCCGAACTTGAGTAGGTGCATGCTTGACCACCGAAGGAAGTTCATCTGTTTGAAAAAGATGACGTATTATAATTCGCTATAGAATCAAATTGGAAAGCCCCAATAATGGTTTTCGACAAACTTTGATAGAATCCATCATTTGGTGGTATCCTTTCTTCCACTAATTCTGTTGTTAAACTGAGTAAGGTATAATGGGGTGACTTTGATCACGGGCGACTTTGATCAGAGTATGGCATTTGATTTACTATTTGAGATCAGCACTCAGCAGGTCATTTTAGCTGTGTAGCCAACCCCTGCTGTGAGGTTGTCTCTACGTCAAAAATGACCTGCTGACCTTAAATAGTTATCAAATGCCATTACTCTGATCAAAGTCGCCCCTGATCTAATAAGTCACCCCACTTTACCTTACTTAGAGCAAATGTGTCTGCTTTGAACGAAGTCTTTTTTTCACAAATGTCCTTGAACTCACATGTTTTTTCAATACTGAACGCAATGCAAGGTTCAAAAATAAATGAATCATCTGCAAATTTTAGTTCTTCTTTTCGACATGTAAAACTATTTGGATTAAGTCGACACTTGATCTCTGAAAAGGTCATCTGATGTGTTTATCTGAGATACGGAGTCCGATGTGTTTAAAATCATACGTGTAATTTGGGGACGGCTTGGAGGGCACTACTTAAAAGAACGGAACAGCACTTAGATTTTCAAAATTTCATTTAAATTTTTATGTTTTTATACTAAATCGACCATGCTGAATCCAAATTTCGCATTTGTTTTTAATGAAAATCATTCTTTTCAATTTTTCCAGATTTTATTATTATGTTGCTAGTAGAGCTTGCAACAATTATTAGTGATAAACGTAGTGTGATAACTTTTTTACAACAACATCACGTTTTGAAAACGCAAGTCCTAAGCCTAAGCCTAATAATAAAGTTTGGAAACATTGAAAAGAATGATTTTCATTAAAAACAAAAGCGAAGTGCTGTCCCGTTCTTTTAAGTAGTGCCGCTTGGAGTGGGGGACCCCCCTCCCCTCTCCAACTTGGCCAGCCGTATTACCCAACCCAACCCCTCAGTTTGAAAAAAAATTAAAAGAAATTGACAAAAAGTGTATGTTTTTGGCCTTTTTTTGGGGAGAATCTGGACTTTTTTTGACTCCCCACAAAATTTCGGATTTACCCCCCCCCCCCCAACTGGTCGAACCTCTTACAGATATCTTTAAAATACATATTTATAGTCCACCTGAGTCCTTTAAAAGTCTCTAAATGGCGCGAAGCTCCGAAAAAGTTGACGTTTTCCTTTTGTTTAACAAAAATTAGTCTGTTAATTTATCGACTTCTTTCCAAGGTTTAGTCTGATAATGATGGTGACTCGGAGTTCGAGCACCTGAAGTATCCTGTCGTCGGCCCATAGTGGGCTCATTTACACCATCATATTTGATGTGATGTCTTGCGACGGTGGGGATTCTCAATTACAATACAATTTTCTTGAACATCTCCATTATATTATATTGAAAATATTCCTGATATCTTTTCAACTCTTCTTCGTTTCAAATGAATCATTCAGTTGTTTGTTTTATTATTAAGTGCTTACCCGGCTTACGGTGGCTATCAACAGGACGGACAAGGCATGGCTGCGGGTCAAGCAGGAAATGTAAGTTGATCTGATTTCATGTTGAAATATTTTCTCAAATGGGTACCCGTGTGTCTGACCAACACATATTCTTAATTGCATATGCGCTTGTCAGGGTTTTCTAGCACACAAATTTCATTACCACAGTTTAGCACGGTTGACAAATGATACTTCTTCGGTCCGAAACTAATGTGAGAGTTTGTCGATTCTTACAACTTGCTTTTATTTCGTTATCGTTTTATTAAATCATTTTTGATGTTGGTACTCTCAAAAGCATACCTGTAAGACCTCCGACCAGTTGGGGGGGGGGGGGGGGTAGAAAAAAGTCGAAATTTTTCCGAAAAAAGGCCAAAAAACATACACTTTTTGCCAAATTTTTTTAATTTTTTCCCAACTGGGGGGGGGGGAATGATTTTGGGTACTGGGTTGGCCAAGTTGGGGGGGGGGTCCCCTCCAACCCCCCCCCCCCCAGTACAGGTATGCTCAAAAGGTATTGGAACGGAAAAGAAAGGATTTCTATATTTTGGAAGTTAGGGAATAATTATTTGAAAAGGAGGATTGATGATATCTTTTATCTAATTTTCTTCTCAAACCTCAAAAAATTTTCACTTTTAGTCATTAGCATGCGTGCCAACGTCTGAAATTTCTGTTAGCACGTCTCTGCGTTCATTAGCGCCGTGCTAAAAGATTCATAGCATGATGAAGCGATTTTTTGGTTGGAAATCTATAATTCCGAAAAATTTTCTTACTCATTTTAGAGCCACAATAAGCTTCATCTTTTCTGCGTTGTGTTGTGACCATACATGCACATAAGAGGGTAGGGGGTTAAACCCCTATACCTGAGACCCTGGCCCCAAAAAATCCCCCCTTGAACTTTTTCAATGCAGCTTTTTTGATGATTTTGGTCCATATTTTGTATGAAAAAGAAGCTTCCAGAACTTTTTTGTTTTTTTGCTCACCCACCCCCTACCCCCTGGATAAAAAGTCCAAAGACACTCCCCCTGGAAAATTCTTGCCGTGCATGTCTAGTTGTCACTCTGGCGTAATGTTGTAAAATTGGTTATGTAAAGTTTTATTTTTACAGGATCCCGCCGCAAATCAACAATATCAACAATCAATGATGGAATATCAGGTATGTAACATTGGATAGTCGAAACATGTTTAATCTGTTCATGGCTTACTTTTTTAGCAACAATTAATGCAATACCAACAATATATGTCCATGTACTACGGCGGTAATGGTCAACCTCCTCCTAACGGTCAAGCGCCGGCCGGCGTCGGTCAACCTCAACCGCAACAACAACCGCCGCCACCGCCGCAAGGCCAGCAACAAGGACAACCTGTAAGATGAATCTATAGAGTTGAAATAATCAACTGTATGATTCACGTTTTGTCTCCAAAAGTTTTCGCATTGGTCATCTTTAGTTTTTACTTGTTCCTGAAGGAACCAACTTTCTATTTTTAGCATCAATATTCGCAACAACCCGTAGGTTACGGTCAGCAAGGAGCTTATCCCCAGCAACCTTACGGTCAAGAACAGTACGCTCAATATTACGCGCAGTACCAACAAGCTCAGCCGCAACAGCCGCAAACTGCTCCTGCAGCGCCTAAAGATGGTATATAATTGTCGGGGGGACATATACATTTTTTTCAAATTTCCGTGAATGAGCTCTCTCCCCAGAAATTTTCGGTTTGATGATGACTTCAAAATTTGTCAATCATATGGCCGATAACATTTTTCTTGAGAAAACTTGAATATGTGAATTTTCTGAGGGAAAAAATTTTCAAACAAAAAATTTCAATTCGTTCAGTGTTCCTAGACAAAAATTGAAATTTTAGGAGCTCATTTCATACTTTTCAGGCAAATTTTTTAGAAATTATGGATGATCCCATTCGTAGGATAGTCGCCTTATCTCTCCAGACATCGGAGTTTCGTTACCTCTTTTATTTCTGCATGCTATTTTAGGAGGTTATGGCAATGGAATCGGACAGAAAAAATCTCGTTGGGATGCAAACGATGGCGCCGGCAGCGGCCCACAGCCTCCTCAGCAAATGGGTGGAGCCCCGCAGCCTTTGTTCAGCGGACCGCCCCAACCGTTGATGGGCGGCGGTGATCCGTACGGCAACGACGGCGGCAGTCGGCCGCCTTATTCTTCAGACGGTGGTAGTCGACCGCCTTATAACTCGGATGGTGGCAGTCGACCGCCTTATAACTCGGATGGTGGCAGTCGACCGTCTTATTCTTCGCGCGGCGGTCCTCGCGGACGCGGCGACTTTCGCGGCGGTAGAGGCGGAGGAAGGTAAAGAATTTAAAGTGTGTAGTAGAACTGCAGGTTTACAACATTCGTGGAGTATTTTTTCATTGTAAATCAGTTATCAAGTGTTCAAACGACCGTCGTTGCTGCGTTATTTAAATTGGGTTGTTTTCATTTTTCAGCCAAGTTCTCATAGAATGAACAGACAAACTGGAGTGTTAAGGTTTTTTGATGAATTTTCAGTAACTTATTATCCACTGGCTGGAAACCTCCCTCGAAGCATACAGCTATGTAATTGGGAAAAGTTTATAAGAATCCACCCCTGAAATCGTCGACCATGTGATGACCCCCATAATTTGCTGCAATGGACTTGCCCTTGGAACTTGTACTTTTCGATCGAAAAAACCGATAAAAAATGTAAATTTTTAATAGTAAAAATGTCAGTTTTTCGGCTCTTCGCTCCATTGGTTTTCAGGCTAAAATCGCTATTTGAGTACCGTTTTTCAGCCTTTTTAGGCGGCAAGTTGAATTTTTCCTCGAATGAGTCAAAGATTTTTTGACTAATAGAAATTGGATGATCTCTCCACCTATGTCAAAGTAGTCTGACGCCTTTATTTTTGGTCTCCGTTACAAGTAGGGCAAAAATTTTCCAGGGGGTGGGTCCTCAGACTTCTCATCGAGGGGAGTGGAGAATGGCTGAGCAGAAAAAATTCCATAAGCATGGTTTTCGTTCAGAATATGCATAAAATCATCAAAAACCTGTCTTGGAAAAAAGTTCATAGGGGTGTTAGATTTTTTCGAGCCAAGGAGGGGTGTCCAGGGTCTCAGGTAGAAGTTTTTACATCTCTCTGACCCCATATGTGTTTGTATGGTTAGATCTGTATGCCTCGAGGACTATTTTGTATCTTCAACTTAACGCTGCGGAAGGAAATATGAAGCGTTCAAGAGTACCACAATTACGTGCCGTTATTACCCTATCCTCATGGTTTGTGCCTTGTAGAGTATCTATTTACATACATACGTACATACTACACAAGTTATCCGTTTGTTTCAGTAGATTTATTCAGACAAGGCAAACCGGTTAGAGTTGAACAATTTATTAGAGTTCACACGTTGTAGATGTGAATTCGGTATAAATACTACTACTACTATTGCGGCCTGAAATGCAGGCGGTGTTAGCCAAAGAAGTGTTTATCTGTTAACGATCACCAACATTGTGTTGAATTAAATTATAGCTACCAAGGTTCCGGCGGCCGCGGAGGTTCATTTGGAGGAGGAGGTTATCAAGGTATTGTTTGTTTTTTCGCGCCTGAAAAGGTGCAGATGTACTCTGGTGTGCTTTAATTTTGGCTAATGTTCAAGAGTTATATTTTCCACGTTTACAAACGTTTTGCTGCTAACCTGCGTTCTTGTCCTTTAATTTTTATGATGGGTTATAATCTTAAAACTTCATAATCTGTTAATGAGTGGAAAATGATGACTTAAGGAAATGTTGGGCATAAAATATCTGAAATTGATGTTCTTCTTCAAAAAATTGATATTCCCTTTACTCTGCGGTAAAATAAACCTGAACCTATAGGGCGGTATGTATAAAAACTGGTAGTGTGTACCTAGGACGCTTATTGAAAATTGTGCTTCGTAATAGTTTGTTTAAGCTACTGTTGATTCAGTGGGATAAGCTTCACATCTACGAACTAAAATTAATACGCGTGCACATACTGTACTTTGAAATACTCGCAGAAAACGTCAAAATTTCACACCGTTTATGGTTGAAAGTTGAATCAATCAATGACGAGTAGAGGTATCTCCTCTGTTGTAAACGATGATCATCATGAATGAATCGTCGCACATCAGATGATGAAATACATTCAATAATATTAGTAGAGTCTTAAAAGTTTACTTTCAACAATTTTATAACTCCTGATATTGTGTCGGGGTGAATCGCATGTCTGGGAGTGGGATTCATAAGAGCAAATGCCTCAACTGCGTCTTCGAGTTAGGTTTATGATAATTCCTTACGCCCAAAGCGCGTGTTTAGTATTTTATTATGATCAATTCATCGAATAATTGATTAATTCGAGATATATCTCCATGAGCTAACCATCTTGTTGGACTTTTCAACCTACTACTTCGGATGGTATAGGATTAGGCTAAATGTTTGTTCTCTTTACTAAATGCACCTCATCTTCAATTTCAACGGATCAATTTGGTTTACAGTATGTTTTGAAATTCCTTCATCTATGGCCGTACATGAGCAGCAAGGAAAATTTTGAGGGCGTCAATCAAATTCCGACGCTGCGTCCGTCAAAAATTGAGAGCTCGACGATCTGAATTGTGTTTTTGGATTGATCTCAATGAGATCTATATCAATTGATACCTAGCTTATCTCGCTGCGTTTTAAGAGGAAAACATTCCTATTTGTTTTTTGCGTATGTTCAAACAATCTGGTTGCGGCTAAACACTTCCCGGTTGAGACCATCAAAATGTGGGTGGACATTGAAAGAAAAAATGTCAATTTTTTGCCGGAAAAATGATGTTTTTTTCCTAATTAATTCCTCTTGCTGACGCATTTTAGCCAATGCACCTTCTCTTCAAGCCATTAACGTCGATGTATGCTCATGACGTGGTACTGGACATTTAAAACTAATTCACGTATTTTTGTCGTAGTCTGTCTGTACACTATCCTCAACTACGGTCGCAGCAGCCGGCAAAACTGTTGTAAAAATTTTGTACATGAGTTGTGCCCTGCATACATAATATTCTGTCTGTATATCATTTTCAAACGTATTTCAATATATCTAGGTAGTCGTGGTGGTCGAGGAGGCGGCGATGAAGAGGCTACCGAACAAGCCGATACGATTTTCGTCTCCGGATTACCCGAAATGGCCGACGAAGATTGCATAAATCAGTTTTTTAGCGAATGCGCCGAAATAAAAGTGAAATTCTTATTGGAATTTTTCCAAAGCCAGCGCCCGAGAGATGTTTTACTTTTTTTTCTCAGTCCGATACGAACGGATGCCCTAAAATCCATATTTACAAAGATAAAATGAATAATAACGCGAGCAAAGGAGAAGCGACGGTTACGTTTCAAGACGCTCAAAGCGCGCAGGCCGCTATAACGAGATATAATGGTATGCGCGATAGAATTTTTGAGAAGGGTCCTTCGACTGGGTTGCCTAGGGAGTGAGGAAAAAAAGCAGAGGAGCTACTCAGACATCTTCATGAAAAAAATTCAGAGGGTTTTTTAGCCTTATTTTCGGGCCAGGATGCATAGGTCTCCTATGTCACATCCCCCTCCTATGTGCATACATGGTTGAAGAATCATGAAACTGCAAGTAAATTGACCCTAAATCCTTGTAGACTTTCCTCTTCGGTTGCTTCGATTCTGTACAACACATTATTTATTTTTTCAGGTACTTATTTCCCCGGCTCCAATAATCCGCTACAAATTTCCATCGCTAAAATGAAATCAAATCTCGGTATGGGCGGAGGCCGCGGCGGCGGTGGTGGTTACGGCGGCCCCCGAGGTGGCGGTTTCGGCGGCGGAGGCCGAGGTGGTGGCGGCGGCGGATTCCGCGGCGGCAGAGGAGGAGGAAGAGGATTCGGCGGCGACGGGGGGGACCGTAAGTTTTTTTTATTTGTCTGTCCTTTGTAATGATTCGTAGGATTGGAATGTGCCAGAATTTTGAAATTTTACATATTATATGTTGTATACATAGGTTGTTGTATAGGTGGTGGTCAAATGTCCGGCGCCAATAACGTCGCCCGAGCCGGCGATTGGATTTGTCCGTCGTGCGAAAATCAAAATTTCGCCTTCCGAAAAGAATGTAACAAATGTAAAACTCCCAAAGACGAAAGCGGCGGTGGTGGTGGCGGCGGTCCGCCGATGATGATGGGCGGCGGCGGCGGTCCGCCTCCGATGGGCGGTGGTCCGATGATGCGCGGCGGTGGTGGTAAGTTGAAATACTTTGATTCGAAAAATTTCGGAGTTTCCAGCAGTTTTTGATACCTAGTGGAAAATTTTGCTTTTCATCTGGTTCTGTTTTTTTCGGAGTTTCCAGCAGTTTTTGATACCTAGTGGAAAATTTTGCTTTTCATCTGGTTCTGTATTTCATCTATATTTAGAAAACTTAATTAAGTTATTATGCATTCTTTCAGGCTTTAACGGCCCTAGAGGCGGCGGTATGCGCGGTGGACCCGGAGGATTTGGCGGCGGTGGTCCTCGAGGTGGTGGATTCGGACGCGGACGTGGTGGGCCCGGCGGCGGAGACCGCGGTGGATTCCGAGGGGGACGAGGCGGCCCTAGGTGAGTTATGGAAATGGTTTTCAGGTTGCAGATCACGTTTCATCTCCTAATCGATTTTTTAAGAGGCGGTGATCGAATGAATCCCTATTGAAGCGCCGTTTTGGATACGTTTTAGTACGATTTTTCGTGAAATCCGTTGCGCGTTATTTTTGTGTAATATAGTATGGATGTTCCGTCGGAAATATTTTATTTTGTGTATTTCAAACGTAAATTTTTTGTTATTGTTGACGTCGCTCTTTTCAAAAAGTAAAATTTAACGAATGTATTCAGCAAGTTCTGCCTGCGTCTTTGTTCGACTGGAATTTGATCCCCGCTTCCGTGAGTCGCTGTCAAGCCGTTGGGATTGATTGGTATTAATGATTAGGCTTGACGATTAAAGTGTACTGCAATTAGCCACTGAACGTCGCAAAACTGCACTTTAGTCTGTACACGGTGATCAAGAGCTCGTTAGTTGCGTATGTATATTTACATGAGTGACAGGCAGGTTTTATTGTCTTTTCCGTCGAGATTGCGAACTTAATTTTTTTTACTGTATTTTTGACTAGATGGAAGGATCAGATCACAGTTTTTTCCTCAATCGACCATTTTTGAGGAACTTTTTCTGAAATTGAGGAAATTTTTTTTTAAATTGAGGAAAATTTTTGTGCTTAGGCACCACAAGAAAATTTTTTTGATGGTTTCCTGTCTGGAGATGCATTTTACACGTTATAAAACCGAAAATTTTGGAACGAGTATATTTTAGCTGAAACTCTCAAATTTGTCCAAATTGGACTTTTCTAAGTAGTTTGATTCTTGAGAAAGCCAACCAGCACATTTCCAAAGCGCGGAATGGCCCCCTACAGAGAAATCTTCCTACATCAAGAATCGAACCTGGTCCACCAGCCTATGGACCCCCCAACTTGGCCAACCATATACCCAACCCATCCCCCGGTTTGGGAAAAAATTTGCAAAAAAGTGTATGTTTTTTGGCCTTTCTTGGGAAAAATTTCGACTTTTTTCGACACCCTCCCACCCAACTGGTCGGACCCCTTACAGGTGCTTAATGCATATACCACTACACAATTTCCCCAGAAGCCTTTGAGATCCTTGATACTATTTAAACTAACAACTTTATTTGGAAGAGTCTCAGCAGCGCACCCTAAGCCTAAGCCTAAAGGCCCTTCACCGCGCGGCGCCGGTTGTTCTATCCATACGAAAAGGCGGCGCCAGCTTTGAAGTTGAATAGATTTTTGTATTTTTTGCGGCGCCGCGTGCTGCTGCCATCAGGTCTCAACCGAACCGAAATTTTCGAACCAAGTTATGTGCTCTAAAGTTGCAGCAAAATGTTGTTGTAACATATTGTTGCATACTGTGACATCAATACATGTAGTGCAATCATATTTTTCACTTGAATGGTGAATTCTGACACTTGTCAAATTATTTTACCAAATTGATTACTTAATATTCAACGAAGATTTACTAAGAAGTTGATCACTCAATTTGCAATGAAAACATTAATGTGTAAAAATTATGAATATGCAAAGTAGGTGTAAACATGTTCCTACAGCGAGTGTACTCCATTTCGATTGTGTCTTTATTCCCCCAACGTTCTTTTTCAGCAAATATCCCGATTGTCCGAAAGTTCATATTCCCCGTAGGTCCCGATTCCCTGAATAATGAATAAATTTCCTATTTCCCCAAAAAATGCATTAGCCCCTATTCCCTGAACGTCCCGATTTTCCGGATACCAGGGAAAGGATGGATCCACTTTGAATTTGGGTCCTAAATAGCAGGTCCGACCAGACCGAGATCAGATCTGGATCCTGTATATAGCGCATATCTGAATTAAGAATTTGTGTATGTACAGGGTGAGCCAAAAAAAAGGCGACTGGTACTGACTTTTATAGCTTCCGAACGGCTGAAGCTTTTTTAGTGCGGTTTCCTGTCATCGATAGATAAAACATTTGGCATAAAGTCTGCAAAGTTTCAGTCAGATTTCTTGAATTTTGACTGACTAAAATCAAAAATACTAAGCATCGATTTTTTTAATGATAAATATTTAAAAATTTACAGAATCAACATGTTTCACGGCAGAAAAGCACAATAGATCCAATCATAAGAACCATATAACACTTGAAACTACAAGAGAGCCGCTTTAGTGTGTCCTAATTTATGTTTCACCAATAATTTTAATCGTTTTTCGATCTGGTCAATGACAGAGCTGATTTTGCTTCAATTTTGCTTTTTTTCTAATTATATAACAAAAGCTCTTGATTTTGGCGAAATTTTGATCATATTGAACCAAGAAGTTGCTGACTTTAAATTACATGTAACTTACAAATCTGGGTAATTTTCAAAGCATTGTTGTGTGTAAACAGCTTTACAAAACTTTTTATCACAATAGGACAACTTTTACTTTCATTTCACAACTTTTACTTTTCAAAAAATCATCTCTTTTACTAAATTTCTGTTTTGTACAGTAACCATCAATGCTGGGAGCATAAACTTTGGGCCTTGTAACATAGACAAGCAGGACATCCTGACACAGCAATCCACATTATAAAATCTTGATCCATTCAAAAGTTATGGAAGTCAGCACCGGTCGCCTTTTTTTGGCTCACCCTGTATATTCAATTTTTCAAAATCAAATTTATATAAAATTGATATTTCTCAGCAGTTCAAGAGCTGTTAATCGTTGGAATGAGAAGCAAATTGAAGCAAGAGCCCAAAATCTTTAGCCTAGGCTTTTCTGCAAGCTTCTATCTGCACCATGCAGGAATGATTGATTTTTATTTTTCTTTTGCACTTTTTATTTTTCGATTTTTTTTGTATTTTTCATCTTTTTTGCATTTTTTGTATATCCCATTTGTCGAGACAGGCAATACACATTTTTTGAGAAGAGCAAAATCCAAAAGTAAAAAAGTGGTACTGTACGGTGCTGAGCAATACTGCGTGGCGAAGTATGGCAAGCCACTGCATGGCGTCAGCCGCCTTGGCTTGTTCGTATGAATAGGACAACCAGCGCCACGTGGTACTTCATGGTGAAGTATGACAGGGCCTTAAGGAAAATTTTAAAGGAAAAATAAATGTCTATTCACTAATCACAGAAATTGATGAAAATCGAAATTATTGAAATACTAAACTCAAATTAGATTTCCAAATTCCTTGACTTTTGACAATAGAGGGTAATATTTCCATCATGGTCTGAAAATTTGCATAATAGGCTAAAAATAAAATGAAAATTAGCATAATAGGCTAAAATGAAAATTTGCATAATAGGTTAAATAAATAGGTCAAGGGTTTCAAAATGATGCTTCAATATTTTTTAGGTTTGGCCATGGATGCTGTTAGTGTGGGGGGGCAGAAATCGAGGAAATTCGGGTGGACATTTTGCATGAAAAATCGATGGAAAATGCATCATTATGATAAGATATAGTAATCATATTTGTTCTATTATAAATAGTAATTTAGTATAAACATGCAGGCAGATAATAAAAAAACAAAGATGCAAAAAATGTGGATTTTAGGAGTGTAAATTGAAAGTAAGAGAATCGTGTAATGAAGTGTGAAATTGGAGAGCAGGTTTATATGGTACACTTGGAGGGAGCAGTATTTATTTGACATGTGTACTGTTGATTGATTGATGACCAGCTGTCAATTGTGGTCAGCTGGTAATAAACAAAATTATTGTGGATGTAATTATTCAATTGTTTAGACGACGGTTTAAACCATGGAAGTGATTAGTGGTATGGGAAGCAGAAAAAAAGAAAAAGTGAGGGATTTGTGATAAATTGCTGTAGTTGATTCTGTGAAAATTCTGAAAAGCTGATTTTGATGTGGAGTGCTTTATAGATCAATTTCCTGGATGTTTTGTTGACTTGTGGTCCTGGTCAAGATCATCAAAGAATGGCCAAAAAATTGGGCGAGTGGGGACTTGTGCCAGTTGCTGGAACGCTGGAATGCCCAAACTGTGGAGGAATAATGACCTTGGGGAATGAAAGTAATCGGTAATTTGTGAAGAAGTGATTTTTGATGATCATGATTTATGATGGTCATGAATTTTACATTTTTAGAAATGATGGGTTGAGATGGTGCTGTAAGCAAAAAATTTTGAGGAAGAAGGTGAAGAGTCCAAAATGTGACACGTAAATAGGATTCAGGTTAGTATTATATGGGTTACTGCAGTGATTGGTTGAAACAAAGGTGCTGATTTCAGGTTTGGAATGTTTTTCGAAGGAACTCATTTGCCAATATGGAAAATATTGGGTTTTGTCCATTTTGGGCAGTAGGTGTCAGTCTCCTGGTGATTGGCAATGAATGTCCAAATGAAAGTTAAAAAATGTTGGTGAATTGGGTGTCGTTTTGTCATGAAGTGGTGTTAGACCCCTTAATTAATCATGGCCAAAAACTTGGTGGAAAAGACAAGGTCATCAAGATTGATGAGTCAAAGTTTGGAAAATGAAAATACCACTGTGGTGAGTGCTAAGTTTGGATTTCTTGTACAATTTTGAGGGTTGGGTTAGGGTTAGTAATGGAAAACGAATAAAATGTGGTGGTAGCAAAATTCTGGAAAATGTGGAAATGATAAGGCTTAAATGGGACTTGAGGTCTGTTTTTTTAAGGACACCATGTGGATGGGATTTGGGTTTTTGATGGGTATGAACGTGGTAGTGGTTGGACATTTATGGTGCCCATGGAAAATCATTCGAAGGAGACATTATTAGCCATAATAAAAGAATGGATCTTGCCGGAAACAACTATCCACAGCGACTTATGGAGAGCCTATAATTGTTTGAGTGTAAGGGATATTACTGTATATGGATTTTGTGAAATTTGTTGATAATTTGTAGGATGAGGGGTATGTTCATTACACGGTGAACCACTGGATCAATTTTAAAGATCCCAAAACTGATGTGCACATGAATTTGATCAAGTCATTATGGCGTGCCGCAAAGGCATCTATGTCCTCGGCTGGTTGTGTGAAGGAGCACATGGCCAGCAACCTTTCTCGATATATGTTTTTGCATCGATGTCGCGAGTTGGAATTGGATGCAATTTTGGAATTCTTCTGGTTGGTGGGCAAGCTTTATAACACAGCGGCGGCATTATGATTGAAAGAAGGTGACGATCGGCCAGCAAGGCGCGTTGCATTAGATGATAGTGTGGATGAAGTCGACGAATTTGGAAATTTAGTTTGAGGTTAGTATTTTCATAATTTTAAGATGCTAATTACTGTATATTAATTTTGTTTAATATTAATAATAATAAAATATTAAAATAATTAAAAACTTGTTAATTTTGTGCATCCATTTCTCAGATTAGTGAGTGGACATTCATTTTGTCTTTAATATTTTCCTTTGGCTTAGGCTTAGGGTACAGCAGCTGCGCCCGTAGGGTGCAGTGCTGTTGAGGCTCTTCCAAATGAGGTTGTTCATTAAAATAGTATCCAATGTCTTGAAGGAATATAGTGTTAATACTTTCTGGTCAAATTGTGTAGTGGTAAGTGCATTAAGTCGATAGGCTGGTGGACCAGGTTTGATTCTTGAAGTAGGTAGGATTTTTATGTAATCAGAAGGAGAATGTGACAGGTGTGCAGATTTTATGCAAAGGAGTTCCTGGATGCCATGAGTGGCTGGATTTTCCACCTGTTATGTTTACTTCTCTGCTCAGATCCGAAGATGTCAGCAATATGACTCAAGTCCTATCGGCTTGTACTCAATCGACTACTGTAGGTCACTCAAAGGAGCTTCCTATTAGCAATCAGCTGAACACAGTGCAACAGTCCTTAAGCAGAAATAAACACAACCTTCAGTCACTAATAAGTAACTGGAAACTCTAACTCTTGCAACCGAAGGGCACTCAGGGTCTCCCCAGATGCCTCCTAAAGGTTCACACAAATACACAGAACTCACTTCAATAATATCCAAAAGGACTGGGGCTTCACCTTGGCTTGGCTCCCGTGTAAGACGACTCCCTCCAACCGCTCAATGCGCGAGTAATAATAATAATATAAATAATAAATAATTATTATAATAATATTATGCAAATATGGTGTGGGGCTGTCGGCGTCTGCCTTTACTAGGCGAAACAGTACAATACAATTTATAACGGACGCGACTCGCCCGAAACACACCAAAATTGCGAAGGTAAACACGAATGAATGTTTTCTTCCTTTTTTGGTGGAATCGTAACTTCGTCGATTCACCAATTTTGCATAGATGTGGGATTGCTACTGCCGTAAGCACATCCCCAACATCCCTCGGGCCTTGAAACTGACCAACGGGAGGTGAAGAAGGAAACCGTGAGCAGGACTTTTACCTTTTACGGTGTGACCTACTACTGGATCCCAACTTAAAAGGATTATGATCCGACCCCGAAGGGTGTACGGGTCATAATCGTCCTGACCTGACCCTGAAGGGTGTACGGGTCAAGACCACCTCCAACGTCAAGTCTTTTTACAAGGTTACCTAGGTCTGTCCACTGAGATGCCGCGGCACGATCGATCACTGATCCAGCATCTGACGGATCGACGACTCTGCATCGGCTTGACTTTTCCCTGGCTTCGCCAGTGTGCCTTGAGGCTCCTAGGTACCTTCCTCCACAGTCGATCGCTTCGTCCCATTGAGTGATGTGGAGTGTCTTTGGCAGCAGCATCCCAATCCTTGCAGTAATTGGCTACTTTCGTCCGCTCCATCGCCCCTTTCGGTTCGTCGCCAATTTTTTGTACGAAAAAATTTAAAATACGATATGACGAACAAATATTTACAAAACTAGTAGGGCAAAAAAATTGAGCAAAAATTTTAAAATACAAGGCACAAATGGCAAAATATTTACAAGGCACCGAAAGAACGACAAGAAAAATACGAGACAAAATGACGAGATTAAAATACGAGAAAAATAATAAATGCAAAATAAGTGAAAGAAAATTAAACCAAAAATGTGGACTCAAGTGATGAGCTTGGCCAAAAATGAGATTTTTGAAAGGCAACAACACAACCAAAAGTTTAAATAATATTTTTGTATTTTATGTTTTATAATGTTTTTGGATTTTTGTAATTTTTTATGTTTTTGTGTTTTTTGTGTTTTTTGAATAAATGAAATGAAGTCAAGAATGGAGGATTTTTGACCAAAATTTTGGCGGCTAAAAAATTATTGTTGCTGCCCGCCGCCTTGCTGCTGGCCTTGTTGATGACCTCCGCGACCTCGGAATGCACCACGAGGGTGTTGTCCTCGGTATATACCTCGGCCACCAACGTAACCAGCTCTGCCCCTGTTCGGATTGTTAAAATGAAACTGGCCTGGTTGGGCACCCCTTCCCCGTCCTCCACGAGCTCCCCTAGCACCCTGTAGATGCTGTATAGGTTGCTGTTGTTTCGGAACGGTTCTGGAGGCTTGCCCAGTGCCAGAACTGGGGCCAGCGAAGACCTGGTTGGCTATACCAACCGTGGCTCCTTGACCACCAGTTTGACTGCTTGCGGGTCCGGGTGCCCGAAAGGTCTGTCCCGCATCGTTCTGAACTTTGCTAAATTTAACAGTAGTCGGAGGACTTGGGCTACCTGACCTTTTGACATCCATCTCCGCCGCTTGTTGACTGTAATTATACATCACCAGGCGATAGGCAGTCTTGAAAACATCCGAAGCAGTGGCACTCCGATATTCCTGTAACAGCATGATGTTTGCAAACACTTTGGCTGAGACCGATCGTTTATGGATCTGCTCAGCCATAAGTGGTGCATAGTCAAGCATAAGGAATATCATCATACACAAATATCTGACAGCTGCAAATACGACACTGGCTCGATATTCCGTGAGCCATTCAAGGACAATCTCACGAATGATCCTATCCCATAGTGGCTCTGGAATATTTCGCGAGTCGTATAAAAATCCACCTTGGACATCAAACTGTGGCTGATACAGTTTGTATATAGTCCTGACCGCTTTATTGACCATCAGCCAAATCTCTGGATCTTCAAACTGCTCGTCGCAGAAATAATTAGCCAATTCCGGTGTAGCAAAAGAAATTGGACCTCTGGCTCTACTTTTATCTTTGGTTACTTGCCAAAAATCCAACAATACATCCCGGAATAACTCCACCCTCATTTCTGGTGTTTGTTGATTTGGGTCAACAGTAACCAGAGTTAACGGCTTTATCTTTCCTGGTGTAAAGATTTGAACTTTTTGTCCTGCAACCTGTGGCTTGCTAGGAGCTCCCTGCACCTTAGGCTGACGCCGTCCGGAAGCAGAGGTGTCCGTAGCCTGCGACACAAATTGCGTGGACTGACTCGTTGCCATCGATAAAGTACCTGTAGAGACAGTCTGCGACACAGGAGTAGTTGAAGATACGGTGGTCACGGATACCGTTGCTGAAGCCGGAGCAGATGTTTTGGCAGGTTTCGGCTGCGTAACCTTTGCAGGCTGCGCAATTGCCTTTTCTACCTTTTTCTTCTCCTGACGGGCTTTTGTTTTTCATTTCTTTTTCAAGTTAACGAAAATTTGCCTATCATTTAATCCTTTTATTTTCATATTTTTTATCGCCTCAGCAGTATAGTATCCGGGAACACCTTCTTTATCCCAGGTCAAGGCTAATACTTGAATTTCCTTATCCTCTTCAGCCAGCCGGGCCGCTAGCTCTTGTGGTGTTTCCACCACAGTATGGCTAGGTGTCCCTGCTGTCTGTTCTTCCTCCTTTTGCTTCACACCTTCGGCATCCATGTACTCGCTAATGTAAGCTTGCTCATACACGTTCTGCTCATCCTGGGCAATCGGAATTTCTTCCGATTGCGCTTGACTTTCTACGCTAGACAAGTACTGACTCGCATCCATAGATGTTTGTATGACTTGTGGCGTAGGTAAGCCAGGGGGCGGCAGCATTTCCGTCTGCAGCTGCGTCACAACTTGTGGTTGCGGTTGCAACTGCATGACAGAAGGTGCTGTCACTGCAGATTCGGCTACTTGGGGGTCGGCGATCGAAATATACGATAATGCGTCTTCGTCGTCAACCTCCTTGCAGCTTTCCTCTCCCAGGAGTGCGGAATTATCCTCATCCTCACTCTCCAATTCCGTGACGTCCTCGTCCACTGGACCCGTTTGAACTGTGGGTTCATTATCAGGGTCTAGTATATCGGATTTCGTCCTGAAATCGGATTGTTTGGTTTGATTACCGTATGAATAGGTAACCATAGGTAATTCCGACGGCAGAGGCCTCCGGTGATAACACTTTTCAGGAAATTCAAAAGTATACAACGGATAATCAGCCGGTATACATCTGATCTGACCCGTCTGAAGAGTAGGCGTGTCTGGTGATAGGCCATATCGCAGTGACGGGGTTTTACTACCGAATTCCGCATAGTAGAATCTGACGTAGAAAAAGCAGTTGGCCCAATAATCCTTGTTATGGGTAATATTGTCCTTTGCTTTTTCCGTCGAAATTGGAGAACCTATTTTGTTGCGCAAGCGCAACCGAATAGGCATAAAACCAAACCTATTTTGCCAGGTCGTAACCCTTTTGCCTTTTACAGCATGTTCAGGTTCCGTTGGCGGTAAGGATGCTACTATGTCGTAATTCTGTAAAACCCTGTCATCGGTCTTCCATGCCATCTTCTTTATTGACTCTGCATCCTCCTTCGAGTAGGATTTGAGGAAATTATAATTCAATAATTCCCTCAGTATGTAATCGTACTCGGCACGGCTATGAGGCCAGAAAACAAAGAATGGTAGAGGAATTAGGTTGCATGCCTTTTCCAACGCAGGAAACTTTGTTGAGTCCATGACATGCTCGTAATTCCTCAAGTCCGCCATCCAGTGATCCCTGTCGTACTTAGCCATACTGGTGTCGATTTCCACTGGTTCGTAGCAGTCCGTTCCCAGTTGAAACGATTGAAGCTGCTTCGACCAGTCCTGTCGAGGAGTCTTATTCATGGCAAGACCGGCTGTGATATACCATACAACATCCACAGGATCCGTCAATTTGAAAAATGAAACCCCTTGCAACATTTCTGTATGCAGTCGGTTTATCACCTCGTTTGTCCTATTGACCTGTTGTTCCATTGTATCCATGTCCTCCGGATCACTTACGTCCTCCCACTGATTTGTTTTCTTTTTGCTTGGACCAGCTTTTAGCGCCTTGGGATAAACCCCAGACAGTAATGTGTGGTCCGTAGCTTTAGCGGGATTTTTAATATCCACAGGACACGAATATTCTGGCAAGTCATTATGAAATTGTGTAGCCCACCTGGCCATTACCTCTTGCCGCATCATATGGTAGACCTTGAACAACTGCCTCTTCACGATGTCCTTCTCATCTACGAAGTTTCGATCCTCGAACCCCGTTAGGTCTTGAGAGTACACCGTATAAAAGCGGAAGGCCAAGGTCTTCACTTGGGCCGGCGATACAATATCATGGGGGTACGTTGCCGTAACCCCACTCAATTCACCGCAAAACCCGTAGTGAAAGAACCCTAAAAATACGGCAATTGAATAATAGGCGTCCAGGCCAGCATACTTGAATCTTGGGGGCCAAGAACTTTTCTCGAATCTTTTTGTCACCGAAGTGGCATTGGTATTTGCCGACATCAGCCAAGTAAAATTCGGTGAAAAGTCCTTTTAACCCAAGGTTTTCAGGACACAATCCTAGATCACGAGCGTGATTGGCCATGGGCCCCGTCATCAATCTGACGCAAATTTCACAGTCCCAATATTTTCCAAATCCTTGGAGTATACGGGCCTGTATAATTTTTGTCTTATCATGAGCCGAGGCCCCTGACCCGGATCCGTAGACGTTCAAAATTGCAACCAGATCCTCCACAACTTTGAAACTGACCAAGAAACGATCCACCGATGCCAGGAATGAAATCAAAAGATCCCATTCCTGCAGTTTCAATGTTGTAAGGTCGATCACAAAGCTGGAACCATCTATGTGTGCAAATGACACCAGCCTAGCGAACTCTTTCCCTTCCGGGTTCTGGATCGCTACCTTATAAGGTATTATACATACCTCGGTCTTCTTGACCTTTTCGACGTCGAATCCGACAACGCCTAGCCCCCGAAACTGGCTTGTGGCCAATTGCTTCAGGATTGGTTCGACGTTGCCCCCGTGAACCCATTCGGGTTCCATTGGTCGTTGCGGCCAATAACCCATCGCGCCGGCGAACCATTGTTCGATTTCTCCGACGCAGACCAGACGCTTGATGTTGTAATCTAAAAATCAAAAAGAATTTGCCCCTTGACCCTTTATAAATCAGGCATTAGGCCACCACCAACAAATAAATAATCAACTTTGACCGGCACCAAATTAGGAAAAAGATTTAGCGTGGGGAAAAATAAATTAATTAGTGAGGTTAGGTGTCCAAGTCATAAAGTAAGCAGGCCCAGTGGTTAACGCAAATGCTACACCAATTTTTCAGGAACCTCACATCTGCACCACTTTTCACTTCTCGACGTCGGCCGCCATCAATTTACCACTTACCCTAGCGATAACTTCACGCCTCGGTACCAAAATTAAGTAATGAATAAATAACCAATTAAGGTTTTAATTAATCCAAGAAATAAATTTAGTAAACCAGGGGCTTTAATAAAACCAAAAAATAAATGCTTCGGAATCAGATCCAAGGTAAAAACCATTAGACTTTGGCTTTTTAGGGCCGTAAATCCATTAGGTTTTTTCTTTTCACCTATACTAACATTTTTAGAAACTTTTCTTCGAACTCGTTTTCCCCTTGGTTGGCCCATTCAGAAAATTGAGCGTGAAGAAATCATTCCTAAGACACCTAAATGGGCGAATTCGTCCCACATACCAAGAAATAATTAAATAAAAACTTACCGTCGGTCAAAAAATAACGATTGTTTTGGCGGCCTTGCGGTTGGCCCGCCTTAACGTGATCGGCGTGTGCGCAATAATTTCGCGCGAAAGGCGCAACGCCTAATTTCGACATTTTAAAAAAAATTTTTTAAATTTTTTCCTAAATTCCGCGTTGTATCTTCTAAAGTAAACAAAATGTTAAAGAACACTTATCGTTACTTCAATATCGATACAATATACGAAATTACCAAAAATAATTTTATGGGGTCCTTGGGCTGGACGAAAAAATTTGTTCCGAAAATTTTGTGCGACGCGGAGCACAAGAAAAACACGACTTTTGAAATTGAAAATGAAAATTGGTCGTAAACCTCCCAAAATGTAATCCAAAAATTTTAGCGTGGGGTGTACAAATTAACAATATTATTCTGAAAATTTGACCCTTCGCTACCCAAAATTTAAAAGGTATTAAACGAATATAAATCAGTTAAATAACACAGAAAATAAAAATTTTATTTACATAAAATACACGTATATGGCATTTTCCGCTAAAAATTTTTAGACACTGAAATAATGACCGGATGATCTTCGGTTTCGGTGGGATTTCCAGTTGCATTAACTGGAGTATCCCGGAAGACCTGCGACATTTCGTGTCGAGACCATCTGGTACCTTCGTATCGAAAGTGTTTTAGCCTACTTGCCGATACGACCTGCTTTTTAAGCGGGTTATTCCAATGCGCTATTGTGAGCACATTGTCTTTCAATCTTTTATCATCGATGATGATGTATGGTCCCTGCCAAGGTAACCCCAATTTTTTCTGTCTGTCTACTTTCAACAGAACCCAATCTTGATTTTTAAAACCAGAAGTTTTAATTTTGTTATCAAAATATTTCTTGCTGTCCTTAGCGGCTTTTTGTATGTTTTCGGCCATACTTTCGTACAAATTTGTAAGATGGGTAGCCAAAACATACTTGTAAGCCTCATAGTCATTAGGCATGACTATTCTAAGGGCAGCAGTGAAATTGATACCAAAATTAGCTTCATGCCCCCGCAGCAGTGAAAATGGCGAGCATTTCGTTGCTGCGTGAGGTGTGGCATTATATGCAAATACCACTGCACTGAGGTACCTTGGCCATTTATTGTTATCCTCAATTGCAACTTTTCGCAGCTGCTTTATTAGAGTTTGGTTAAATCTCTCAACCATACCATTACCCTGTGGGTGGTATGCCGTTGTGAAAATTTTTCTGCACTCTAACAGTTTACAGACTGCTTTCATAAGATCTGAATTAAATCCAGATCCATTATCACTAAGAAGTTTTCTTGGGGTACCGTGCCTAAATATCACATGCTCTAAGAATGCATCCACTATGGTTTCAGCCGTCTGATCAGGAATCAATATAGCTTCAACCCATTTAGTGAAATAATCCTGAAAGACAATGACATATGGGCGACGTTCCCTCAAGGGAGCAATCCCTACTATGTCCACAGACACAATATCGAAGGGACCCTCTGGTATAATGGGTATCAATGGGGATATGGAGCTTTTACCGGGAGTAGCCACTTGGCAGACAGGGCAAAACTTCAACCAATTTCTGACATCTTTTTCAATGCCAGGCCACCAGAACCGCTGTTTGACAATACCCAGAGTTCTTTTGAACCCTTGGTGTGTCATTATAACGGCTCCGTGATATTGGTAAAGTATGCTGTCTCTGAGGGAATTCGGGACCACGATCTGATCATGGCCACGTCCCTCAGTTTCCCTATAAAGAACTCCGTTATCCTCATAGAATCCACTATGATACTTCGTAGTGCTTTTGACCCCTAATCTTTCCCAAATTGGGGTAAGATTAGTGTCTTCTTTTTGCAATTGAGCGATAACCTTTAGATCAATTGGATAATCGATCTTATCATCATCCTTTTCTTCATTCTCTACTTCTTTCACCTCTTCAAACTCCTTTTCTCTATTCGGGAAAAGCCAAGCAATGTTTTCAGGATCATTGGGTACAGATGTACCCTCTCCTCGATTTTGTGCACTCTGATCCTGAAGTTTTGCTTGTCTTCTAGTTGTGACTGCATCAACTACCGTAAGCTTCTGCATTTCATTTCTGCTCTGCAATACATCTTTGGTAGTTGGTGCAATATTGTCCTTTCCTACCATCAATTCCTGGATATCCGTCAATTCCTTGGTCTGCTCGGGGACAATTTTTTCGTCTCTACTTTCAACTTCTTCGTCCCTCATCCTCTGAAATTGTTGTACCAATATTTGGGTTTCAACTTCATTGGTTTGAGTTCCGAAATTACGAAATTGAATTTTGAAGACATATTCCCATTTTGGTGGGTTTTTGTCCTTAGCGTCTTCGGGTTCATCTTTTCTTGAGAGAAAATCAGCCATTGCGTTTTGTCTACCGGGCACATACTCCAACCTATGATTAAATTGATTTATAATGGAATACCATCTTTTCAATTTATCATTGGTTTGAGTATTTACTTTCATAGATAAGAGAGGTTTATGATCAGTTTTGATCAATACTTTTTGCCCAAACAAATAGTGCCGGTAAACTTTAAGACCATAGACAACCGCTAGGCATTCTCGCTCTGTAGCACACCACTTCCTCTCGTCTTCCTTAAGGATTCGGCTGCTATAGGCTATTACCCATTGGTCATCTTTAGTCTTCTGATAAAGTACTGCTCCCAGTGCGGTTCCACTGGCATCTGTTTGGAGAATGAACTCCGCAGTTCCATCCAAAACAGGATACCGTAGAAATGGCACTGAGGTGAGTGCTTTTTTCAGTTTCTCAAACGCTTGGCGATGTTCATCTGTTGCTTGGAACTTCTTCTTTCCCGTAGCGGTAAGCTTATACAACAGTTCTGCAAGATTTGCAAGGTTTGGGATAAATTTCTTACACCATTGCAGTATCCCCAGAAATCGTTGCATACGCTTAACGCTATTGGGAAATTTGAACTCCGCAATAGCCTTCACTTTTTTCGGATCTGGTGAGATTCCATTTTCGTCCAGTATGTGTCCAAGAAAATGAACACTTTTTGGAAGAAATTCGCACTTCTCCGGTTTAAGTGTTAGCTTTGCTTTTCGAAGAGCTTGGAAGACCAACTCTAAATTCTCCAAATGTTCCTCATAAGTCTTGGAGAACACAATGATATCATCAATATACACTAGGCAGATTCTCCAGACTAGACCATGCAACACTCTCTCCATCATTCTTTGAAACTCTGCAGGTGCATTTTTAAGTCCGAAAGGCATAACTTTGAACTGATATAGGCCTTCCTGACATATAATTGCAGTTTTCTCCTTGCGTCTCTCCTCAAGTGGGACTTGCCAATATCCAGACTTCAGATCCAATGTGGTATAAAATTTGGCATTACCTAGACAATCCAAATAATCATCCATTCTAGCTATAGGGTACCTATCATCCTTAGTTACCTCATTTATACCTCTGAAATCCACAACTGGTCTCGTGGAACCGTCCTTTTTCCCAACTAGGAAAAGTGGAGCAGCCCACGGTGACCGGCTGGGTTCAATAACTCCTTTATCTAACATGTCTTGGACTTGAGCTCTAATCCCTGATCTTTGGTTAATGGGAGCTCTGTAATAATGTTTTGCCACTGGCATTGCATTACCAGTATCAATTTTGCACGTAAGATACGGTGTTGTAGTTAAGGGATCATTGGGTAAGCTGAAAACATCCCTGTACTTAGACAGTTTTGCTACAGCTTTTTCCTTTAATTCCTCATCGATATCAGCCTTGGAGATCATTTTATATAGCGCTTCCCTAAATGCCAATGCATCATGCACGGACATTCTGGGAGTGGCATTAAAATTATCTTCAACACTAAATATCCCACAACTCGTACTTTGTACATCTGATACTCCTGAATTTTCTTGTAATATTGAGTCACAGTAGCCTACAACCTGGTTAGGTTGCAATTGGCATCCGGAACCCGTATTATTCGAAATCATCAGAACAAAGTCTTCCCGTTTACCATCAACCAGTGTGCTATCAACTCTGAATTTCTTTTCTTCTTTATTTCCATCTATGACCAAACAATTGAGATCTGTTTTAGACAATCGTTCCCATAACCTTGCCTTAATAAGCACATCAGTTCCGTGCGGTACGTATACTTTCGTACATGATACCACTGGAACCACTATACCTAATTGGCAGATCCTGGGGTATTGATCCTCTTCAGGACTTGAATGTACTATAGGTGCTTCCCCTATACAATCAATAGCTTGTATATGACTCGCGTGATCTTTAGGTACAACACTTATAGCTTTCTCAACTCCATTAAGTTTCATGATACCTTTACCAAAATCTATCATTGCTCCAACATCTGGATGTGCTAAGAAATCCGTTCCAATTATGAGATTTTCCTCTGCATTAGGAATGATTATGGCTTTCACCAAGAAAACTCCGAATTCACAATGCATTTTGAATTGTATGTAACCATGTGCATGTACTACTGCACCATCAGCAACAGTGACTTTTAGTATCTCAGGATATTCGGTATATTCTTCATCAAAAGCTTCCTTAAGAAACCATGAAGACATCACCGAACACTGAGCACCAGTATCCACTAAAGCCTTGGTGTTAGTATTACATACGGTCACATTAATGTGAAATGGGAGAGTTCGAGGAAATTTAGAAAACCTTAATCGTTCCTCCTGATTAGGAATTATCCCATGCTTGAACACTTTCGTAACTTTTGAATAATCTTCTTTCATCATGGCACACTTCAATACTCCAGGCCATTTCATCTCACTAACACCTTGACCCGTAGTGGCAATGCTATTAACACCTCCAGCAGATCCCAACTCTGTCTGACTGGACGTGGATGGTTGACTACTGGAAATGGCTTGCACACTTGGGCTAGGGTTACTGATTTGAACCTGACCTTGAGGGGAAGCTGTGATCATCAGCTGTTGGCTAGGGGCTGGCAGTTGTGGTGCCATATAGAGTTGCTCATTCCGCAATCTATTCTGGTAATCCATGAATCATTGATAAGTATCATAATCCATAGCATCACCATAATAACCTACGGCATGAGCACCTCTACTGCTCCCGCCAACATATCCTCCTCTAAAGCCTCCAAACTGCTGCCTGAAACCTCTGTTTCCACCATATCGATTATCCCAATTACGTCCTTGTGCATTTTTCCATTGAAGGGTTTTACATTCGGACGTGTCATGAGAATTATTTCTATGGTATCGACAATATGGTTTCCTGAACTGGTTTCCACCAGGTTTTTGGGGTTTGCCCTTATTAACTTTGGCAGAAATTTCATTCAATTTAGCATCAGTTTTTTGGCTTATTTCCTGATAACACTGAGCCAACTTCGCAATCTCCTGTGATAACTTTGCTAGAACAGAATCACTGCTAGGTTCCTCAGGCTCTTTTCCCTTTTGGGGAGTAGTAGCCATTTGAGTCCCCTGTGAGTTATTCTCTTCTATAGAAGTATCGGAATCCTTCTTTTCTGACACTAGGATCGGGGCTTGCTTCTCTCTCCTTGCTTGCTGTCGCATAGCATTATTTTGAAACTGCCTTTGTGGGGCATTGCCAAATTTATTTCTACCGACATAAGCCACTTCAGCTTGCCCTTCACCCATCGTCACCTCATTTATCACAATTGGAGATTCCGGAGTTCCTCTCTTTTTATAAGCAGCTGTGTTCCGCTTATCAATCTTGTGCACATCCTCTGCTAAATCGTGCCATGTTTCATACTTTTCTCTTTGATCTAGCAACTCCATCTGATACTCTTCAGATGCTTTATACAAAAAGGTATCAATGATGAAACGATCTCTGAACTCTTCGGTCTTATTAGGATACAATCTGTCTACTAGCACACTAATTCTCTTGAGGAATTTCACTGGAGCTTCATCAAATTCCTGCTTTATGTTCATCAGCTCCCTTGTTTGCATACTGACATTTGAATCTGGAGCTTGCACTTTGAGCAACTTTCTTCGGGCTTTTTCGTAACTTTTGAACCTTTTGGCAGTAGCTTTCGGTACACCCTTAGAAAGCGCTCGTAAGGCAGCCAGCTTCATTTTATCAGTAGTCTCTGAAGTAAACTCTGCCTCTAAATCATTTAGGAAGCTGAGAACTTGTGTCTCAGTCATGTCATCGAGGAGTAGCTTTGGCTTTACGGCCTTCACTATATCTGACACAGTAGGCTCCAATCCATCCACTGAGGAGTCATCAGAATCTGATGAATTTCCTCGTGTGGACTTTTTGGATCGTTTGTGCTTCGACGTAGTATGTTTGCTTTCCTTATGACTACCTTCCTCATCAGCCTCTTGGAAAAATTGAGCAACTATATCACTTGCTTGTTCTCGAACAGCAAGCGGTTCAGTTACCGGTTTTTCCGTAGAAACCTTTGATTTCACAGCAGGTTTGACTGTGAACTTTTGCTCTGACTCATCTGCTTCCATCTGCCGTAACCTTTGGTCATTGGCAATACAGGTTGCAGACGTCGTTGGCAAAGTTCTACACATATCCTGAGTTTGCAATGGTCTGATTGTAGTCATACTCACTTGGATATCCCTTTCCTTTTGATCCAGGACGAATCTTTCCAATAGTCCTTTCCTTGGACTCCGACCATCGAATCAGCCATTTTATCAATTTTGACGTTTAGTCGTCCAATCTCGTCATCCTTTTGACTCATTTCAAAACGTAAATCGTCCAAAGGATCATGACGGTAATCGTCCCGAATAATATTATCCATATTTTCGCTGACGTATTCCCGATGATACGTATCAAATCGCTGTCCAGGTCGTCGAAAACGTTCCTCTCTAAATTGATCAAATGGATCAATATGATCCTCGGCCAATTTCGGCCTTCTATCAATAGGCGCTAATAATTTAGCGTCTCTATCGTCGGCAGTCAATAGTTCCTTTGCCGTGGCCATATTATTGATATTATTGCTGGCCATTATAGGCCCTACGGTAGTGGGAGCGCTTACTGGGTCCAATTTTACCTCAGCCCGCTGGCTTATGGCACTTGAGTCGGAGCCTTTCCGCTTGCTTGTAGTATTAGATACCATGGGCAGTGGGAAAGATTTATCCGACTCATCATGCCTAACACCAGGCGGAGTCCTCAGCAAAGTCGTACCAGAGGCTAGATCCTTAGCATTTTTGGACATTTTGAGCCCTAAGTCTTTGTAAAAACCTTTAGATTTTGTGACACCTCGAGTGACTCTGCGCTCTTCCGTATTGCAAGTGTCAGAAGCCACCACTTGTTATGTTTACTTCTCTGCTCAGATCCGAAGATGTCAGCAATATGACTCAAGTCCTATCGGCTTGTACTCAATCGACTACTGTAGGTCACTCAAAGGAGCTTCCTATTAGCAATCAGCTGAACACAGTGCAACAGTCCTTAAGCAGAAATAAACACAACCTTCAGTCACTAATAAGTAACTGGAAACTCTAACTCTTGCAACCGAAGGGCACTCAGGGTCTCCCCAGATGCCTCCTAAAGGTTCACACAAATACACAGAACTCACTTCAATAATATCCAAAAGGACTGGGGCTTCACCTTGGCTTGGCTCCCGTGTAAGACGACTCCCTCCAACCGCTCAATGCGCGAGTAATAATAATAATATAAATAATAAATAATTATTATAATAATATTATGCAAATATGGTGTGGGGCTGTCGGCGTCTGCCTTTACTAGGTGAAACAGTACAATACAATTTATAACGGACGCGACTCGCCCGAAACACACCAAAATTGTGAAGGTAAACACGAATGAATGTTTTCTTCCTTTTTTGGTGGAATCGTAACTTCGTCGATTCACCAATTTTGCATAGATGTGGGATTGCTACTGCCGTAAGCACATCCCCAACACACCTGATTTGGGTAGCTGGCATTATGAGGAGTCCAAAAATGCTAGTTTGAACCTCATTGGGGAAGGGAACCGACCTGTAAAAAAATTTGGCATAATATATATAAAAGTCTGAAAATAGTTATATGCGAATCTTATGGCAAAATACCCTGCAGAATTTGAACCAGTCATTCAATTTTCGTCATATTTTCTTTCCGCGCTTCTATTTTACCAGTCTTAATTAAAAAATAACTATTTATGATATAAAGGGTGGGTAAATTCATTTCAGGTGCTTTGCGCCTGAACCCCAGATGAATTTTACCCCAAATTTTAATTATTTAATACTTTTTCTTCATTATTCCAATGCGCTGTTAGAAAATGTCATTCTAGCTAATACTTATAGCTTTTAATTATCAAGATATTATAGATAAATTTTTGATCCTGTGTCGTATTTTTGAGAATTTAATGGAAAGCAAAATTTTTCTTGATTATATATTGAAAGTCTTTTTGTGGTCATTAAAAAGATTTTGACATTTGTGTGATTAAAACTTTTTGGGTCTAAGTGGGAATTCTTGCTGTTTGAAGAATCAAAATTCTTGGTTGCTCTCCTAGTTTTTGAATTGTAGTCTGCCCGACTGAAAATTTATTGAATTTATTGAAAAACTAAACCTTTGTCTGGGAAAAAAAAGTTGAAAACTGAAAAGGTTCATTTTCCAGCATTCTAGGGTATCAATATCCCAGAAAAATTTTTGGCACTAGGTCCCGAACAAGTTACTCGTACCAAACTTTTAATTTTCTCTTCAAAACTCAAAAAATCCGGTTTTAAAAGCCTGAAACCAAGGCGAATCGAATGAAATAGAAGAAAACTAGTTTTCGGTGTTTTTACCGATAAAATTAAGCTAATTTATTGATTTTAGAGTGAACAACCAAAAATTTATCTGTGCCACCAAAATTTTTCCCCAAGTTGCTCATTGGAACCTGACCTCTGCAGAAAAAAAGCCCTGTGGTCAAGTTATAGCTTTATGTCAGATTGTCAGCTGTTCAGAATCAGTTTTAAAAATTCTATTTTTCTTTGTTATCTTTTCATCAAAGTACTGTTTGATTTTATATCTTTTATTTTTGCTATGTCTTTTTTTATTTATATTATGTCAAAATTAGGTTGTTCCATGTCATCACAGAAATATAAGATATAAAGGTTCTGCTCTTGCTCATGAAAACTCACTTTTATCTACAAGCAGGTCAAAGCTCGAGTTATTTTGCAAAAAATGTCAGTTTTTTGGCGGAATAAGATGCAAGTTAATGAGAAACATTAAAAAAACACATCAGAAATGATTTTGAGCGATTTTTAAGCAATGAAACTAGAAAAATTGATTTTTCCCCATCAGGAAAAAATTTTTGGGGTTTATCCTCAAATGGGGAAAAAAAACACGGTATTAGACTCACAGTGTTGTCAAAGTTTAGACTGATGCAGCATCTCTTGCTTCTGCTTCTGTTGACTAGATGCGGTCAATAGATACTGCCAATTAGGCATTGACAAGCGAAATACCTTTTTTTGTACCTCAAATAAACCTTTTGAGAAAAAAAATTCAAAATGAGGAAAAAAGTTTTGTGGAGTTCAAACTGAAAGAATACATTCTAATTAATTGAGGAGTTAAAATCATACCTGTAATTGGGGAGGGGGTGCTCACCCCCAACTTGGTCAACCCTATACCCAAATTTGAAAAAATTGGAAAAATTAGCAAAATAGTGTTTTTTCTGGCCTTTTTTGGAAAATGTTCGAAATTTTTTTGACTTTTATGGGGTTTTTTGAGCTCCAAAAAATTTTGGAGATGTCGGAACCCCCACCTCAAAATTTTGGGCTTACCCTCCTCACCCAACTGGTTGAACCTCTTACAGGTATAGTTGAAATCTCAAAATTTTCTGATGCTTCAGGCCAGTAATGGGTATAATGAATGATCATAATTGTCTATCAGGTGCGGCAGTTAGAAAATCTACTTCCACTTACTTAAGATTAACCTGTAAGAGGTTCAATTAAAAATTCAAAAAAAGTTAAAAATTTTGTAGATTTTCCACAAAATGGTCAGAAAAAGCTACTTTCTTCCAATGTTTTCTGGGTTGGGAGGGTCCTAATATTTGAGTACTAGTTTAGGCCAAGTTAGGTGCTAGCCAATTTGGATTTTTACCCAAAAAATCCTGCGAGAGCCAGCTACTACTCCAATACAATATATTGATTAAGGAACTTCAATCGATTGTATTGATTTCAAAAAAGTCTTCGATTCTGTTGCACATAACAAAATCAGGTTGAAGTTGAAAAGTTACAGGTTTTTGGGAATCCTTAAAATGTGGATCATGAACTTCTTTTCTGCTTGTACCCAAAAGCTCACCATCAATCATCTCTGGTGGCAGATGCAACTAGTAGTTTTTCCTGGGGAAGCATATTAGGTCCCACCCTTTTTTACTTATTTATAAATAATCTTCCTGATAATCTCAAATCCGATGTTTATTGTTTGCTGATGATCACTATTTTTTTTACTTGACCCATTTGTACAGGTACAAACAATGGTCTAAATTTTGTTTGTGCTTCATTGGTTACACTGATTGGTATATCAAATTTAATTTTCACACCAGAAAAATGTTTATACTGGTACAAATAAGGCATAAAATTTTGTTTCTATTCAAGCCAAAAAGTACAAAAAAGCTATGCTGATGATGTTAAAATCTTCTGAACACTTCACTCAGTAGAAATATTCTCCACTCTGCTTTGAATCTTATTTTTAACTGGTCAATTAAGTGGCAGATGGAAATTACTGCCCAAAGGAGCACTGTTTGTATATGGGTTCCTCTAATCCCAAAAATAACTACACTATAAAAAATTCTATTATTCCTGGTGGAAATCCTTTTGTTAGAGATTTAGGTGTTCTTATTTCACAAAATTTAAATTTTAGGAATAATAAAATTCAGTCATTCATTCAAAAATATAAGGATAAAACATTGAAGATTACTAATTAAAACCAACAGTTGTTTCAACTTAGTGTCACGTAATATGCTGTATCAAAAATCACCATTGCGCAACAGCAACTGCATACAGTGTGCGTTGAAATCTCAATTGTAGGACTGTGTAATCATTAATGTGGAACCAAAGCAACAGAATTCCACAACACTGGTTCCTACGTCGACCGAGACAGCAAAAAAAATAGTGAAACCAAGGCCCCTGGTGCCTACAAAACTCCTTAAGGTCCTAGGAATAGGAACTTTTGAGAAAACAGTGAGCTGCATATTAACTTACAGTAGACTTTGGGATATACATACAATGTATAATGAAGGATTCTCCGTCGACATACACGAAACCGGCAGCGACTATGATGATTGATGAACATCCGTTGTCGAAATTACTTTGGTCTATAAAGGCGGCCACAAGCAAGGCCTTGGAAACCACGCGTCAATTGGCAGCATCCGCCAACAATCTGCCCATTTGCGACCAATTAAGCATAATGGATTCCAATGACAAATACCACGAAGTAAAATTTCAAATAAAAAATTTAAAATGTAAAACATGTATTGATAAATGGTCTTAATTTTTACATATTTACATTAAATCAAAAATACTAATACCTGTTTTCAAATTTTAGGAACTGTTGATGACCATCTTCAACTTGACTAAAGAGCCAAGTGCATCCGAGACCATTAAATCAAAAGGGGATGTCTACAATTTTGACATAATTAATGAACGTTTAGAAAGACATTTGTTGAACAATTTATGAATATACATTGCCAGAAAAATTTATAACATAATTATAGATATAAGAACAATATAAAACAAAATACCTTTTTAAGAATAATGTTGGCAGCAGTTCCAGCAGTGCCTGTGTATTTCATTATCAACCACCTTTGGCGACGAATGATTTGAGAACAAATGAGCTCCTCAAGGAGATACTCATGGCCATTTGCCAAAATAGGTCTAAATTGATGAAAATCGAAGAATTATTGTCTGTTTGACAGACAACAAGTAAGTTTCTAAAACATTAAAATAAAATATTAAAAGTGTTACCAACAAACTTACTAATAAAAGATTTGAAAACTTATCAACCAGCTTAACAATTAAAATAAAAAATAAACACATACCAACAGGTACAGCAAAGGACATCGCTGTGCCCGGGGTAACTTTCCTGCACCCATTGAGAATGGTGAATGACGTCCTAAATGACATAAAATGGCGCAGTGCTCGCTATTCAGAGACGCAAAACTAGGTCGACAAATTGACGGTGACGCTCACCTCTGAAGTAAGTGTAATTATTATTAATTATAAATTGTAATTGATATTGTTTTTTGTAATATTGTTTTTTGTAACATTGTTTTTTGTATTATCATTTTTAATCTTGTTTTTTGTATTATTATTTTCCTTATATTTCATATTTACTGTTGTAGGTGTTTTTCGGTGATGAGCTCCTAAAGAAATCGAACATTTTCATGCTCAATTATCAGACTGGGGCCACGTGGTTGCCCAAGGACTGCATCAATGAATTAGAGGCCACCGTACGTCGGGTGGTGGTGGATCAAAATCAGATTGCCAATGATTCGGATTTCGAGCCATTGTGGCTGCAGGTGGTTCATTTGTTGCAGAAACGGTGTTATAATCTGTGGCAAAATGCTGCAAAGACCGCAACGACGCACCAATTGGTGCAAATGGCCATTGACACCGATTGAACAGTCAGAATTTGATGCCGAATGCCGAATGAAAAGTCAGAACAGTCGTAGTTGTCCTGTATGTAATTTCAATATATATATATATAATTTTTCAATCCTGTATATAATTTTTCAATCTTGTCCTACATGTATGTTAGATTAATTTTGAAATAGCAGATAGAAAAAAAGAAAAAGCAAATGAAATAGTTTGCCTTCATCTGCTACTGCTATCGATAACGCCTTCATCTGCTACTGCTATCGATAACCCAGTGACAAGGTTATCAACTGCAATGCCTGGCCATGGGGACGTGGACCCTGAGGCTTTGCATCACCACATGCAGGTGAGCATGCAAGAAAAACTGCAAAAATGAACATTAAACAACTGAATAATCAATGCAAAACTTATTAATCACAGTAAATAACAGCATCACAGATTGATAATGAGATCATGATTGAATAATATTTTAAAAAATGTAACTTAAAATAAAGGTAACTAAACATAAACATGCATGAAATTAGAACACATAAACAAACTTACTAACCCCGATCAAGAAATGTTGAGCCAAATCAGAGACACCTTTTTCAGTGAAAACAACATCTGGCTCTTCTTCCTCTTTTGTCATTTCTAATTGAGTCAGAAAAAAGAATGGTTCAAATAATCTCTCTAATGCTCAAACAGTGATCACCAAATTGAGGAAATTAGAAATGTAAGTTCTAATTTTGTTGATTATATTAATAGGAGGCTACTCGAAGCTACAAAACATGGTAAACTTTTTACAGACTGGATGTGTTGAATAAACTCAAAGTTAGAATCAGTTTTTGTTCAATAATTCCAATATAATGTTCTCGAGCCAGTTGAAGGGCTGGGATAAAATTTTTTTTTCTTTCTTGATAATGAAAAGAAACGTCTTCTAACATCCAAGCAGCATATCTTTCAACTTATATCAGTCAGATATGCGAAATTATTTGCTCCAACAGCATTTTTTTAAGTTTTAATAATCTTACTTCTTTGGAATCAAGTATGCTTTGTCTAGAGAGATTGTTTAACTCCCGTATCGTTTTCATTCGATTTTCTCTTCTCTCTGGCATAGAACATGGAACCGTGAATTTTTTTGGTATGGTTACGGTTGGGAGCCATAGTGATGGTAACAGTTATGGTTATTTTCCCTTCTCTGCGGTTACGGTTATAACTGTGAGTTTTTCTTACAGTTACGGTTATAACCGCGGTTATGCATGAGAAAATATCTGCATTACAAAATTATTTATTCAAAAACACTACTACAAAATTATTGTCAAAATACAGTCGTTTACGTTCGAATATAAGCAACAAAACTGAGTACGAGTCGCTATGAGCACAAATTTCTGTTGATAATCAAAACTTTCCATATTATACAGGAACACCAAATAATAGTACAGTTTTTGGACAATTTTCTTACTTGAAAAGGTGTACCTTATAGCAACAATTTTAGCCCATTGCCTTTAAAGCCTAACATCAGCTCATTTTTTGAATACTTTCTATGAAACCCATTAACACATAAGGCATGGCATCTCTACCGACATCCTAATTTAAAATTCAAGAAAAAGTCTCTTTTGTTGTCCAATAAAATTGGATGAAAAGTTGTTAGCTTTTATTTGAGTGCATGGAATATTTCAATAAAATAAAAGTAGCATGCTTTAAAGTATGTGTAACCCTGGGATAACCGCCAATAATATGGACAGTTACAGTTATAACTGTAAAAAGCAGACACAGTTACAGTTAAAACCACCGCACAAAAATTTTATGGTTAGTGGCTACGGTTACAGTTAACCACAGTTAAACTGTGGTTACTGTTTAACCATCCAGGGTCTACTCTTGCTCCATTTTGTGGGCTATCATTCATGGGTTTAAGTATTTCTCATTTTCATCCTTCTTGGGTAAGTGTGAAATAGTTGGAAGCTCGTGCATTAAGGTTGATTCCTGGCTATCTCCCTTGCCGACTCTCTATTTACTTCCAACTTACAGACTAGGACAGGTAATGGCCTGAGGGATCTTTAAACCCACTTCTACTTTAAATGGTAAATGTTGAAAATAAATTAGCCTCAGGATAATTAGTAAATATCCAACCAGAATGATAGCTGGTAAATAGCTAAGTTTAATAAGGTTAACTGACACAACAGATCCAAGTGTACTAAATACTACAATGAAATGAATGAATGTACAAAACAACACAGCTTATATTATCACTGAAAATCACAGAATGTTGTAGAACCTTGTAGAATACAAAAGAATATTATAGAATGTGGCGGAAGGTTCTAGAACTTTCCAGTACAATGCAGTACATGAAATGTACATGGGAGCATACTGTAAGTTATGCATCACTGGTACTTGCACATCATCATGCAATGTGATCATATTGTAAAATATATATCAGTAAAATGTTGGTTATGTCGGTGAATTTCCCATTTTTTGAGAAATGAAATTAATTCTTTTTTTTTTAGTCTGCCTCGGTCATCTGGGGATGCCTCAGCTTTGGAAATGATCTGTTCTAGCTCTTCATTGGCAGGTTGGTGTCACGTGCCGACGGATTTTGTCGAACATCACGTGATTCACATCACAATTTTTCATTATGTTTGTTGTTACGTTTTGTATTACAGTAATTTGCGTCAATTTTGCATTTCGTTTTTATACTTTTTACATGCAATTTATGTGTGTACTTTTTACGTTCATTTCTGTTGCTTTTGCGCACATTTTATTTCCGTTTCGAATTATTATTTTGTTATACACGTAGACTACGGTATGTGCCCGCTAGTCAAGAATTTCCATTAGAGATAAGCTCTCCGAGCTCATCGCTGTAATTGGAGCACAACGTGCACCTCTTATCAGTAAAAACTAGTGATGTTTCCCAACGTGAAAGGACTAGTTGGAAATTCTCACTAGTGATGTTCCTATGTTAAGCATGGAGAGTGAAAACTCGCCCCAATGCTTAACGTTGTGAACTGGAAAATGTCTATGTGATCATAGGCATCTTCTGCAACAATTTCCGCTGCAGAAGTTAGCTTGGGGGAGTGTTAACTCCGCCCAAGGCATACTGTAGTTTATGGA
The DNA here is from genome assembly GCA_963922205.1 of Romanomermis culicivorax. Lineage (NCBI taxonomy): Eukaryota > Metazoa > Nematoda > Enoplea > Mermithida > Mermithidae > Romanomermis > Romanomermis culicivorax. The sequence continues at coordinate 2,775,980 of CAWUHX010000004.1, read as the reverse complement.
GCCCTTTAAAAGGGCATGTTTCGTCTTTTTGTCACTCATTATTGGGCCTAACTGGTGTTTCGTCTTTTAGCCTTTGCGCCTCCCCTTTTGCCGTCGTCGACCTTTATTATATTTTATATTGTCGACTGCGTTCGCCGCTCGTCGAATAAAATTTACATATTCTCGCCTCCGGCCTTTATATACACTACCACAACAGTAACCCAACCGTAGGAATCCGTCCCCCTCGCCGTTAATCGTAGAACCCTGTCGCCCTCGCCGAGGAAACGTCCGTTATCGCCGCCTGCCGATCAGCAGCCACCAAACTCCACCCCGAATCGCCTGGATTCCCGTTCCCATACATCGCCATCTGTAGGATCCCAATTTGACCCCGAACCCGTCGCCCAGCGCCAAGTAATTTGAGAAGATGTTTCGTGAGTCTTCTCAGGGGTTATCGTTGTTGAGGGTATATTTGTGGGAGTCTCCCCTAAGCTAGTTTCCCCCGGAAGTACCCTCAGTTAAGAAAGCCCTCCGACCCTTAAGGTCAGGGCCGATAAGGGGATTTAGGTTAACAATCGGGTCCCCTACAGTACGCCATTCTTCGAATGGCACCGTCCCCCATTCCGGTGAATGAGGACTAGGGATTGGCACCCCCGACCCGGCCGCGTTGTCCATTATTCTACAGACCCTAGGACAAGGCCGAGGTACACCATAGGTTTACCTGTGGTAGTACCAGCTGGGTTGGGTTCCCGAACTGAAACCAACAACGGAGCCACCCCATGGGGTCATAGCATGTCACCTACAGTGTCATGACCATATTTCCTATGGGATATGGTACGGGTTTGCCCGTCAATGTGACTGATCACCCAATCTGTTTGATGTGACATGGCTCCACTTCAGTTAATGTGACATTGGTACATTTGTACAATTATCGAGTTGGTTCCCCGGCATTGGTCGACGTCATCTTGGATCAATGTCCGAATTTACATTATTTTTTTGTCGATGATCTGAGTGGCGAACAAATGCGAAAATTGCCCATGAAAGCGCCCAACCTGCAATATTTTCGATTACGCAATCACATCACTGACTATTATTCCGAAAATTCCAGAACTATTGCCCCGACCATCGACGATTTACTTAGTGGAAAATTTGCCAAATTTACGTCAATTATGCGTCCATAACAAGCTGTACGATTTATTGCTACGACACGAGCCGATAAAACGGTTGTGTAGGCGAAAAAGATTATTGGTCATTACGGACGCGCTTTCGCGTTCTAGAGCCAACTTGATCAATAAATGGATTCATCTTTGCAGCCAAGAAAACCTGTCGACGTGAAATCGTTCAACATCGAGCAATACTCGGTGTCTTTTTTTGTAAAAATCTGAATTTTTTCGGCCTACATTAAATCAGTAAACTTTTCTCTTGATTAGCGTTGCATGGCATTGTGGTAGATATTTGAATTACCAGATTTTGTCATTATGTACGTGGGTGAGTTAATTTACTTCTGCGATTTCGTTGAATTACTGTGAAGCACGTCTTGTAATATGTCTCAGCGTTGACGAAAAATTCTGGAATTGAAGAAGAAAATTTGGGACATCGTTTCAGTTTCCAGTGTTTTTCTGTCCACGGACATTTGTGCCAGTTGGCACCAGGATTGGCGGGCATTGCATTTTTGGGTTGATGGGGTTTTTTGGTTTTTTTGCGTTGGAAAATTGGACATTTCTGGCATACCTGTAAGACCTCCGACCCACCGTTTTTTTTCCTCGAAGATTTTTTCCACATGAGAACCGGACCCAAAATTTTTTTCCTCATTTTCCAAAAATTTTCCTCATTTTTAAAAACGCTTATAATGTGGCTATGGATGCTTTTTTATGCATTTTAAGAGCATGCCCAAGCATTTTGATGTATTCGGAGTCAGAAACCTGCGAAAATGAGGAAAAAATTGAGAAAATTATGGTTATGTTTGTTAAAAATGAGCTCATGAAGAATATATTGGTGTTTTACAGGAGCAGGTGAAGCATGTTAACGATAGAGTTCTCAGGAATTTATGCGCTCTATTGACATTTTGGTGGTTCCGATTAGAATCATCTAATTTTATTTAGCTCTTGGTCCGGCGCAGAGCGCCGAAAATTTTTTTGGATTTTCACTTTCTAAAACGCTGGAAAATGAACCTTCACAACGTTGAGAAATAAATTAAAATCAAACTGATGAACTGTAATTTGTTTTACGGGTTTTTATATTTCTATAATTTACTTTTATAATTTACGGGTTTTTATATTCTAAAACGCTAGAAAATAAATCTCTCCAACAGATATTTATTAATAGAAGTTCTAAAATCGCAGTCTAGAATGATGTCTTCAATTTCCATCTTCAATAAACGCAAAAGTCCAGGTTGCAAATGTTTAAAAACTTCCAAGCATCGAGAGGAAAAATCAGCGATTTTTTTTGTGCACGGACATTTGTGCCAATTGGCACAAGAGGCCAAAAAAATTTGTGCCAATGGCACAAAAAATTTTTTTTGCTAGAGACATTAATGAAAACTGCGGAAAAGTTTTAGGCCAAAAGTTTGATAAAAAGTTAACGTTTAACGCATTAATTTTTTTGTAAAAATCGTGCCCAACCTATTTTTCATCTAACCATGTCAGTGAGAAAAAAAACTGTGCAACAAAATAGTTCACGAAATCCCAAAAAGAAATGGAATGCTGAGACAATTTAAATAGCTCTAGAATTGTTCAGGAAGTTCAAATTGATTCAATTTTCGACTACGAACGAATATCATTGTTATGTATATTTAACAACCATGTAAAGAATAGGGAAAATAAAGTCGAAAATAGTATTAATTTTCGATCGAAACATTGTGCCATTATCAACGATATCGATTTTTCTATTTGAATCAATCAAACACAAAAAGTAACAATTTCAGTTTTAAATCCGAATCTGACTGAATGAAGAGAGAATATTCAGAATTTCTTTTTACTCATCAGTCTTGAGAGCCTGTAAAGTTTGCTGCAACGACACTAATACACTGTTCAAAGAGAAATCGTTCGCGTTCGGGTCAAATGTACGAATAGGAAATATTATATTCATTGATTCCGGCGCGAAGCGCCGAAAATTTTTTGCATTTTCAGCCCCTAAAACGTCTAAAAATCAAGGAAATTTAATGTTTGACCAGCCAAAAAATTTGTGCCAATTGGCACAAACGCTCAAAATTTTTTGTGCCATTCAAAATTTTTTTGTGCCAAAAACCATGTTGGCACAAAAAAAAAACACTGGGAAAAATTGAGAGAATAGATGAAAAATCTCATATTTGGGCGATATAATGGACTGTTAACGATTAGAAAATGAAACGAGCTGATTTGATTGATGGAAACTGTTGAGCATTAATTAGAAGTCGAAGTAAATATGCTAACGGCCGCGCCTGATAGAAAATAGTCAAGATTATACCCATGACCGGCGCGAAGCGCCGGAAAATTTTGAGATTTTGACCCTTTTAAGTCCGCCAAAACGCATCTTTTCGGTTTTGGATTCCACAAAATTTTTTCCTCAATGAGAACCATACCCAAAATTTTTTTCCTCATTTCGAAATTTTTTTCCTCAAAACACCCCATTTGAGGAAAAAAAAACGGTGCTCCGACCAGTTGGGGGTGGGGGGGTAAATCCGAAATTTTGGATGGAGGGGTAGGAAAAAGTCGAAATTTTTCCCAAAAAAGGCCAAAAAACATACACTTTTTGGCAAATTTTTTTAATTTTTTCCCAACTGGGAGGGGGGTTGGGGGGGGGGGAAATGATTTTGGGTACTGGGTTGGCCGAGTTGGGGGGGGGGGTCCCCCAAGTACAGGTATGATTTCTGGGCTTTTGGGTTTTTTAAGAAAAAAATTCCCATTTTGTTTCCAGAATAAAGTTTCTTCCTGATTTAATAATCAAAATGAGAGTTGAGTTAACGTTCATAACTGCAGTGCAGTCTTTTCTGACGCTGACATGACAACAGAGTTGAGATGAGATCACATAACAGGCAAATAAAATGCTATCGTAAATTTTCAATTCCGGAGACTTCTTAGCTTTATTCGATTCGGTTTCTATGACTGTTATGTTGAGTTGACTTACTCTAATCGAAAAGCTAAGGATCCATATTCAATAAATTCAACTTATGTTTGAATTGTCTTTTGGCTGATGTTGATTTGATCCCGTAGTTAATCTGAATAGTAAGCAGATTTTACTGCTCATGACATACCTGTACTTGGGGGGGGGAGGGGGTTGGGGCCTGGGGGACCCCCCCCCAACCATACCTGTACTTGGAGGGGGGGGAACCACCCAAACTTGGCCAACCCTGTACCCAAAATCATTTCCCCCCCCAACCCCTCCCCAGTTTGGGAAAAATTGAAAAAATTTTCAAAAAAGTGTATGTTTTTTGGCCTTTTTTGGGAAAACTTTCGACTTTTTTCTACCCCCCCCCCCCAAAAATTTCGGATTTACCCTCCCTCAACTGGTCGGAGGTCTTACAGGTATGGCTCATGAGTACTTATGAGCAGTGCTAGTGAGCAATACACAGCATTACTTGTGACTGCTAAAGTCTGCTCACAGCCATCAGCATTTGGTGATCTGACTTGAGCAGCCCTAAAATTTTGGGAAAGACAGCAGACCCACTTGAGAAAGGGACAGCTGATGGGTTTTTGAGTTCAAAAATGGGTTGAAAATGGACCACCAACCAAGTATTCAGGTTGAATGGCTGTAAGCAGTATGAATGTTGAAGAAAGAAACATCGAACTTCTTTTAAGCCTGCAAAAACACAATTTTCAAGCAATCCAGTGTGAATAAATGATCTCGGCAAGTGAAGATGATGAAGAGAATACGTTTTGTCACAAAATGCTGGAGAGCGGCCAAAAATCTGCTACGCAATATTGGTTAACGGAAGGCAAAACGTGGCCTTCGTTCCAAAAAATTGCCTTGAGAGTACGTTTAGCAAAATTTATTTTGTCATGTTATAGTCACGTGTTTACCATTTTGGTGTCCACTGCGTCATATCAGAGCCTGATTTTTCGACATTTGGCTTTGTTCACAGCAATTTGCATAATCGATTGCCATCTGCATCAGTCGAAAAGCTAGTCTTCATAAAATTCAATGCCAAAAATTTTTTTGACGGTGCATTATTTATGATTTTATTTGTTAGGATAAGGAATCTGTATTTTTGCTTAAAATCAGGAAAAATGATATGATAAGGTTTTGCATTATGAAGAATAAAACTTTAGATATGTTGCATTTCTTTTTCTTTCATATTTAATTCAGATCCACAATTGTGAAATGAAAAAAACCCTGATTAAACCCAGAAAAACCCATAAAATATCCGAAAAACCTACGAAAACCCTAAAAACCCAAATTCGAAATTTCGAAAATGGGTTTTGTTTTCCCAACCCTGGTTGGCACCACCGTTTTTCTCCTTAAATGGGGTCTTTTGAGGAAAAAATTTTGGAATGAGGACAAAAATTTTGGGTATGGTTCTTATTGTAGAAAAAATTTTGGGGAATTCAAAAACGAAAAGATGCGTTTTGGTGGACTTGAAGGCATATCCATACCTGTAATTGCGGAGGAGGTTGGGGGGGCCCCCACCCCAACTTGGTCAACTATATAACCCAACCCCCCACCAAACTCGGAAAAATTGGAAAAAATGAGGCTTTTTTGGCCTTTTTTGGGAAATTTTTCGACTATTTTGGGGGTTTTTTCGACCCCGCTCCCCAAATATTTATAAATGTTGGGACCCCCATCCCCAAAATTTTGGGTTTATCCTCCCCCCCAACTGGTCGGACCTCTTACAGGTATGAGCACATACATGTAATGGGGTTCCGAGGTCTTGGGAGGGGGGGGGGTTGGAGCACTTTTTTGGGGCCGGGGGTCAGTAATTCCCAAAATTTTCGGGGGAGGGGTCCCTGAAGGAAAAAAATTCGATTTTTTCCATGAAAAATGTTCGAAAAACGGTTTAAAAAGTAGTAATTTTTGTCTGAAAAATGATAAAACATGTACTTATAGCGCGAAGCGCCGTGAAAATTGACGTTTTTGACCATTTTTTGTTCAAAAATTTACATTTTTCATGGAAAAAATGACATTTTTCAGTATTTTTCCGACTAAAACTATGGGGGTCCCTAGGGCTACCATATGGCTAGCCATAGGATTGGAAAATCCTGGCGGGGGTCGCCCAATGGCTAGCCATATGGTCGACGATTTCTGGGGAGGGGGGGGGTTCCCATAGCACCCCCCCCCCAATTACATGTATGTATGAGCATACCTGTAATTGGGGGGAATCAGCCTTAAATTACCTGTAAATGGCTGCAGAGGTTTTTTTGCACAGGCTAGGTTGCAATGTTCGACTTGGGGAAGAATTTTCGGTGCCTTGATAAATTTTTGGTTGCTCCCTCAAAAATCAATGAATTAGCCTAGTTTAATCGGAAAAACTACCAAAAGCTTCGTTTTTTTGTATTTCATTCGGATCGCGTCGGGTTTAGGCTTTTAAAATCCAATTTTCTGAGTTTTAGTGGGAAAATGAAAAGGTTAGTATGAGTAAATTGTTGGGCGCTGAGCGCCCAAAATTTTTCTGCCATTTTGATTTGTAGAACGCTGGAAAGTGAATCTTTTCAACGTTTATTTCCAAGACAGAAGATTTAATTTTTCAGTGAATTCAATGAATTTTCAGTCGAACAGACTACAATTTAAACGCCAGAGCAAAGCAACGAAGAATTTAGATTCTTCAACCAGCAAGAATTTCTATTCGGACTCAAAATGTTCTAATGACACAAATGTCAAAATAGTTTTAAAGATCGCAAAAAATGTTTGGGAATATAACCGAGAAAAATCTTGCTTTTCGTTAAATTCGCCAAATAACAATAAGCAGGGTTGAAACAGAAAGAAGGGCACAATGAAACGGCTCTCGTGTAGTTTTCAGCTGTTAATGTTTCTTATGATCGGATCTATTTTACTTTTTTCTCTCAGATAAAACATATTGATTTTTGTCAATTTTTTTCAAAATAATCGACGTTTAGTATTTTTAATTCTAATCAGTCAATATTCAAGTAATGTGGATGAAACTCTGTAGTTTTCATGCTAGATGTTTTATCTATCGACGGCAGCAAACCGCATTAAAAAAAGCTTCATCCATTCGGAAGTTATGAAAGTTAGCACCGGTCGCCTTTTTTGGGCTCACCCCGTATAAATTGAAATCCCCATTGATAATGGCGCCTGAAGATTTAGTTTTGAATCCTGAAAATTTGGCTATATTTTACAATCGTTATCACAATCATTAGAACACATTACGTTACATAACCAAACTGTGGTTTGCTCGCCTCCCAGGTAAAACCTCTTTTTGAATGTGGGACTCGGAATAGCCGACGTTGTCGAATAATAGGTTTGAAATCTGTATGCTCACATATCAATGATTTTTAGCTCTAAAAGTGATATTGATCAATGCGCACTGCACTCAAAACTTTTAATTTTTGGACATATGTTTTGGCTCAAAAAAGTTATTTTTGGCTATACATGGGTTTTTTTTCTATTTCGGGCCACTTGGAGTGGTATACATAGGTGCCGAGCCGAATACCGACAAATTGAAAATTGGGAAGGGCCGTCGATAACTGGTTACATAATACGTACACAGGGATGCACGGCAGGAATTTTCTAGGGGGGTGGTCCTCGGATTTTTCATCAAGAGGGGTGGGGAGACAAAAAAACAAAAGAAAGTTCCACAAGTTTTTCATACAAAATATGCGTAAAAATCATCAAAAAAGCTGTCGTGGAAAGAGATCACGGGGGTGTTTGACGATTTTTTCGGGCTAGGTAGGGTGTCCAGGGTCTTAGATGGGAGGGTTTCCCCTTATATATGTGCATGTTTGGTATACATAGGATGTATCGTCGTATGAAACAATTATTGGGCTAAATATTCCTTAATGTTATTGATTATGTTGAAATGTTTCTTTTGCAATTGATTTTTCGATGTAGAAAGATGATGTTGATGGGATATTTCCAGATCGTTGAAAAATTTGAAGTTTCTTTCTGGATCCTGATACTTCGCCATTAGCCAACCTGGTTTTCTACAAGTCGAAGCATCAGTTCCGTATTATATTGGTTTTTTTGCTTTTCATCAGCTGTTATGTAAAGCTATCATTAATACGGTCCCGATCCATATTTTTTTCGCATCATGATTAATTTGCCTTCGTCTGTTACGTGTTCTTCTTCGTTATTGGCCTATTACCTTTTTAATTTATCGAATCAACCTTCGGATAATTACGGTAAATTATTCAGTCGATGAAATTAGATGGCTCTTGAATTCCAAAAAAAATTCAAATTTCTAAGAGCATATAGTTATTTCAAGCAAATTTCGAATTCGATGTCATTTCCATCATTGTTGAGTGTTAATTTTAAATTTAAATTCACAGGTTTGATTTTCGGCACTCACGCAACCAGGCTCAAACGAGAAATAGAAGACGGGCGCGAATTTTCGCACACCGAAGAAGCGACGGTTGTCGTTAAGGAATTCGTTTTTTGTGATATAAGGGACGAAAAGCGTAGTTTATTCGACTTCGCTTACGAAATCAATCAAAATCTTATAGCCGAACAATGCTCGCTTGCAGTAAGGCATCATACTGATAATATTATTCTTATTGAGGAAAATGAGTCATTTTTTGCTCATAGAATTCTGTATTTTGACCTATACATGTAATTGTGGAGAGTGCCTTAGGAACGCCCCTAGGAAACCGTTTACCATATGGCTAGCCGTTCGGCGATCCCTCACTGGATTTGTAGTCATATGGTAGCCATAAGGACCTCATACTTCTAGTTAGAAAAACACTGAAAAATGTCAATTTTCTAATGAAAAATTCAAATGCTTGAGCAAAAATGTTCAAAAATGTCAATTCTCTCGACTTTTTGCGCCACGAATGCATTTTTATGGTTTTTTAGACGTAATTACTACTTTTTGAACCGTTTCCATCTTTTTTGGCGAAAAAATCCAGAATTTTCCCTAAATCGACCCTTCCCTTCAAGCCTGTAGCCAGTAATTTTTTTTTTGGGGGGAGGGGTGAGCATACATTCTTTTTTTAGTTCACAATAACATTGGTATTTCTGACTTGACTTTTTCTAGAAGAAAAACCCAAAAAGTTACCTCTCACTTGAAACATTTCGGGGGATCTTGGCCCGCCCGACAACTTCCCCTGCTTACAAGCCTGCCTCTCTTGGATTTTTTGGGAATCGGTGACCCACGGCCGTAAAAAATTCGCCGGAATCCCCGGATCGCGGGGATCCGTACACGTTTGCTTTGGCCACTGACCAATTATCGGCTCACGTTTTTTCTACGGTTCGTCGTCTATAAAAACTGCAGAAAGGATTAAAAATATACACGTAACGGAGCCCCGAGGTCTGGAATGGGGGCTCGGGCGACTTTTTTCGGGCCGGGGCTCATTGATTCCCAAAAATTTCAGGTGAGTTGTTTCTAAAGAAGAAAAAATCGAATTTCCTATCAGAAAAGTCCGAAAAACGATTGAAAAATAGTTATTTCTGTCTTAAAACGGTAAAAAATTATGTATTCCGCGAAGCGCCAAGATAATTGACGTTTTTGATCATTTTTTTGTCCAAAAATTGACATTTTCCAGTATTATTTTAAAAATTGTACAGGGGTCTCATTTAAACGAGAATTTTCGATTTTTTCGTCTAAAAGGTATGAAAAACGATGACAAATGTCATTATTGTCTAAATATCTTAGAAACCTGTATTGATTTGACGAAGTGACGAAATAGTTGACATCTTTGACCGTTTTTGGCTCAAAAATGACCATGTTTCCTTTTTTCTACCTCAAAAATAGGGTATATCTAGCCACAACGGCCGACGATTTCTGCTAGGCGTTTCTTATAACACTCCCCCCAATATTGTACACGTATGATTTTACTCCATTAATACAGTGATTTTCCAAAGCGTCTAAAGTATCTTTCCTCTAAAATACAGCAAATTTGTAGTATCAAACAAGGTGGGAAGAAAGTGTCATAAGAAGCCCTGAAAAATCGTTGGTCTTGTGGTGATCCCTTACAATCATATGGCTATGGCTAACCATATGGTAGCAATGAGAAGCCTCATACTTTTCGTTTCAAAAAAGCTAAAAAATGCAAATTTTGGTCATTTTTTAACACAAATCGTTCGTAATTTACTTTTTTCGGAGCTTCAGGCTCAGACATGCTCAGCAAGAATTTTCCAGGGGAAGGGTCGTTGGACTTTTTATCCAGGAGTGTAGGGGGTTGGGCGAGCAAAAAAACAAAAAAAAGTTTTGCAAGCTCGTTTTTCATACAAAATTTGCACAAAATCGTCAAAAAAGTTGTTTTGGAAAAAGTTCAGGGCGTTTTTGACGATTTTTTGGGCCAGGGGGTGGCCAGGGTATTAGGTAAGGAGGTTACCTCCTACCATACATGTAACCAGGCCCGTAACTAGGAATTTTTTTCAGGGGGAATCACCAAAATGTTTTGACTTACTCAAAACTTGGCGAATGGAGGTCGCGCAGCGACCGACCAGTGGGTTGAGGGGTCCAGGGTGGCGCGCTTAAGCGCCCCCTGGTGGGGTCCAGAAAAAATCGATTTTTAATACTGTTAGTGCTCGAAAAATTTCTTAAACGCTATATTTAAAATACATAATTGAGAAAACTCAGGATCAAAATTTATTGGCACTAAACAACTAATAAAATCTATTCAAAATTAATGAAGTGCTATGCGTCTATCACCGGTTTCGGCAAACTAATCACAATCTGTAGAAGCGGTAGTTGACGCTAGTGTTACAACTGAATTAATATTTAAATAAATTTTAACTCATTAGAACGATGATACAATTTTATTCTAACTAACCTGTTGATTCTGAAGGTTTTTGTGAATTATTCGCAGCACTGGATTCACGTGAAGAAGCTGAATTTGATGCTACACATTGACGTTTGTTGCTTAAATTTGAAGATGTAAAATAGCTAGTGATACGCTCCATATTGTATTAGATTCAAAAGTTGAAACAATCCCGAAAAAATTTTCATAAACTTCAACCCCTAAACTTATAAAATACATACAGCATGAAAAAGCGTAATATTATGTAGGAAACAGCGAAATGAAAGTCAATCAATATTCAACAAATGCATTACACTGTTAGACATGCAAATTTTATTATAAAATATAATATTTGTACTTTTAACTCTTCATTTTTATGATTCAATAAAGGAATAGAAAAAAATTCACAAGTGCCAAGAGTAGTCACTTGTTCACATACATGCGCTGGATCAGATACGCTAAAAAATTTTTTCGGATTTCATTTCAGGGGGGGAATTCCCCCTATTCCCCCCCCCCCCTAGTTGCGGGCCTGCATGTAACGGAGCCCCGGGGTCTGGGGGGGGTTGGGCCACTTTTTTGGGCCGAGGGTCAGTAATTCCCAAAATTTTGGGGGGAGGGGTCTCTGAAGGAAAAAAATTCGATTTTTTCACGAAAAAAGTCCGAAAAAGAGTTTAAAAATAGTAATTTTTGTCTAAAAAATTGACATTTTTCATCAAAAAATTGACATTTTTCATCAAAAAATTGGCATTTTGCCTAGCAAAAGTATGGGGGTCCATGGGCTACCCTATGGCTAGCCATAGGATTGGAAAATCCTGGCGGGCGGTCGCCCAATGGCTAGCCATATGGTCGACGATTCCTGGGGGGGGGTTCCCATAGCACTTCCCCCCAATTACATGTATGCCTCCTACCCCCTATGCGCATGTAAGCTCAGGCTATAAAATAATTTTGATGCTTTTTAGACAATTTTTCGGACTTAATGGGCGAAAAAACTGAATTTTTTCTACTAAGTCCTTCTGAAATTTCGGATCCTCTCTATAATCTCGAAAGCCGGAGTTCCGCCATATGCACGTGTGGGATCAAATGATAGATTTGATTGAGATATGTTCAACAACTTGGTTTGAAACGTCGAACTTTCATTTTTGACAGACTACCTTATAGGGAGGCGTTTAAGGGGTATTACCCCTACCTTATTTCCTGAAAATTGATCACTAGTTGTCTAATTTTGAGAAAAAAATGATATGTTTAGTATTTAGCAACACTACCACCGCAAATTTTCAACTTTACCCCTACTTGGAAAGTCTGATCTTGGGGACCTCTGATTTTTGACGCAATGTATATATAGTTTTGGTTGGAGTGCAGAGGTCCCCAAGGTCAGATTTTTCAGGTAGGGGTAAAATTGAAAATTTGCGGGGGTAGTGTAGCTAAATGTCGACTAAATACGTCCTTTTGTCTCAAAATTAGGCAGCCGGTGATCGATATTAAGGACTTAAGGTGGGAGTAATATCCCCCTCATACCCCTCCCCATGGGGCACTCTGTTGGAGTGGTTCGCTAAAGTTTGGGTAGACTTTGATTCACTCGCCTAAATTTTACTTGCTAACGATCGATGTATATATACGTGGTAATTTTTCTCATTAGGGAACACATGGTCGAAATATGAACGGTGATAAAAATTCAAATTTACAACTCATAGGATGGTTCGCCTTTAATCGATCATGGCACGAGCGATTTCTTTCCGTTTATGAACAGATATCGGAGAAAATGGTCGCAGGTCCATTACGGTTTAATCAAATACTTTCAACACAAGAGAATGATAGGCAGACTACCCATAGGGAGGGGCATCAGGGGGTATTATCCCTACATTAAGTTCTAAAAAATGATCACTGGTTGCCTAATTTTGAGAAAAAATTGTATGTTTTGTGGACGTTTAGCTACACTGCCCCCCAAATTTTCAACTTTATCCCTACCTGGAAAATCTGATCCTGGGGACCTCTGATGATAGGTACTACAATCTATGATAACATAAAATTTGGATTTTGATTAAAGTTAGGAAGAAGAAAAGGAAGTTAAAACAATTCTGATTCTGTATGCATGCCTCTCTTTCTCCAAAAGTGTTTCTCCCATGTTTCCTTAGATGCTAATTTCAAGCGGCCATTGATTTTCGTGCAAGCATACGACCGAATTATGGGTGCCGATTCAAATGTCGTTGGAGTAAACGAAACTAATATACGAGCTTTCGTGTAAGATAGACTGAAATCTGTTTTCTGCGTCTAAAATTATTCCCTGTACTTCATCTTTGCTTCAGGTTCAACGAAAAGGACAAAACCTTTAAACCGGTTGATTTCAAATTTACGAACGTCGGTGATACGAGTCATAAAGAATATACGGAAATTTTGGATAGACGTTTAGCGTCGTCGAATTGCGGAGAATTTTTAAGCGATTATTTTGAAAAGCAGTGAGTTTATTTACTGTTTTATTTTAAGATTAAATTTTCCATTTCTATTTTCTCAGCAACGTGGATAATATGCCGGATTTTGTCGCCATGCAAACGGAAAATCTGCTCCAGACGGCTAAATTGTCGTTGATCAAGCGTATAGATCAAATAAGCATGGACCCGTCCCTCAGGAAATTCACGACGTCGGCACTGTCAGGCCCGGCTGAACGAGCGCCTCCTCCAGTTCCGGCTAAATTCTCAATGAACGGTTGTCAGCCTAGCGCATCTTCGTTTTTGAAGACGCCTAACCCTATTGATTCGTCACCATCAGTAATTAGTAGTATTTAATCTAGAAAACAGGTCTAACATAATTCTAGAGTCACACAGAGGTCCGAGTTCTGGAGGCGGCGGTAAGGCGATCATCTTAACGGTGTGGTCATCGATCGCTCAAAAATTCACATAGACTTTGGAAACTTTCATTTTTTACCTCAATTGTCCGAAAAATGGTAATTTTTGTAAAAAAACATAAAAATAGCACCGAAAATTGACATTTTCGACCACTGTTTTTTGCTCAAAAATGTTGTTAAATATTGATATTTTTAGTTTTTTCCACCAAAAGGATGAGGTTCCTATGGTTGGCCTATTAGGGCTATAATGATTAGCAAATTTTTGTTTCATCAAATGGCTATTGAAATGTATTTCTGAGAAATATCTTATGGAATTTCACCGTCATTTTCGAAAAAAACTCAAATTTTCTTGGCGCTTCGCGATGGTCCTCAAACACAAATTACTTCGTTTTCCGGCATTTTTGGGCGAAAAAATTGAAATTTTCCTCCTTTAATGACCCTCTTTCCAAAAAATTAATATATAACCCTACTCATAAAAGAGTCGCCCGAATTTATCCCACTAGATCTCGTAGCTTAGATATTTTGTGCTCAGTCTAGTAGTTACCCTATCAAATATATATCACAGTTTTGTGTTTTTCGAGATTTTTTGACCACATTTAAAACCACTCGTTTTTACGTTTTTTTCATTCATTATTTTTGTATTTTTATGGAATCGGCAAATTTGTGAAAAAAATTAAAAAAAACTAATCTGAATTGAACACTTGATTTGTAATTATAGTTCGAATTTTACTGAAATCCACTCGTAAATTCAAGAAAAGTAAAATTCCCTTGAACCACGTTTAATGACGAAAATGTAATAATCTTGTTTATACATTTTGATCGTACGTGTAATTTAGTCCGAAAACTCAGAATGCATAAGCTGAGAGGCGAATTTTTATTGAAATTTTGACACAAATCCATTTTTTATTCTAGACTAATAAAATGAAATTTATAGTTTGGAATTCGTGTTGCAAACTTATACGAAAATTCATAAAATCCGTATTTATCGAACGAGGCGCCCAAAAAATCGACGTTTTCGACCGGCTTTTGTTCAAAAACGATTATTTCCTATTAGAAAATAGATATTCTTTCTAGAAATGGGACGGATACAGTTTTGGCTGAATCGGATCCGGATCTAAAAAGCTGAAATCGTCGGATACGGATCCAGATCCTAAACAGCAAATTCGACCGGATCCGGATCATGAACAGCAGATTCGACCTGATCCGGACCTGAAAAGCATATTCGACCGGATCCGGATCTTGTATATATAGCATATATATAAGTATGCACATTTACATACAAATGTGGAGGGAAGTGCTATAGGACCCCTCCTCCAGAAATCGTCGGCTATATGGCTAGCCATTGGGCGACCCCCCCCCCTAAGATATTCCAATCCTATGGCTAGCCAT
The DNA here is from genome assembly GCA_963922205.1 of Romanomermis culicivorax. NCBI lineage: Eukaryota > Metazoa > Nematoda > Enoplea > Mermithida > Mermithidae > Romanomermis > Romanomermis culicivorax. The sequence continues at coordinate 2,760,947 of CAWUHX010000004.1, read as the reverse complement.
ATATTAGTTACGTCATTCGGGAAGGTGCTGTAGAACCCCTCCCCCATGCTTTTGGTTGGAAAAGGACTGGAAAAAGTCAATTTTTGGATGAAAAATGTCAATTTTTGAACAAAATATGGTCAAAAAGGTAAATTTTAATTTTGAAGAATCAGTGAAAAAGTCTCCCGATCCGCCCCAGACCTCGGAGCCCCGTTACATGTATGATATGTATAAATTTAATTTCTTTAAAATGAGGTTGTGTGAATTCATACCTTCTAAATCGCGCCAAATTCACCTTTTCGTCAAGAATTTTTCCACACGGCCAAAAAATGTGCACGGGGCAAAAAAGAGAGTTTTTCCTTCAGGAAGTAAAATGAAACCTGTAAAGTCAATAACAGATCAAGACTTATGATGTAAACTGTCTTTTATAGACAAAACTAATCAAAGTTCACATTTACATTTATACCATAAATCGTTCAAATTATGATGCAGTTAAAAAATTGATGTTCATGAGGTATAATTTGGTTATTTTTGGTTTGTAAATTTGAAGAATTTTATGCAAGCTCAAGTGAATGTAGTTCCCAAAATGGTCGGATCTCAGTCTTCGACAGGGTCGAATCCGGATCTCAGGAAATTCCGATGCTCGGATCCGCATACCAGAAAATTCCAAAAATAGGGTCTGGATCTAGAAAAAAGAGCTGATCTTCGCGGATCCAGATCCGGGTACCCGTCCCATCTCTAAATTTTTCTGCCTCTTCCGTCCCTAAGGGTGGGAGGTTATATACCGTAGCCCTATGGCAGCCATTTGATTGACAGAACTTTCTGATGAATCTTTACACGTTAGGATTATTGCATGGTAGAAACAATAACTATGGTGTAAAGATGAAGACCGGTGATTGACTCGAAAGGGTTTTTTACAACGGTGTTGATAAAGTTAAAAATTTTTGTCTTGCTAAGAAAAAATAATATAAACAAATTAAGGAAGTTAGAAGTTGTGCTAATGGGCCTGGCGCTAAAGAACCCCGTTGACCTGTACAATTTGAAATAATGCTTCACCTTGCACTTTGTATAGAACTTGATCTCGACTGTTTGATCTTGTATCTCTTAATAACTACTTTTTGTACTTTTACTCTTCTAGAGCGCCGCCAGTTCAAAATTGATCAATTTAACGCCTTCCGACGAGTCGATCGACGGTGTAAGATCGCCCAAGGTACATACATTCCTGAAATGACTTAAGCGTTGCCGAGCGGGAACTGTCATCGATTTGATTAGTCGGAAAAAATGTGCCATCAATTTGATTGGTCGAAAAAATGTAGTTGACTGCATCCTATCCCTAAGCCTAAACCTGAGACTAAGCCTCAAAATTTTTCCGGAAAAACTGACAAAAATCGATACATTTTTGTGACCAATCAAATTGATGACAGATCTCGCTCGGTGATGCTTAATCCTGAAATACATATTATTATTCAACTCCTCCGCTTTTTCATTTGTTTGTATTCTACTACAAAGTAGAATACAGAATCGGGGACCCGTACTTTCTACACTAGTTGCGAATATAAACCGCAAAAATGGGCGGAGCTTATTATTTGACCGGCAAGGCAAATCTGCTGGCAAATTCATAATGGCGGCACACCGGATCCGAATTCACAAAAAAACATATGTAAATCACCTCACCGATTTTAAGACTACAAATGAAAAAATTGTTTATTGGTTGAAAAATGAAGTTTTTCATACAAAGCTGATTAATTCTCGAATTCTGATTTCCTGTTTGACCTCAGAATTGATACAATTTTTAATGATTTGCCCTAATTAATCAAGAATCGTTGATTTTTTTGATTTTCTAGTCGATTGTAAATCTCGGCGCATTGACAGCGCTTGTTCCCAAGTGATCAGCCACGTGGTTTCATTGGTTAATTGGCCTAATTAAGAAAAATAGATAGACTTCGAGCCAGGCTGACACATAGGGAGGGGTACGAGGGGGATATTATCACTACCTATGGGCCTAAAAATTGGTCAGTAGTTGCCTCATTCTGACAAAAAATGACGTGTTGAGTGGACATTTAGCTATACACTACTCCCGCAAATTTTAAATTTGCTGCTACCCGAAAAATCTGACCTTGAAAACTTCTGCTCTGAAACTCTGTAGAAACTGAAAACATATGCATGCGAATAGATAAGCATAGTGGCTCGAAACTCAAAAAAACACAGCTACTCTCTCATTTGGAGCATTTTCATGTGAGCGATTCCCAAGTGGGCGATTCTCAAATGAGCGAATTCCGAATTGAGCGATTCCCATGTGAGCGAATTCCCAAATGAGCGATTCCCTTGAGCGAATTCCCTTTTGGGTGATTCCAAATGAGCGATCCAGAATGTAATAAGACTTTCTTCATGTTTTCCTTCTTTACCTCATGTTTTTCCTTGTATGTATTGCTTGTATATTGCTTATGTTTTCGTTTATGTATGTTTTTACGTTTGCATCTTTTTTCTGTGCTTTCTTCCATTTTCTTCCTTCTTGTCATCTAAGTTTTTCGTTTTCTCGCTCATAGTACAGTACATTACAAGTTGTCATTTTAAATAACCTTAGTATTCCGTATAATTCTTGTACAGTTCGGCATGCTTGAGACTTTCAGCGTTGTAAGCGTGAAAATAGAAAATATAAACAAAAGAATGCTGGAATAAGGAAGAAAACATCAAGAGAAAGGAAACAAACAAAAATGAACACATTAAGAATAAAGGAAAATAGATGGAAAGGCGTTAGAAAAAGAAAGAACATGAAAAATGTGACAAGAAAGAAGGAGCAAGATAGAGCAAGCAGCAAGGAAAAAGGAAAAAATAATGTCAAAAATAAAGAATCAGGAGAATACAAAAAGGAAAGGGTAAAAAAGTAAAAGCAAAAAACCTAGATGAAAAGTGAGTAAGAATGAAGAAAAAATCACAAAAAATAAAATTAAATAGGAGATACAGCGTTCTGCATTGTATAAGAATTATATGGGAGACAATGCTTATTAAAAATGGCAATTTGTAATTTATGTTTGAAAATATAAAAATGCAAAAATGTACATAAACGGAAACATAAGCAACACATAGAACGAAAGAAAAGAGAAATATATACAAAGAGAAATATAAGCTAAAGAAGAAAAATCTGAAGAAAGTGTTATAACATTCTCAGTCGCTCGCTTGGGAATTCGCTCAATAGAGAATCGCTCAATTGGGAAATCGCTCACTTGAGAATCGCTTTCTTTGGAATCGCTCAATTGGGAAATCGCTCACTTGGAAATTTGCTTAGTAGGAAATCGCTCCATGAAGAATTCGCTCAGTTGGCAATTCGCTCAATGGAGAATAACATACTTGGGAATTCGTTCAATGGGGAATCGCTCAATTGGGAATCGCTCACGTGGGAATCTCTCAATCGGGAATACACCTCACATCTTAATAATTTAAAATTGTCATTTTTCCATTTTCGTATTTTACATATTACTTTTCGTTACTCGCCCGCAAAGCTCCGCCCCCAGTTTAGGTGTGATGTAGTGTAGAAATTACTATGCCAAATTTGTGTGCATATCACCACTTTCTTTTTTCAATCATATCCATACATAAAATCCTGAATTTTCAAGTTTCTTTCATTTAACCATTTTTCTATTTGTTTTCCTTATTTCCTAAATTTTGCTTACAATATGATGCAAAGAAAAAATTTTTTTAATTCGCAGGAACAAAGCAAGTTTCTGATTACGCCCGCAATGACGCCGCGCCCCCACCAACCATTGGCGCCCTTCAGCTTGACTAACGGTGGCCAAAAAAGAGAAAGTAAATTGACCGATGGTATTCATGCAGGTACTAAATGTTTTTTCACGAAAAAAAACTTTTTTTCGCTTACAAAAACTAATATTTTTATCTATTTTCGTCATTTTTTCCCGAAAATTTTCATATTTTTCTTAGGGTCCCCGCCTTTTAATGACGTTTGCGAGTCAATATTGGACATTCCGGATCAATATATAACGACCAGATCGGCGGCTAATAAAAGAACCAAAAATGACGAACCAGTGAACATGGGCAAAGGTCGAGGGCTGAAAAAGTAACTCCACCGACGGTGGAGACGGGCTCAATATTTACATAATCTAGTTCGTAATCTCGTAAAACGGCTTCGAAAATATTGTATTTCCGACGACTTTGGTATTTCGGGCATATTTTGGATTTCGGAGCCGTAATTTTTACAAAGTTTTGGATTTTTCGCGATTCTAATTTTCGCAATTAGAAACATAGAATTCTATAAAGAATCAGCAATTTCGTGATTTCAAAATCAGGATTCGATAATCTCCAAAGTCTGGATATGTGCATCTATACGCAATTTTCGATTGTATTTGATTTTCGTCTGATTACGCTTTGTTTTTTTCTGATTATTTGTATTTTAAATGAAACATTTTATTACTGAATTTAAAAATTTTTAAATTTATTTGCGCCCGGTTGCCAATGTTTTTATTCGGCTATTTAAATTCTAATGCTAATTTTCCCAAATTTTTCATAGATGCTGTCAATGAAAGCCAAGACTTCGATCAAAACTCCGAAACAATTGTACAAATTTTTGTACAAAAGTATCGGAAAGTTGCCCGAAGGAGCGCAGGGATATTACAAGCGTTTCGTTAGGCAGGTAAAATTTTTCTCCGTTGCTCGTCATTTTTAGACTAATAATGTCAATCTTGCAGCAGTTTAATAGTCATAGCGACGAAAACGACCCCGAAAGAATAGAAAACATCGTGAAAAAGGCAGTTGAAGATTCGAAATGGATTATGAAAAAAGTAATTTTCAATATTTTTCTATAGGAAAGTGAGTAACTTTTTTTAATTCAATGTTTTCTTCATAACATGCTTGCAAAGTCACCTAAATTTTTTTTGGATTCGAATCTTACATGTAATAGAGCTCCGATGTGTGGGGTGTCTGGCGACTTTTTCGAGGCTGTGGGTCACCGATTCCCCAAAATTTTAGGCGAGGGGTCCCTAAAGAAAAAAAACGATTTTTCCGCCAAAAAGGTGCGAAAAATGGTTTAAAAAATAATTTTTGTTTAAAAGAATCGAGAAAATTGACATTTTGACCACGTTTGTTGAAAAATTAGCATTTCTCATCAAGAAATCGGTATTTTTTAAAATTTGTTTGACCAATACTATGGTTGACCCCATGACTACTATATGGCTGCGGCTGGCCGTAGAATTGGAAAATTTCGGGGGGATCGACTAATGACCAGCCATATCCGACGAATTTGGGGGGGGGTTCCTATAGCGCTTCCCCCCTCTAATTACATCTATGATTCAAAAGGTGTACCGTGAGTTGTATCAGCCGACTGCACCATTTCAGCCACTGAGTCGTTTTGGCCACCACAAATAAATGCATATTATTCAAAATAGGCAAAATGTACGTTGCGAGTTGGAATCAGAAAAAAGATCTGTGGAATGGTCATTTTTTCTTAAAAACGTAACTTATTGATCTTTATTCTTGTTTATGTAATTATGTCAACCGAAAATGCATGTTTTTCAGTCATTTTTTCTATTTTGATGGGCCAATGCTCAAATCACTAGTCAAATTGGTATATGGAGACCCTTCTAGATTCATATTCCCGAAAATACGTTTGACGGGTATGTTTTTTTTCTTTGAATTTTGTCTCTTTTTAGCTTGCCAAATTTTAAAAAATAATTAAAAAACACTAAAAAGTTTGACCTTGTTCATGAAAAATCCAAAATTAATTACGCCTAATAATCAGATATGTCGATAGTTTTGTCTGCTGCATATTTATAGCGTTTGTTTCGGTCGTGTATTTCGGTCAAAAATCGCATATGGACAGTTGTTTACAGTAACCCAAAACTTGCAATTTCCTTTCTTTTCAAGCGCAGCGCATTTTTTCAATATAATCCCGAAAAAAAGTCAAGATGTCATTTTGAGAAAAAATCAAGATTCCATCTACAGAAAAAAATCAAGGCACTTCAAAGGATGAAAGTTTCTGAAACTAGCTAATCAAAGGCGTTGCTCCGCCTCCTATGTTTATAAATGCGGAAACGTTGCAGAGTGAATTTCTGAGAACGTGGTTTGCTGGCGGTGGGCGCCCTTGGTTTTTATGGGGTATTACTGAGGGGTAAGGTTACGGTTTCCTGAGCAGGTAGAGAATAATCTTGGAAGAATAGGCGACAAGGTCCAAAATTTTGATTGTTTTCCAGAATTACTGCATTTCGGATGAGAAACAAGTATTTTTGTTGTTTTTTTGAAAAATCTCGAAAAATAGTAAATTTTTGTGAAAAACCAATATGTCTTTTGGAGTCCCCGCGCAAAATAAGCTCCCCCTCACTGCTCCGACCGTAAAACCAAGGGCGCTGGCGCCCTCCGGCAGTAAGTCATGACTTCACAAATCCACTTTGAAGGGTTTCCGTATATATACACATAGGAGGTGGGGCAACGCTTTTGATTAGCTAGTTTCAGGAATTTTAATCCTTTGTTGTGCCGCTCATCTTGACTTTTCCAGATGGGGTCTGGATTTTTTTTTCAAGATGCCGTCTTGATTTTATCCGAGATGACATCTTGATTTTTTCAACATTATCTTGAAAAAATGCCATGTATTTGAAAAAATTGTAATGCACTTGAGAAGAAAGTCGAATATCCAAAAGCATATTTAAACGTTTGCGATGCATCTCGAAAAAATCATGTTCGAAGATAAGGATTTTTTCTCAAGTGGCCCTTCTCGTGAACCTACACAAGTGAATTCGAGTTGAATTCATGAAAGTTGCAGCAAACCAAACAAGGAAAGCGTATTTTCGCCATTTTTGATCTATTTATGCCAATGCATAAATATCTCTTTCTCACTTATAGCCGTCTGTTCTCCAACCCTTTTCAGGTCATTTAGAAATTGTTCATTACCAATTTATTCTTGCATGAATCATTTTTTTCAGTATAATGTAGAACAGCCAAAGTCGAGGAATCTAAATCAGTCGAGTGATCAATGATGTTATTTACGACAAAGAAGCTAAGTCCGATATTGTACAGGAATTTTTATGTTTTCGCGTTTCATATTTTATATGAGTCCGTAGGTTTCGATTGTATTATACTTTAGAATAATAATCTTGTTGTTACGTTTTTTGGTTTATGGTTTAAAGTTGTTGTCATTTCGTGTTGTTTGACGATTTTTTGGGCCAGGCTCCCAGGTATGAGGATTTACCCCTACCCCATATGCGCATGTATGGTCCAAAGTTGGGGATTCAGTTTAAGAAGAGGGCTTTTCTTCGCAAATTGCTGTGTAGGCTTGCGTATCATTTATCAAGCGATCTTGAATTTCCAAAAGATCGAACCCCTGGGTCACTATTGAACTGGGTGAAGCTAGCCAATTGATCAATGTTCGATTATCAGGTTGGCAGCTACTAGGATATCATTTCTGATTTTTCTCGAAAATTTGCTCTCTCATTGCCTTTATGTTATGCATCTGTTCACGAACCTATTGATATTGAAAAATAAGCCGGTTTCCATGTACCCACTGTACCAAAGTTTATGGACATCCTGTAGTATCTGTGGCGAGGAAGATTTGCCAATGATTCAGAGTCTACTGGACACGCTGCACTTCGTCCCTGGATTATTGTAAATCGAGTCCACTCCTGCATAAGGACACCTGTCAGCATACATGCACATAGGGGGGGGGGGGGTAAACCCCATACCTGAGACCCTGACCAAAAAAATCGTCTAACACCCCCCCCACCGTTAACTTTTTCCAAGACAGCTTTTTTGATGGTTTTTGTGCATATTTTGTATGAAAAACAGGCTTACAGAACTTAAAATTCTTGCCGTGCATTCTGCCTGTCAGGGATGCAGTTGTGGACATCAGTGTAATGTTAGGCGGGGTTGTGAGGGATGAAGTAGGGAAGTAGCGAAGCCTCAACAGTGAGGGCGAAAGGGGTGCTACGGTAGTCGCAGGCACTGGGATACTGTAGCTAGGAAACACTACTTATTACCTCCACCTTGTACGTCACAGTGACTGCCCATGGATAATGAGAGAGACGTCAGCAACCCTTGTCCTCGGAAGGGCCTCGTGGAGAGCTGGAACCTTAGCCCTAATGTGAAGTCTCTGGAAGGAGAACCCTGATTGAAGACTGAAGGGGTAAATCGATAAAGGAGTAGGAGAGAGAGAGAGTGTCAGGGCCCAATCCCAATGATTTAGCTTATGGAGAAGACTTGTCAGGGGTGGGGTTTTGGGAGGATTATTAGTCCCCGAAGCGCTGACTAATGGGATTGGGTTTTTCTAATTTTACTAATTTACAGTAACAACAATAAATAAAATATTACAACTTACGTTACGGATCGGTCGGATACAGTCAGACATGCACCAAGAATTCGAGGGTTCGGGTGAATAAATAAAAGGGGTCAATGACCCTGCATGTAGAGACGAAGGAATAATGCGAAGGACGAAGGAATAATGCGAAGGGCAGGCGAGGAAGGGGTACTGTAGTACCCACAAAGAAAAAGCTAAAGTAAAGTTGGGATTGTTTGCTATCCACTAAAAAATACGGTAACGTTCACATTGCATGTCAAGAGACCAAAAAAAGGATAGTTTGCTATCCACAAAAATGGGGATAACGTTCACGTTACACGCCGAAACGCAAGAGAAAAAGTACCAAAAACAACTCTCCAATGAGTAGCCAATTCTTCGACTGATCTTTTTCCATACTTTCAGAAGGGGTCTACCTCCAAGTTAGACTCGCCTACCACTTGAGACATAGGTTCCGTCCATTCATGCACAGCATAGAGATTCTGCTGGGGGTCAGCCAGGACAGGGGGTGGAATACAAAAATTTTTCTTCATTCTTGATAACGAAAAAAAGGTCTCAGAAAGTCTTCTAACATCGGAGCAGCATATTCTTCAACCTATATTAGTCAGATAAGTGAAATTATCTGCTCAGACAGAACTTTTCAAAGTTTTCATGTTACTTTTTTGGAATTAAGTATGATTTGTTTAGAAAAATTGTCGAACTACAGCATCATTTCCATTTTTATGACGACTTTCTCTACTCTCTTGCTCATTTTCCTTCGTCATCTTCTCAAAAATAGTTGGGAAAGTCAAGTCTGCTGGGGGTCAACTAGACTCTGCTGGGGGGTCAATAAAAATTTGCTGGGGGTCAAAACCCCCCAAACCCCCCACGTGCATGTATGGTTCCATCACTACAGTCCTATTCTATATTCATGCTTTACGGACATCTGTTGCATAATTTCTTATTCGATGTACAGTACATTTTCCACACATCGCATGTAAGAGCCAGAGTGGCCCATGCCCGAAAACCCATTAATGTTTTTTGATTGATCTGACTGCACCTGCAGATAAATACAGAAGTGCAAACATATAAAACAAAGGTGTGACTTAATCCCGTGGAAAAAGTGAAGTGTGCATATAATTTTGGTGCAGAAAACACGAAAACACCTATTGTACAAACTGGTTTATACTGGACACATTTTTGGTAAAACATGAAAACAAAAATAATAATTTTAATATTTTACACTGTCACTCGTAGCTCGTGACAGACTTACCAAAGTATTCAAATTAATTTCTTCATTAATATAAAACAGGGCGACGTTGACGTAAAAAAGGCGCCTCAAGTCGATCCTATCCTGGTGTTGTGGTGGTCTTTCCTTAGGAGTGTAAGAAAAAATAGAGGCTTCTGGTCCGAACTGACCTGTTAGAACTACTCCCTTGGCTAAGCCTCAGTGATAGTGCAACAGTCCGGTTCCCCAGACCTACAACAACAAAGATAATTTAACTTTAAATGCGGGGCCTCACCAGAGAGCTCCCCAGTCTCCTAGCTGAGGCTAGGAATCCCCTCAGGGATAGACTTACTTGATTGGATCCCCTAATGGGTTTTCTAGAGCTTGCGGACTGCAAGCTGGCACCTGGGGCTGTGGCCCTTTGCTTTCGTCGATCGGTTAAATCTAAATAGTAAACAAATAAGTATAACAATAAATCCGACGAAATATTAAAAGAATGTGGATTAACCACTGTTGATAATATGTAAATATAAAACAACTGTGCTGGGAAATGTTTTATGGATGCCAGCAAATAAACTTCAAAATATAATAAAAGCAAATATAGTGAAGAATGATTTCATTATCACTTTTTCGGTCTTTCTTTGGCGCTCCACTTTTATGCAAAAATGTCTGCGCCGCTGGTCGTCCATTTCTTCGATTTGCATGGCGATTTCCGGATGCGGCTTGCCATCAACAGGGTGCCCAACATTGGAGTATGGAAATACGAGTTTGGGTGAAACAAATTCGGTTATTATGCTAGCAGGAGTAAGTGTCAGTAGCTCCTTGGTACAGTACCGTAGGAGGCAGTGACTACAGTTATCGTCGACGCTTCTTGCAGGAGAAGAAGGTCGAGTTGAGGGCCAAAAATAGTTGGTGCTGGCCTTTCTTAGGCAAGAAGAGGCCAGTGCGCGTGCATTTCTGTAGAGACTCAGGAAAAGATCTCTGGAGCAATGCTGACTCTGTTTGCCAGAGTTCTTTGTCAAGTACATAAATAGACACAAAAAGACACAAAAATGAAAGCGTGCAGATACAATAACAAACGAGCATACTGTAGGAGATAAAAGGTATACTGTAGTATCACTTGAGCGGCTGTCAATGACATCAGTGCACTAATGCAACACAGTGAAGTTTTACTAATGATGAAAAATAATCATACAACAATAAACAAAAACTTTCATGGTGGATTTTCGAGGCTGACCCAGAACCATGATGACACGAAATGCAACAGGTGCCAGGCGTCCAGAAGAAAATTCCACAAATGGAACACTGGATGGAAAACAAAGATGAAGCTATCTAACCGAAAATTATTCACATAAAAATACAAAAGAACAAGCAAAGTTACACAGAAAAAGGCCACCATAGCTAAGTAAAAATGTGCACAAAAAGAACATTTTCATCACATGAAAACTGAGGTAAAAAGATAAAAAGTTACGTGTCAAGTAGACTCATTACTTATCCTTAAAGATTTGCCAAGCCAAACAAGAGGGCCCCATAATTCATTTATTTTGTGGAAAATAGACATAATGCAAAGTTTATTTTTTCAGGCTTTCTCGAGTACAAACTTTTTAGGACATAACAGAGTATCCAGCAAACCTGGAAAATCTGGGAAAAAGTATGCAAAAGTAGGGAAAAGTGCATTCTAGTGCATTTTACAAGGTAAAAATCTCAAAATTTTCATGTGAATCACATTCCTTGATTACATGATTGGTTGGTTATTCCTCTGAATAGATTGGATTATGAGTTAATTTGCGAGTCCATTGGTTCGTTGATTCACTGAGGATCAGCCATTGGTTGATTCGATTCCCTGTCTGGCTACTCAGTCGATTCTCTGATACAATAGTTGGTTCATTGGTTGGTGTTGAGGATATACTCACAGTAGCAGTCATCCCACATCTATGCAAAATTGGTCAATTAGGCGAATCTGCAATTCGACCAAAGAAGAGTCATTGCATCATTCTTATACTTTTATTTGGTAAATGTGCACATTGCATTCGTGAAACAAATTAAGCTGCAGCTTAACTACATTTTTATATCTTCTGTGTGGAAAGTTGAGACGGAGTCAGTATAACTAAGACAGCTTAAGTCAGTATAACTAAGAAGTTAAGCTGCAGCTTAGCGAAGCTGTTGTTGGGCACCAGCTTAGGCTCCAGCTCAACAATTTTGGTACGTTTCGCGTTGGAAGTTAAACTACAGCTTTGAAAAACTTAATCTGTAGCTTAAGTTTTTAGGTTAAAGTTTTTAAGTTTTAAGTTTAAGCTTAAGTTTTAAGGTTAAGCTTAAGTTTTAAGTCGACGTTTATTGTGCCTCTATGATGTTTACTAGTTTATTGTGTTTATTTTCTACTATTTGCATAATCCGACAGTAGTACCTGGTTGTTGTGCAGGTCTTTTCTTGAGAGGCCTAAGAAAAGATATAGGCTTCTGGTCTGAACTGACCTGTTAGAACTAATCCCTTGGCTAAGCCTCGGTGATAGTGCAACAGTCTGGTTCCCCAGACCTACAACAACAAAGATACTTTGAACTTAGATGCGGGGCCTCACCAGAGAGCTTCGCAGTCTCCTAGCAGAGACAAGGAATCCCCTCAGAGATAAACTTACTTGAGTATAACCATTAGTGGGTTTTCCAAGGCTTGCTGACTGCAAACTGGCACCTGGGCCTTTGGCCCTCCGCCTTCGACGATCGAGAATATTATCTAAATAATAAACAAATATATTAAACAATATATCCGACGAAATATTAAAAAGAAAGTGGAATGACCACAGTCGAAAATATGCAAATAAACAAGATGGAAGTGCTGGGAAATATTTAATGGACGCCAGCAGAAATACACGAAAAATATTATAAAGTTGACAATGAAAAAATCACTATCACTTTTGTCTTTCTGTGGCGCTCCACTTCTATGCAAAAATGTCTGCGCCGCTGATCGTCCATTTCTTCGATTTGCATGGCGATTTCCCCACGCAGCTTTGCCATCAACAGGGTGCCCAACATGGTGCCTATATGCATTGAACATATTGAAAAAGACTAACATATATAGCTTATATGCATAAATAAAGCGATTAGTCGTTATCGATTTCCTAGGAAAAGTTTTACAATTTTTCTTGTCACCTTTTTCGTTGTCACTTTTTTGTCCTTATCCTTGCTTTTTGCCACCTTGAATGGTAATGGTCATTTCTATCATCAAAACTTCCTTATTCACTTATCGATCCTCTTGCTGATGTTCTTAATGAAAACGAAGTTCACAAAAAATATTATTTCTACGAATTCTATCTTCACATTCTTCTTTATCGAGCAATAAAACCAAACGACCAACCATTATCATATAACAACATAAAATACGAACTTAAGGCAGCTACACCCCAAGTCGTAACTTTTTACGTTAAGTTGCACCTCAAGCTCTAGCTTAACTTTTGTAGTACTGGTCTGACTTAAGCTGCAGCTTGATGATCGAACAGGCTTAAATTCGAGAATCTTAAGTCTCTTGCTCAGCTGCAGCTTAACAATTTTTTAGCTATACCGGCTAAACTGGTGCTCAGCTGGAGCTTAACTTTCTTTTATATGTTATAATGTTGTAGAGACTTCAGTTGCATCTTAAGCTCCAGCGTATGTCGTAACACCGGCCCCAGATCTAATGCAACTATAGATAATTTTAAGAAATGACATAAACATACCTGTTTTCAGGTTTTACTTTTTTAATTGAAAAACTGACCTTCCATTGAGAAGTGCGTCATTGTTTATAAAAATCTCTCGACGCCCACCCATGCTGTGTGATGAAAGTTTAACTGACGTCAGTAAAATAAACGAACTATAAAGGTCTCTTCGAAAAATATTCCGGTGATGTTTTATTTTGTGTTACAAAATTTTGTACTATGATTGTTAGTTTCTTCATCATCATAGCTGTACTGTTCAATGAGTAAGTTCAATTTGGCTATGGATGGGACACAGGGTCTTTTGATATTACAAAATGTTATTCTTATTCTATCCCATCATGAAATGTCGAAAACTATGAGTCAAGTGAAAGTGAAAAAATGAGTGAACACAAATTAGGGTCCTGTATTTCCCCAGTCCGACCATAAGCGGGCTGGATTGGGGCTGGAGAAAAATTTTAGTGCAATTTTTTTCCTGAATTTGTTGCTTTTTCTATCTAACGCACGACTGTGTTTTTCAATTTGATAATCTTTCAAGCTGCACAAAATATCTGGACATGTGAATTTCATGTCTGTCTTAGATGCAGAAGTTTCTGTTCTGTTAACCGAATACCTCAATTTAATGCTTTTTTCACTTTTATGTATTTTTCAATGGCTTATTTTTTAAGTTCAAAAAAGAAAATGTCAGGTGTGGTACATCTTTTCATACTTTTTTTGCATCTCCAATGATTGTGCTTCGAATGATGATAAACCATCATCTCAAATTTACAGCTCATAATCGACATCACTTTAGAAAATTTTCTGCAGGATCAGATGTACGTTATCAATAAAAATGTGCTTAAAGGGACGCTAACCTTTTTGTCTTTTGGAGCAACAGAAACGTCATTACTGCCTTTAGTTTTATTATGTTTTCATTCGACGATTGTCATTAATAGGGGCTAACTTTCTGTACAGAGTTTTTAATCATTGGAGTCACTCCAAAGAAAAATTTGTTTTCTTTGGAGTTTTCTTTAGTTTTCTGCATTCAAACTTCAAAAATACAATTTTTCATATAACACCATTAATATTTTAGTCGCAGTATAAAAAATTTTCCATGCTATGCTATTCTAGAGCGCCAGTGAACCTACAAGTTTATTCGAGATCTTTTTTGCAAAACTGTTGTGCATAATGATTTGCTCTACCCGTACAGCTATACCTTCTGGTGCAGCATGAACACGCAATATATCACATTGTAGAGAATTTAATTCTGGGTTTAATGAACTGATTTTTAAAATATAACTTTTGATTGTCCAAAAATAAGAAAATTTAAAAAAAAAGGAAAATTAAACTCAATCAATAACTTGTTTCAACACCATTCGCACTGCTGACTGTTCGAAAATGCTGTGGCATTGAACACAAGAGATTTTGAACCAGTTTTGTGTCAAATTCTAATTGGGCTAAAACGATATTTAAATTAACGCCCTTGATAGGCCTTCATTTTTTTGCTCCAAAAAACCCAACATTTTGACCTTTTAAGCTTGTTTGCGATGCAATTAATAATTTCAGTTGGTATAGTCCAGAGTCTTGAATTCAATCAATAGTTTGAGCAGTTTCTGAGTCAAAACCCCATTTCAACAACAAAAATAAAAAATATTTTACTCAATTCTATAATACTTCTCTTTTTTTGGTTCTGTATAAAGGTGACTGAATTTTTAGACCATATAAAATACAGTGTAAAACGCAGAATCAAATTCTCTACAACTTGTTATATTGAACGTTTCATGTTACACTCACACATATACCTTCAGGGGTAACACACATAATTATGCAACACTCTGTATGTTGAGAGGTCAAATGTTCAAAAAGTACTCAACTGCTGAACAAACTGCAATAATATTTCCTGCCTATCGAAAAATCGAAATTGACAATAATATTCTGGATTGACCGAAAAGGAATAAAAAAAATTTGATGAATGTTACATGAAGAATTTTACGGATTTTAGCTTCAACTACTGCTGGCGAATGCAGTTTCAGCACACATAGGCACATTGTCACAGGTTTCCACCAAAGAATTAAACCTGGAAAACATGATGATTTGATATTTTTACACGCGAATTTTGACTGGCTATGATTCCATGATATGTTTTTTTCATTTTTTGGATTTTGTTTCATACACAGTATTTCGAGGTTTGAACTTGACCCCTTGATGGGCCGAGCCCCGTATAAGACAGACTGGACAGGGCCGCACTTCTCAAACCCTTGCGGGTCCTTACAATCACTCTTGAGAAACTTCGACCATTGCTGAATTATCAAAATTCACAGAATGACCTTCATTCATGTTGGCTGTTTTATAAGATATACACTCGTCGTGTAACTTCCTGAATTGGCAGTGCCAGCTGCAGTGATTGAATGCAACTAAGAAGGTAATATGAATAAATAATGCACTGCAGTACAAATACTGGTACACATACATACATAATCAAAAAACGTAAGTGCAGACAGTATAGGTTTTGGCTTCTTTTACGGAATGGTAAAATTCTTTATAGAATTTTTCTTGCTTGTTCCAATAATCGATAAGTAAGTTCGATGTGGGATTTAAAAAACTTGTACTGATAGTATTTTACTTCAACCTAACATTCTGTATGATGTCAGCTCTAATGGTCATCTGTAACTCTAAAATCGGCTGAAATAACGAAAGCTATAAAGTTAAAAATTTTCATTTGGTACATACTATTATGCAATGGAGATGTATTGGATATCCGGACCGGAAAAAAGATCCGAAATTACCTGACCATTTTGTTGAACCCGGATATGATATTCTTAGAATTTTAGACTCGGACCTGCATCTGGACCTGGACCGGATATTTTCAAAATATGCTACACGATACTAGAGATGTATCAGGTACTCAAAACCCGAAATTAACCAACCATTTTGTTGGAACCGGATCGCGACCTGATATCCTTAAAATTTTAGACACAAAACCTGACCCGAACCCGATATTCTTGAATTTAGGACCCGGACCTGGATACGGAGCCGATATTTTAAAAATATTCTACCTGATACACCTCTTTTACAGAATATGGATTTTTTTGTCCTAACTTGAAACTTCAAAAACGTGTTTGATGTTCCTCGTGGTTCATCAAAAATGATACACCATACATCAAGCTTTGCATGGTGAGTCGCCCACGCGATTTAACACATAAGGAATCAAATCCCAACTTGATAACAAAAAAGTAATCAAGTACATCTTGATAAAAAGGAAGTAATCAAGTGCATCTTGATTACAAAAAAATTAATCGAGTTACATATTGATAACAATAGAAGATAATCAAGCGCATTTTCATTAGAAAAAAATTAATCAAGTTACATATTAATTACAATAGAAAATAATAAAGTGCATCTTGATTACAAAAAAAGTAATCAAGTTTATCTTGATTACGGAAAAAATGATCGATTGCATATTAATTAGAGACCAAAGTTATCAAGTTGCATATTAATTACAAAAGAACGTAATCAAAGGCATCTTGATTTGAAAAAATTAATCAAGTACATCTTGATTACACTAGAAAATAATGAAGTGCATCTTGATTACAAAAAAGTAACCAAATGCATCTTGATTACAAAAAAAATTATCAATTACATCTGGAGTTGTACATTAATTACAAAAGAACGGTATCAAAAGCAACTTGATTACAAAAAATTAATCAAGTTGTGTCTCGATGACAAAAACGTAATTGAGGTGCATCTTGATCACAAAAAAAGTAATAATATTGATTACAAAACAGGTAAGTCTTTAGTAATCAAGTTGCATCTTGTTTACAAAAAATAATCAATTTGCATATTGATTACTATAGAAAATAATCAAGTGCATCCTGGTTACAAAAAAGTAATCAAGTTGCATATGGATTACAAAAAATATCAAGTGCATCTTGATTACGAAAAAAGTTATCAAGTTGCATATTAATTACAGAAGAACGTAATCAAATGCATTTTGATCACAAAAAAGTAATTAAGTTGCATTTTAAATACAAGAAAGGGAATCACTTACATCTTGTTTAAAAAAGTAATCAAGTTGCATTTTAATAACAAAAAGAGGAATCAATGACATCTTGACTATAAAAAAATCACCTTGAGTACAAAAAAGTAATCAAGTTGCACATTGATTACAAAACATAACCATCTTGACTACAATAAAGCAATCAAGTTACATCTTGATTAGAAAAAACTAACTTCGTCTTATCTTAATTACAATAATAACTGAAAACCCTATCAATGCATCTTGATAACAAACAGCTATCAAGTTGCATCTTGATTACAAAAAACGGTAATCATCTTGATAACTAAAACACCTATGATTTGCATCTTGACTACAACAAAGTAATCAAGCCGCATCTTGATTACAAATAAAATAATCATCTTGATAACTAAAAAACCTATCAAGTGAATCTTGATTGCAAAAAAGTGATCAAGTGTATCTTCACGACAAAAACGTCCCTTATGCTTATACATGCAGCACGTAACCCTTCCAAATGGATTTTTAAGGTCACGGCTTGCTGGAGAAAGATGATCTTGGTTTCTATGGAGCGTAACAAATGGGACAGGTTGCTTTGCAAGACGAGTCTGATTAACATATAGGTTTTTTACTGACAAGTTTATTAACCGAGATTTCTCAGAAAAACGTTAAAAATGCTTGTTTCTCACCCAAAATGCACTAATTGTTGAAGATAACTACATTTTCATTTTTATGGGATTCGTTAGCAGGTGATGATGACAAGAGCCAATCCACCTTCTGTTATTCAACATAGGTTATAGTAACTTGCATCAGTCTATCCACCTACATATGCTAATATTGGTGATTTTTCAGGGCATGGTCGCAATCGTGTCCACGTAAGTTTACTTAATACTTCCAACAATTCCTGCATTTATTTTATGCAAATTCTTCACGTATAGCCGGCACACCAGTCGTCCGCTGTAAGGCCGACCCATGTAGCGTCAACTCGTGCCCCAAGTACCCAAATGCCGAATGTAGAGCGAACTATTGCGGCGGCTGTAACGCCGATTTTTACATCAAAGGCCGCAAAGTTAAATGTGGAAATGATGAGAGGTTGAACTCAATTTTCAGTTTTTTTGGGACGCATGATTTTTCACGTAATTTTTTCAGGGTGACAACCGCAAAGCCACAATGCCCACGTAAGTAAAGGAACGTAAAGCTGGCCATATCACGCAAAGTTACCGTTGTATCATTTTTAGCCGGAAAACCGCTGGTACAATGCTTCGTTGATCCATGCCAAGTGAACAAGTGTCCAAATTACCCGGATGCAACGTGCAAAGCAAACTACTGCGGCGTTTGCACAGCCGAATTTTACGTCAATGGCCGTAAAGTTGATTGTGGTAGAAAGCAGAGGTTAGAAACACAGGACTTTAGACACTACTCATAAAAATAACATAACAGAGGTATAACATACATAAACATATGGGTGGGTAGGGGGATAGGTCTCACTACCTGTGACCTTGGACACCCCCATGAAAATCATCAAACATCTCCTGAGCTTTTTTTTGAAGACAGTTCTTTTGATTATTTTTATGCATTATCTGTATGACGAACATACTTGCAGAGCCCTTTTTAGCCACTGTGTCAATTCAGCCACCGTTTTTTTAAATGGTCGTGAACTGTATCATTTGAGCTACTGATAGCTAGAAACCCTGCTTAAGGAATATATATATATAATTGTAGTGATAAGATTCTCAATAACCATAATAATAGTAAGATGTTATATAAAGAAGAATACAATAATTGTTGCTGGATCACATCAACAGTATGGATCATGCTCTAATAGTGCGAATCAATTAGCGAATTTTGAAGAAAAAACCGATTTCTTTGTGTAATTTTCCCAATTACCGTACGGTCTTGCATAACTAATAATACAGTGTTACAATCAGAGTATTCCACAATCAGAGTTGCCGTTTTTTATGCTTATCTTTTGTTTTTTTCATGCGGCGTTTGCATAGCATGCTAGTTTTTAATCTTTTCCTTGTAATGAACTTATCGACAAGTCCTCAAGTTGATTCTCTTCTAAATTACCTCCATTTAGTAGCTCCAGTTGTGAAACGTCTAATTCGCTTGCTTTGAGAGTAAATGACAGGAATTATAAAAAAATGCAGTTCAACAAGCAGGATTGCGTACCCTTTATCGGCTACCAGCCATCAGCAGTTCAGATACCTCATGATTTGTTTGAAGAATGGTGGCTAAAATCACATGACATACTTGTCACAGTTATTGTTCGACATGTACGTGTGGCAAAAGTGACAGTGCAGGATTCTGGTTAAGTGATCAAAACTTCTTGAGTAACACTCTGGTATCAACATAGTTCTTCCCAAATTGACATAAATAAGCCTAAAGTTTTTTCAATGATTTTAGCCTTCGTACTGCCATAACAAAATTTAGCATTTTTCTACAGCATAAAGTTTTCCACACAGGGAAAATAGTGTATCGAATTGAACCTATTTTTTAAATTCTAACAGTACACCTGTACACATTTTTCCTGTAGCCGGAAAGGCAAGCTTTACAGGACTATACGGTCACATGAATGCCCACCTTATACGGGAGGTGATCTTTGGGTGCTTTATCCGTCTAGTGAAGTTCACATTCCACAGGTTAGCTTGTGCTTGATAGGCAGGACTTGTTCGGCTACCTACCTATGAATGAAATAGGTCCCCATCCTGATTCGCCACACTTTACAGGCAAGATGCTAACAGGGCTGAGTGGACCCCTGCAAGAAGCTTTCCAAGCCTGCCTACACAATTTATCGACCCCCAAGGAGGAAAGGCTATGCTTGCCTAGGCCAGCTGCGACAAAAAATCTGGGTTGCATCCAAGATTGAACTAGTAGTTGGGGGTGCAGATGTTACGGTTAATCAAAACCAAAACCAACACTGTGAAAACCATCATTTTCTGAAATCAAAACATCAGGCGTGAAACTCACAATTGGAAGACCGAAACCGGGA
Source organism: Romanomermis culicivorax (assembly GCA_963922205.1). Lineage (NCBI taxonomy): Eukaryota > Metazoa > Nematoda > Enoplea > Mermithida > Mermithidae > Romanomermis > Romanomermis culicivorax. The sequence goes on along the minus strand of CAWUHX010000004.1, from coordinate 2,740,803 downwards.
TTTTAGGAGTGTATATTACCGTTTTCCAAGTTGATGCAATGAAAACTTTATTGAATAACAGAATTAATCCCCTATGAACAAAATTCAATTTTTCTATTATTCGAAAAATTCAATGAAATTATATCTTAAAAATAATAGCTTCTCTACTAATTCGTCTGAAATATGATTTCGTATTGGCTGAAAGATAATTCCCACACCACTCTATAGCTGTTCTGAGGGCGCACTCGTGGCTGATGTGCTGGGGTAATGCCTTGCGAGCTTTGCCAGAGTTGGGTACGTTTTTTTATGATTTGCCACCATTGAAGAATTTTGTTTAGATACGTTTTACATTAGCAATTTAGGTTTCTCTATGTATTCAATATTTATAGTGCAAAAGTTCTTATCTGAATAAGCCTTCTTGCTCATTGGACCATGTAGCAGTAGTGAAATAAATTCCACTTGAAGCACTTTTACTGATAATTAATTTCAGTCGATTTTGACATATTGCTTCTAAATCAGTATTTTATAAAATTTTCTTCCTCCGAGCTGATATGTAGAGAGCTAAAATTTGTTGAAAAAATTTATCAGCACTTCTATTCAGCGTGTTATGCATCTACTTTTATCGCCGATTATCCCACACTCACTTTTTTGATCAAGTTGATGAAACCTGGATTCTGGACAACACTAAAAAGATGATCATCAACAGCAATCATTTGCACAATAGCTACAACAGTTTCCTCAGATCTCGGATCAGCATTATTCATTTTCTTCTGTACAACAAAATGAGAAAGATAACTTCGTTTTTTTCATTTCATCTTTCAATTTCAATAATTATAAAATAAAACATGAAAACCGGAACTGAAACCGCGGTATTCAAAAATCTAAAAACCAAAACCGAAACTGGAACCGTAAATTCAAAAAATGTGAAACCGAAATGGAAACTGAAACTGGTAAACCCAAAAAAGTGAAACCGATCCAATCCTAGGAGGTGGTAAGCACTAGACCAAGACGGCCCGGGAACCTATTTTTTTGGTTATGGCTGCATGGATCATTTCAAAACATACGTGTGATTGGGGGAAATGCCACCCCCATAAATCGTCGGCCATATGGCCAGCCATTTGACGATTTTTTCACAGGATTTGCATATCCTATACCCAGCTATTCGGTTGCCATTGGGACCCCCATACTTTTGGTTTCAAAAATGTCATTTTTTGAAAGAACATAATTACATTTTGTATTTTTTGAACATATAATTACATTTTGTACAGTTTTTCTAGGGAAGAATTATTACTTTCCGAACCATTTTTCGGACTTTTTTGGAGGAAAATCGAATTGTTTTCCTCCAGAAACTTCACTAAAATTTTGGAGAATCTGTGATCCCTTGACCCCAAAAAGGTCGCCGAACCCTCCTAGATTTCCGGGCTCCATTACAAGTATGTTTCAAAATAATCCTGTACGTAAATTTTTTACATAACATTTATTCTTTTAGCTCTGGATCAAATGTGAAACCGGTATGCCCGCGTAAGTTGAGCAGTGGATTTTTAGTGTTGTAAAAATGTTCCTGATGCCTTTTTATAGCTGGTAAACCACTTGTACAATGCTTTGCTAATCCCTGTCAAGTGAATAAGTGTCCAAATTATCCTGATGCGACGTGCAAAGCAAATTATTGCGGTGGTTGCTTCGCCGAATTTTATGTACAAGATCGAAAAGTGGACTGCAATGAGAAAAAGTACTGAAATTTTGCGGCACATTTTTTAAGCAGACTTTTTCACTGATTTTTGTCTTAGGGCAACAACTCCTGCTCAAGGATGTCCTCGTAAGTGATACTCAAACTTTCGTTGTGTTTTACATTTTTGGTTCAAAAATTCAGGAGATTGTTTGAAGTTTACTATAAACTCCATTCATTTTGGAATGATGGATGCAGCGAGGTCACAGCTAAACTTTTATCCAAAACTATGGAAGGCTCGTTGGTTCTATCAAAATGAGACTTGGGTTAATTTAGAGAACGGAAGGACCTAATCAGCTACCCAGCTAATTCACCTAATCAGGAGGAACCCTTAAGTAAAAATAGTGTGCAACAGTTCAGTCTGTCCCAATCGCAATATTTAATCACCTGCTTTTGTTCAATTGGACTGCAGATGACCCAACAACTCTCGAAATTCCAATCATTTGGTAATACAGAGAAGTCAAGAAAAGAACGGAGTTGTAAATGTAGACTTGCATGCTGGGTGGTACTCCTGAGACGCGGGTTCTTACCTGCATTCCCTCAGCTTGGAGAAATCTGATAACTGCCCAAAAATTGGGAAACGTTGTATTTCGGGGGTGCTGACTCCATACAAATAAATATACAAATGATCAATAACATACGGCCAGTCCGGCCGACTTTCTTTCACAATAAAGTGAACAATAATGATCAAAAACATGAAGAACTGGGCCTTAAATATGTGCATGCAAATTGGCGTCAGCGCAAATCGTGTCAACTTTCAGGCTAATGTGCATAATTTGGAGATAGGCTATGTATATCCCCGACAGTTATATTCAATGAAGTTTTCCTTCATGATACAGACTCCATGGTGAAAACTATTTTCAAAGATTTCATGAATATATAAATTTATTCCCTGATCCCTAGTAAGGCTGCATTCGTCAAAACTGCGACCACTGTATCGATCATTTCAAATTTAATATGGTACAATAATCATCCTAAAAAATGAAAATTTACTGCAGTTGAGGTTATAACACTCTCAGCAGCAATTTCCTTTCATTTTTGGCGGACATACGTTACATCGAAAATGTTCAACGTAGATTTACCAGAAAGATTTTTGGTTATAAATCTGGTTTGTCCTATGAAGATAGACTTCAAAGGCTAGGTCTACATGAGCTTGATATTCGTAGATTAGAATCTGCCCTCTGTACCATGTGCAACATAATCCACAAAAAACAAATCTAAATCCTGATGACTTTTTCTGTATAAACAACAACAATACGCATCGTAATCATGATCTAAGATTGATAATAAAGTCAGTTCATACCACTGCTTGCCAGTTTGATTTTTTAACCGTTATATTAATGTCTGGAACTCTTTATCTTTGGATATCGTTAATTCTCCCAGTCTGCACACTTTCAAAGAAAAAATTAAACTTCTGGAACTTTGATAATCGAATTGGGGGTGCATGTAAGTTGTTACTTTTCAAGTAACCTTTGCATCCTATTGCTGCATATTTACCCATTTCTTAAAATATTTACATTTCTTGCGAGTCGATTTACTGATCTTATTATTCATATGACATTATATTATGTAGTTCGCTTTGCATTTCTCTTTCATTTTGCTTTGTGTAACAGCAATAAATATTTTTCATTTCGTTTCATTTCAAATAGTGATTTTCAGGTGATAAACCTTTGGTACAATGTTTCGATAATCCGTGCCATTCGACCAAATGCACAGCGCATCCCGATGCAGTATGCAAACCTGACTACTGTGGCGGCTGCAATGCTGTTTTCTACGTCAATGGTCAAAAAGTGACATGTGTCGTTGAAACCAGTGGCTCTGGAAGTTGAAAGTCGCAAGAATTGAACCAATATCAGTATGTTTGAGCTGCAGATGCAATTATTTGAATTTTCATAAACGTCTTGTTGTCCATATGGTTGGCTAAAGTTAATACATATTAAAACAAATAATAAATAACTGTCAGACCGAAGTTTTTTCTTGGAACTGAATTTTCAAAATGTGTTGCACAATCTCAAAAAAATGTGGAACAAAACAATGTCAGTAGTTATAGCGGTCCCTACAGGGTGTACTGTTAAGCATATACTCACGTTAATGTACAGGAAAAAAGCAGAGCCAACCCACATACATGTAACGGAGCCCCGAGGTCTGGGGGGGGGGGGGGTTGGGCGACTTTTTTGGGGCCATGGGTCAGTAATTCCCAAAATTTTGAGGGGAGGGGTCTCTTAAAAAAATTGATTTTTTCACGAAAAAATTCCGAAAAATAGTTCAAAAAATAGTAATTTTTCCCTAAAAAGATCGAAAAAATGTATCCATGGCGCGAAGCGCCAAGAAAATTCACATTTTGTACCATTTTTTGTTCAAAAATTGACATTTTAAATCAAAACATTGACATTTTTTAGTATTTTTCCGACCAAAAGTATGGGGGTTCCTACGGCTACCATATAGCTAGCCACTGGATTGGAAAATCCTGGGGGGGGGGGGGCGGTCGCGCAATGGCTAGTCATATGGTCGACGATTTCTGGGGGGGTTCCCATAGCACTCCCCCCCAATTACATGTATGCCTACCCATACCACGTGATCTACCACCCAGGTATCTACTGCTACCAGAGTATCTACCGCTACGATCGTCTCTACCACCACCTGGGTACTTACCCCCACCAGTATCCTTACTATATAACATGAGTCTTTCCACTGGAATCTTTACAGCCACCAGTGTCTGTACCACCACAGGGATTCTTACCACCATCTGGGTCTTTACCGCCACTAGGGTCTCTACAACCATCAGGGTCCTTACCCCTAGCAGTATCCTTACTACAACATGAGTCTTTACTACCATTGGAATCTTTACAGCCATCAGCGTCTGTACCACCACTAGGATCCTTACCACCATCTGGGTCCTTACCGCCACTAGGGTCTCTATCACTACCAAGACCCCCACCAGTATTCTTATCACAATATGAGTGTCTACCGCCACTGGAGTGTTTACCACCACTGAGGTCTTCACAGCCACCAGTGTCTGTACCACCACTAGGGTCCCTACCACCACCTGATTTCTTACCGCCACCAGGGTCTTTACCACTGGAGTCTTTACGGCTATCAGAGTCCATACCACCACAAGGGTTTTTTCACCACCTGGGTCTTTACTACCACCAGGGTCTCCATCATGACCAGGGTCCTTATGGCCACCAAAGTCTTCACCGCCAAAGCTTCACACTACTGTAGAAAGTACAGCGACTCGATCATAAAAGTATGGAGAGATTGATAGCTGGTTTATTAAAAAATACAAAAGTTGGCTCGAGCCCAAAAAAAGCATGGAAAATTGTACTACTTTAAAATTTTTACAAAAAAATTTCACAAATTTTTGTGCGTAAAATCATTAAACCCTTCAACTTCTTATATGCAAAACCTAATGGTTTCATGGTTTTTTTCTTAAAAAATCACGCAACTTTAAAAATTTTTACCAAAAATCCACGAATTTTTTATGACTTCAAAAATCTTTACTTTACAAATTTTTGTGCGTTAAACGTTTAACGCTTGGTGCTAAAGACCCAAGTTTTGGTAAGAATACTGGTGGCGGTAAGGACCCAGGTGGTGGTAGAGACCCTGATGGCAGAGCATGGAAATTTTCAGCTGTTGTGTTTGCCACGCTCTGATGAATTTTTTTATAGCGTGTTAGTTTTTTCATATTGAACTTACTTTCATGGGATTGCTGCATCAATGATTTCAAAATGAATAGAGTATAGCAGCAACACAGTTATCCACGCAGTTCTGTACAAATTGATAGAAGATAAGCGTAATCTTTTTTCAATGATTTTGGTCTTCTCATTTTCAATGAAGAAATTTAACGTTTTTCTACAGTATAAAGTTTTATGCTCAATACAAAGTTCGTATCAAATAGAACCTACTTTTTTTCGTATTTCACTGTATCTGACATTTTATTGGCTAAAAGCGTGTTTGGAGTGGCAACATCTACTCTATAATCTCAAGTTCACTGTTTTTATTGAGGTTACTGTAGTTGCATATGTTTAATCCCCAGAGGACATGGACGCAGTAGAAGTGGCGAAATGATAAATTTACATAACACTTTGTGGCCACTGTCCTCGTGTTTTTGGTAAAGTTTATTATTGTTTGTTTGTTGCGACATCGTTTTGGATTCTCAATACAAGCTCAGCATGGTAACTCGTTTTGTTTTGTGAGCATAAGCGAAAGATCTCATAAGGTTAGGAGAGTGAAGACGAACAGTGTAGGATTTTTTTGCAGAGGTCAAGGCATTCTGTAGTAGGCATAGGGTGAGGTATCTGAGAGTCTGGAGAGAGTTATAGATTGGTCTTGGTTTGGTTAGGGTGTGATTGAACTCTTGCAACTTTCTTTGTATTTGCCCTGTGGAGGGATCACACTATGGCTAGCTATATAGCACTTCCCCCATTCCCTACTTACAAGTATGTTTTGGAATGGTCCAGGCAGCGATAACCAAAAAACAAATTTTCAGGGCCATATTGGTCTAATGGTTATTACTCAAGAACCAAGTTCGATTCAGGATGTAACCCGGAATTGAATCTCTGGTAGCTGGTCCAGGCAAATACAGCCTTCGCGATAGATAAATTGTGTAGGTGAGTTTGGAACGCTTGCTGGAGTCTACTCAGCCCAGTTAGCATCTTGGTGCAAATGAGGAGGTGGGCCTATTCCATTATGAGGTAGGTAGCTGAACAAGTCCTGCTTGTCAGGCAGGTGCCAGCCTGTTGAATGGAGCCTCCACTAGGCGATAAAAAGCACCCAAAGAGCACCTCCCATGGTGAGCAATTATATGACCATATAGTGCTGTAAAGCCTGCCTTTCCGACTATAGGAAAATAGGTGGGTGTACCTGCAAAAATTATTTTAAAAAATCAGATAACTCAGGTTCAGGTTTTTGTCGTCAAAAATATTTTGCTCTATTTTTCTCGATACTCGTCATCAGTGAAGTCTGCTAAGTGGGGAAAATGATTTTTTTCTTGTCAAACTTGTTCCAACAGTTCTCTTGAATACCAGCAATTTTTGGTTTTTTGAGGTTTTTTTCATGCTGATCATACTAAACAAAAATTTTCCGAAAAACTATTTTACCTTGGTGGCCATGCGTAAGCTCTTCAAGATTTGTACCAGTGTTCAGACTCATTGGATATGCTGCACTATGCTCACACGGGGTTGGTTGGACTGGAGTCGGGTCACCTGTCAAACGAGGAAACGCAAGCTGCACTCACGAGACTTGGGGAATAATTTCTGCAGCTTAGGTTGCTGACATCAACGCTCGAGTGTAAATTACACTTTATTCGAACACAAAACGAAAAATAACGGACAACAAAAAAAATGTAGTCGCAAATGCAAGGTGCAAAGAGTGCGGCTCATCCTCAAGCTGGGATCAAAAGTATCGCTCTATTTTTCAGGCACAAGGAAAAAGAAACAACTCAGAAAAATACACCACATTTTCCAAAATGTAATTACGGACGCTTTATCAGTTTTGCATCAATATGGAATCATTATATTTACTTTTATTGGAACACGGAGAAAAGAGAAAAATATGAAATACAAAAGAACACAAAAAGAATAGAACCCTTCACACAAGAGATGTTGATAAAAAGGCTAAAGGTCACCGGACACAGCTTCAGGCAACAGCACTACATCATGTACAATGTCTTATTTTTCATATTACGCAGAAAGTACACGATAACAACCTGAGAATTTGAAAGATGAGCATAAAGTTTTCAATTTCTCGGCTAGAGTCGGTGGCCGATTCGGCTTGTCTTCCTCAAGACTCTTGATTGTATCCAAAATCCATTTCAAATATAAATGAACTACAATAAAAACGTTGTAAGAGTATGGTCGATCGATTTTGGGTTCGATGACGCCTGAAGTTATGCCGTACACTAAAAAAGGTTCGTCGAGACTGAAGCGACATACGTAAGGACTGCCAGAATCTCCCTGAAAGAAAAGCCACGTAAGCATAGTCTAATGTGGTCATGAAAAACGTACATAATCTAAAATACAAGCAAGCTCGTCATTTGAATTTTTCATTATAGACCATTTATTTTGAAATGGTAGATGTAACGAACCCATGGAAGTAAGTACAATTTGGAAAAATCACTGAACTTATTCCTTGGTCATAGAGGAGAACAGACCGACTGACAATTTCTTTCAATAATCTGGTCAAATACAGGTGCCTTTCAAAGTCAAAATTTGACATGCATGACGTTGTTCCTCTGATATTTGACTCATTTACGATAAACAAATTCATATTTTTTTCTACAGTATAAAGTTTCACACTTTCTGGAAGTTGCTTGTCAAAATGAACTGGGCGCCATGCTCCAACGAGCCCTGACCTCAAAAATCCAAGTTGTACCATTCCCGTATATATAAATGTAGGAGGTGGAGCAACGCCTTTGATTAAGCCGTAGGCATACTTAGCCGCAATGGGCGAAAAAGTGTGCGGCCCGCACACGTTTTTGCGATTTTCAGAAATTGCTGCCCGCAAGTCACCCGCAACCGGAAAAAAATTTTGCGGATGGCAACTCGCAACCGCATTGCGGTTTAATGCGGAGAACCCGCAAAGAGTTCTCAAGTGGAGTACTTTTTGCGGTTCTGGTAGCCGCACTTGATACAGTATATGCCGTTTTGTGCTGAATAACACTGAATACCTGATCTTTATCAACTATAAAACTCAATTTTTTCCAGAATTTGCTCTGTCCACCATTTTTTTCTGCAAAGGAGTCCTCTGAGGAAAGAAAATTAGGAATGAGGAAAAAAATTTATGCAAGGTTCTCATTGTCGAAAAAATTTTGGGGAATCGAAAACTGAAAAGATGTATTTTGGTGAACATTGGAAGATTATAATCACTGTTTTTCCCGCCGGATTTTTCGTCAAATGGCGATAGGGGTAAAAATTTTTTCCCTAATTTTCTCAAAGTCTTTTTTCGCTTAAAAAAGGTGGTTTATTTCAGTGTTTTTAAACTTTTAAAACATGATGTTTTTAGAGCGGTTGATTTTTTCCACATGAGAACCAGACCCAAAATTTTTTCCCTCGTTTTCCAAAAATTTTCCCCATTTTTAAAAACGTTTATAATGTGCCTACGGATGCTTTTCCATGCAATTAGCAGCATACCCAAGCATTTTCACGCTTTTGGATTCGGAAACCTACAACCTTGCAACTCTTTAGTAATTTCGGGTTCGAAATTGCGGTTAACTATGCTTACAATTGCGGTTTTCCGGTTCCGCATTTTTGCCGAACCGCACAAAAGTATGCCATTGTGAGAGCCGCAACCGACCCGCAATTGCGGGCCGCAAAATTTGCGGCCGCAAAAAAACCGGTCAAGTATGCCTACGGCGTTAGTCGGTTCAAGAATTTTTATTCTTTGATGATGTGTTTTTTTTCAAGATGAGATCTTGATTTTTTTCAAGATCATTTTGAGAAAATTTGATAAAAAAAGAAGGTCAAATATCGAAAAACCATTACATTATTCTCGAAAGTAATGATTTTCTCAAGTGGTACTTTTCGTATTCCATAAGATGTTACATAGGATTAGAACTTTGTAAGCCTATTCTACTGCGAATACAATACGAGGAGGGCCACTCGAAAAAATCGTTACCACTTGAAAAAATTTGTTACCACTTGAAAAAAATCGTTACCTTCGAACATGATTTTTTCAGGATGATCTTGAAAAAAACCAAGACGTCATCTTGAAAAAAATCACATCAAGGAATGCAATCTTTCAATGTGCATCGTAAAATTACAAGATGCTTCACAAAAATTTCAAGATGCATCTCAAAAAAATTAGAACTGTAAGAGTTTTTCGATGCTCGACTTTCTTATCAAGTGCACCGCATCCTTTTCAAGATAATCTTCAAAAAATCAGGATGGCATCTTGGAAAAATCAAGATGATTTCTTGAAAAAAAATCAAGATCCTATCTTGAAAAGAAATCAAGATGGGCGGTACATAAAAGGATGAAAATTTCCGAAACAAGCTAATCAAAGGCGTAACTACAAAAACCCTTCAAAGAGATCATGGCTTGGTGGCGCAGGGGATCCTTGGCTTTAAGAGGGGGTGGCAGAGTTGTGGGCGTTATTTTGCACGGGGAATCCGATGGACATATTGGTTTTTCTTAAAAAATATTATTTCTCGAGATTTTTCAGAAAAACGTTAGAAATGCTTATTTTTCACACAAAAGGCAGTAATTCTGGAAAGTAATCAAAATTTTGAACTCTGTCATCTGTTTTAAGACTATTCTGTTTGTGCTCAGGAAACCGATAAATGAACGAAAATTTAGATCGATCCAAAATTACTGCATTTTGGGTGAAAAACAAGCATTTTTGACGTTTTTCTAAAAATAAAAAAACTTTTTATTGAAAATCAATATGTCCATAACCCCTTCCCTCATAAACGCCCTGAAAACCAAAGGCGTCCTCCGCCAGAAGCCCTAACCTCAGAAATCCACTTTGAAGCGTTCCTCTGTATATAAAAACTAATTTTCGCGAAGTATCTTGGAATTTTTGTGATGTAGGAAAAGTGTTGTGCACTCGAGGGTAACGATTTTTTTCAAGTGGTAACTAATTTTTTCAAGTGGTACTTTTTGTATTTCGTACTATTCAGCTAACCTTTACCCTTGTTGAGTAAAAATAGGGCGGTATTCATATTTTGTCTTTTTCAAAAATACATATCGACGATGCAGGTTCTTTGTTGTATAAAAATAATTTGAACAGAAGGACTTCAAGGAGAGCAGCTGGAAATTTTTTTGGAAGCTGATCTTTTTACTGTAGGATTCTGTATGCCGGAATCCACACTATAGCATCTGAAAAAAACCTGTATTGATCATTATATGAAATGATGCTATAGCTTTCGAAAACTAATCTAATCATTTTAAAATTGGAGCAGCAGGACGAGCATGAAAGCAGGTTTGAAATTAAACCAATTTTTTAGCTTTTTACTGTAATCAAAACGTTAAATTTTCCGGGTCGATCGAAGATGCCTATAAATTGATAAATAGCCAATGTGAACCCAACTGCCTTCAGAATCGTTTGCTTGAGTTTCACTGTAGATTTTTTACTCACGTTAGTCAACGTATGGTATTCCTTACTCTAGGCATAAAATCAATGTCTCACTAGATATGAGCCTTTCATGGCTCCTTGCCATTTGACGTGGGACATTTTGTAGGTCAAACGATCTCCTTTGAATTTGCTAGTATAGATCGGTACCTCTATGCAATTCAGGCTGTTGGCACCCCGTCGTGTTATACCTGCAGTGAGAAAATGCAGTGACTGATCGTTTATCACAAATTGCTACAGTATTCAGCTTGTAAAAAAAGATATCAGCTCACGATGCGGATTTTTTATCTGCCTGAACATCTTGAATAAAAATCTGAAAATCTACTCATTCATCCTACTTACTATTTACTATACCCCAACCGCACGTCAGACAACTTTGAAAATCTCGATGTCTACTGGTCCAATGTTCAAAATCGGGCGGCAGGCAAATCGGCCTGACGTAATCGTTGAAGTAAATTTTTGTATCGAATTCTACCACGGCAATATCATCTTTTATGGGATCAAATTCGGGATGTATGAATACCTGATGGGCCCTTCTGTATACTATGTTAGGTGTTGGAATTCGTAAATCGTGGACACCAAATAGGAAGCTGAGATCCTGGATGGCAATCCTTAGTGATACATATCTAATAGTATGATCATTTAATATGATGTGCAAGTACAAGCGATACATACCTTACAGTATGATCACATAATATAATGTGCAGGTATATTTCATGTATTGCATTGTACCAGGAATTTCTAGAATATTCCACAATATTCTATAAATATTCTTTTACATTCTACAAGGTTCTAGAATATTCCATGATTTTCCGTGATAGTATATAAGCCGTGTTGTATTCATTCATTTAGTTATAAAACTATTTAGTACTTTGATATCATATGTTGTGTTAGGTAGCCTTATTGAACTTAGCTATTTATCAGCTAATGGTCCACTTGGATATTTACCAATTATTCCAAGGCCAATCTATTTTAATTTTAGTCCAGTCATTATTCAATACACAACACTTGGGATAAAATACAAACATTTGGTGTATATCAAATTCGTTATTTTTCCATCAAAAATACATTTTTTCACAATCATGAACATTTTTCGAACGCTTTTCAGGTATTATTGAAAAAGTGACGAATTATCCAGCATGTGACAAATGATGAGTACAAGGAAACCAAAAGAATTTGGTAAAATAAATTGTCAAATACTGGATGATTAATATTACCTGTTCACTCCCTCTTCATCATAGAAACAATGAGCAGCTGATATTCCATAAATTGTCCACGTATTGATCTTGCTTCTAGCAATCAAGGATACTCCGCAAATGTATTTCCCCTTCTCCATAATTGTGCCCAACCAGGGTTGTGAATGTGGTTGTGATTCGTATCCGTCGATTATCCTCCTTTTTCGTGACATTTGAGGCAATGACGAAAAAATGACGTGCCACAAGCATTTGTTGAGATTCTACGAATTTTGTTTCGTTTCAAAGTTGCTGGAAAAAAAGAAAAGGAAAGAAAAGAAAAGAAAAGAAAAGAAAAGAGAAGAAAAGAAAAGAAAAGAAAAGAAAAGAAAAGAAAAGAAAAGAAAAGAAAAGAAAAGAAAAGAAAAGAAAAGAAAAGAAAAGAAAAGAAAAGAAAAGAAACAGAAACAGAAACAGAAACAGAAACAGAAACAGAAACAGAAACAGAAACAGAAACAGAAACAGAAACAGAAACAGAAACAGAAACAGAAACAGAAACAGAAACAGAAACAGAAACAGAAACAGAAACAGAAACAGAAACAGAAACAGAAACAGAAACAGAAACAGAAACAGAAACAGAAACAGAAACAGAAACAGAAACAGAAACAGAAACAGAAACAGAAACAGAAACAGAAACAGAAACAGAAACAGAAACAGAAACAGAAACAGAAACAGAAACAGAAACAGAAAGAGAAACAGAAACAGAAAGAGAAACAGAAACAGAAAGAGAAACAGAAACAGAAACAGAAACAGAAACAGAAACAGAAACAGAAACAGAAACAGAAACGGAAACAGAAACAGAAACAGAAACAGAAACAGAAACAGAAACAGAAACAGAAACAGAAACAGAAACAGAAACAGAAACAGAAACAGAAACAGAAAACGGAAAACGGAAACCGGAAACCGGAAACCGGAAACCGGAAACCGGAAAACTGAAAACGTAAAACGTAAAACGTAAAACGTAAAACAGAAAACGGAAACAGAAACAAAAACAGAAACAGAAACAGAAAACGGAAAACGGAAAACGGAAACAGAAACAGAAACAGAAGGAAAAAAGAAAAAAAACAGGAAAAAAGGAAAACAAGAAAAGATGATAAAAGGAAAAAGAAGTAACCGGCTGTTTTCGGACTTCAAGAAATACATGCCATCTAGAAACATATCAACAAGAGGTAGGCCAGCAAGTGAACAAAAATGAAACAACAGAAAAATGGTGACAAATAAGAAAGGTAAAATTTCCACATTTTTCGACTTACTGTAATCATTGTACAAAATTTCGAAATATATCGATACATCTATAACATCATCTGCGATCAATTTCTTCATACTTGAAACTCTTGAATCAAGTAAAAAACACATAAACGACTTGGAAGAAATTTTGACTATGTTCGCCGAAATGCATTGATCGTGGTAAAAGCACAACAGTGTACAGTCCGTAGGGCTGATCAAGTTTCTGATGACGGCGATCGGATGATCGGGATAAAAAGCGACCAATGATCTCGTTTCCATCAATTCTTCGGGAATCATAATTTTGCGGATATTTTGAAAAGTATTTGCTCGATTGCGATGAAAATAGCTTACGAGAAAATCGCATGGTAAGCATAGAATAAAAGCACAAATTGAAAAAGTTATAAATTTCATATTTGCACGAAGAGAATGCTTGCTTACGTACGTTTCATACAATTCTAATGTCACAACGTATTTGTCGTACGATGTTTAAAAACCAAGGTGCTTTTCCACGGACAGGTATTGAAACTTTTGTAAATTTTTCTTTGCTAAATTTTTTATGCTTTTGTACTTCACATATGGAACGACCGAGACTGCAAAAAATTTCGGCAAAACACCGAAAACATCCTTGTTTAGTAATACAAAGATGAATGATTACGGTGAGTAGTAGCAGAAAAATCAGTGTCACGGGTGTTGGGTTGTCTGAATGATGTGTTACATACAGTAAACAAAATAGTCTCTTTAGTTTGTTCAATAGTTGATGGAATAGTAATTCAATATTTGGAACAAGACTACTCCTAGTTTCCTTTGTCTCGATAGAGGTATGAGCATATGAGTCCCGAAAAATATTTTAGGATTTCAAGTTATCGAATTCAGTTGCACTCAAAAAAAAAACAAAAAAGAAACATGGCCAGTGTTACCAACTTCTGCCTTCAAAATCCCCCCAAAAAACCCCCAATTTTAGGAAAAAACCCCAAAATTTTCAAAACGTATATGTATGGAACAATACTCAATTTAGCATAATTCTGAAAAACCGGATTTCTTTTCCTTTGGGCTTTCTGAATTTTGGGTCGCTTCTGTATCGGAAAATCATCTGACTCAGATTGGTTGCTGCTGTCGTCAATATGAATAGGACTATGAGCACTATCTTCGTCCGACATTATGTTATTATTAATCTTAAAACAAATAGCATAATATTATCAATTATACTGTTTTTCTGCGATGCGACATCATTTTCTTAATAGACATAATGTATGAGCCTAAAATGTTTTTCCTAATTTTCAAAAAATTCTTAATTCCCTAGAAAACGCTGAAAAACGTCGGAATACTCTATAAACTCTCGATAATTAGGAAAGAGTCCGAAAAATCTTCATAATTGCAAAAAAATATTAGACTAAAAAAGGAGAAAAAGCACTAAAGAAAAACGGTGATGATGAATGATACTTTGTAAAAAATACAGTATTCTACTTTAAAAAGTAATTACTACTTGCTGAACAGAATCCCCAAAAAAACCCCGAATTTAAAGAAAAAAACCCCGAAGAAAACCCCACACTATGTAAAACCCCTAAAAAACCTCAAATTGAAAAGAAAACCCCAAATTTTGGGGAAAAACCCCGCAGTTGGCAACACTGAACATGGCAGAAAAAGCATGTTTTGGTGTTCATTGCAATTTCGATCTGTTGCTCCTAAACAATACGAAATAGTACTTTGATTGCAGCTTGAGGCAACAAGGTGTTCTGTAACAAAAAAAAAAGATTTTGAGTGAATAGAAAATGAAGTCTTTTCGATGTCTTTTGTTACAATAGAAGTATAAGACGGACAATGTATGATCAAAGTTTCAAACCGACAAAGAAAGTACGTTTGTCTCATTTGCATAATTAAGAACACAAAACACTTAGTTGCATTACAAAATTTAGACAAAGTCACATAACACCACCAAAATAATCACACATTTAAGAAATATTTCAAAACTAAGAGAACGGTTAAAATTTTTCTCGCCAACCATGAGACCTTCGTAGAAGCTTTGATATACTATTTCAACTGTTTTTTTTTAATTTTAAATTTTTTTCCATTGATAGGATGACCAACTGGGTGCCTTCTGCATTAACTTGAATGATTTTGTGTCAGCAGGTTGGCTGTGCCAGTAAGTAGACTATCCCAGTAGGTCCACTGTTCCAGAAGAGGTTGACTGCACTACAATTTAGCATGCCTTTTTTATACAAGCTTAAACCTGAGCAAAACCATCTGATCTCGTGAATTTGGATCATTAAATTGTTTTGGACTTAAGACCCATCTATACTTTTTTCGCTAAAAAACATACGAAAGCGATTTGCTCTCCAAGTATTCGAACAATTTCAGTGTATAATGCATGGCAAGGTAGATATTGAAATTTCTGATTGAAAGATAAGCAACACGTTCAACAAGTATCTAATGTGCGCTTTAAATCCAGCTTTGATGCAAGAAACGTAAGAAACGCAAGATGCTTACAAAATAACTGATTTCTGCAAGACTATGCAATTTTTTCTGCAAAGTATACTTCACTGGATAGAATTCATCAAGATCTTTCTTGCGCACAGAGAAAATGAGGGATTCGTTCGATTTTAATCGTTGCAATCAATTGCGACAGATTTTCTAGAAAAAAGTATAGATGGGCCTTTAGGGTGCATCAGTACAGTCAACTTATTAGACAGCCGACCTACTGAAAATTTATATATCTAAAAAATGAGGCTTAAATCATTTATCGACCTTTTCGGATGGTCTATGTACAGGGATGGTCGACTGTCAGGAATAGTTGACATACTGGAATGGTCGACCTATCTGGAATGGGGTATTCCCAAGTGAGCAACTCCCAGGTGAGCGATTCCCAAGTGGGCGATTCTCAAGTGAGCGAATTGCCAAGTGAGCGAATTCTCAAGCGAGCGATTCCCGTGTGAGTGATTCCCTATTGAGCGAATTCCCAAATGAGCGATTTTTTCATTGAGCGATTCCTATCTGAGCGATTCCTAATTGAGCGAATTCCCAAATGAGCGAATTCTCAATTGAGAGATTCCAATGTGAGCGACTCTCAATTGAGCGAGTTCATTGAGAAACAAAGTAATAACACTTTCTTCAAATTTCCATTTTTTACCTTATATTTTTCCATTTAAGTTTCTTTTTTCTTTCGTTTTCTGTTTCATATTGCTCATGTTTTTGTTTATGCATGTTTTTACGTTTTCATATTTTGTCTGTGCTTTCTTTCATTTTATTCCTTCTTGTCGTATAAGTTTTTCTTTTTTTGCTCATGATATAATACATTACAAGTTGTCATTTTGAATAACCGTAGTCTCCCGTATAATTCTTGAACATTTCGGCATGCTAAAGTCATTAAATTCAAAATAATGTATAGTGCGTTCGATAGCCTGAAGTAGTGATGTTACAAATCTTTTTTGGTGATCAGCCAAATATTTACACTAAAATTTGTATAAATAGGTCTTCGATGATAAGTTTGACTAAACCATCGGCAACAGAGAAAGATTAAAATGTGCAAAAGCATGCATTTGGCAGATAATTGTGAACACTACACCATTAGAAGAAGCATTAATCTACAATACCATATGAAATACATAGTTGTTAACTTTGATGTAGCTCAAGAGTACATTGATCGAAAATAGTGCAGGATCAGATCACTTTCCTGCAAAAAGTTTCCTTATGTCAGTGAGCTTTATTAAACATGATTTTCCACTCCCTCGCTCATATCTGCTGCAGTTCTTAAGATCCCGTATATGTAAAATTCTGATTGTTTAACAAATTTATGAAAATAGCTAGTATGATTATAGCATTTACACTCAGAGACCCTCCCTCATGACCTTTTCATACACTTTATTCACATTATGTATTCTAAATACAGTATGGTAATCTGTAAAAACGACATTTGAACATTTGTCTTTGCTGCGTAGTGGATAGTGGTTTGATTATTTCATCCTGCATCATGGAGTTGATCCATTTCAAATGTAAATGAGCGATGGAAAAGACATTGAATGAATATGGTCGATCAGCTTTAGCTTCTATAATACCAGATGAAATACCATATAGTAAAAAAGGATCCTTTTTGTTGTTGCGACAAACGTACGGTCCACCAGAATCACCCTATATGAAAAAATAATACTATGAAAAGGTTTTCAGCAGAATTATAGGTCAAATGCACAGTTACAAAGTCAATACAAACATAGTAATTTCAGACTCGACAAGAGTGAATAGTTTGTAGTTGAACCAGTCACAGCTAGAATAAAAAATATAGTAGAACGAATAGGAAAAGTATTGATTCCATATCATTATATCAATGGTCAAAATTAAAAGCTGAAGCATAGAATACATAAGTCATGTTTTTTACAAAATGCTTCTTCAAGTGCTTTCCCAAATTTTTGTAATTTTCTGCTGAGCGACATGTCAGTTGAAAATGTAAATTGATGTGCTAAGTCTACTAACATATAAAATTTTTTTAAGGAAATTTTACAATAAAAGTTCCTTGCAACTCATATTTATCACTTCTTATGAGTAATAAATAAATGTGATAAAAATTGCACATGACACCATGCTGCGATTAACATATTGTGGGAAAATATTGTTCAAAATTTTGGAAATAGTAATGTGCTTTTTTAGAACAAAAACGGTTTAGGGGTATTCTGGAGGCTTGAAAAGAAACAAGGAATGGGATGGCATTGAAGAGAAAATTGCCTTCAGGTTTTTGATCAGCAGTATACCTGATGAATTAATTTATTTACATCAGAAATTATATTTAGGAGCAAAAGCAGCTGTGCTAAAGTAAATTTTTATCGCACAGCAAGTATTCTCTTCAAATTTTGAGATTGTAGTCAGGCTTTTCTCATTCACAACACTTCACAATATTTCTGAATAAGAAACAAGTGACAAATGCAAAGCATACCTGACCTATTTGAGAAAGATAACCTCAGTTTCAGTACTACCACCCAAAATTTTTTTTTGTCAATGTCATAATGTTAATGCAAAATTCCTAATAGTTAAAGATGAGTTCTCCTGGATTGTTGAAAATAAAAGGCCTAGAAACTTGAAGAACAAGTTTGAAGTTGTTGACTCATGTTAAAGAGGAACATTTTAGCACATTCAATTACTTACATAATAGGATCCTTTGAGGGCGCCATGCCATTTAATATAAGCCATTTTGTGAACAAGTCGAGATCTATGCAAATCGCCTTCGAATGGGCTCAATTTTTCGGGTATTTTAATACAATTTAGACTTTCCGGATTGCTTAAATCTGCAATGCCAAATTTTTATCATCTGGAATAAATGAATCTAGATTCATAAACGCAAAATTGTTATACTGCATGTGGTATGCCAAAGTTCAAGTTTCCAGTAAGTCACAAAAAAAATGCTCATTGAGAGACTCAAAATAATGACTCTCACAACACAAGGCAGATATGCCCCTAACTGCGCTAAGTGAGCCACATGGATGGTTTGGACATTGTGATTGTAGTAGTAATGGTGCATGCTGAACAGGCTGCTTGATGAACAGCTGGATGTACCACTCATTGTGGGGGATGTACCTGGTATGACCAGCAATGTTGAAAGGCTAACTGGGTGGTGCTGGAACTATCGCACCACTTTTCAGTGTCGACCATTTCGCTGGTGCTAAAAAAGGGTGGGGTTTGGAAGCCATTGACTGTACGGATCATCAGTCCTGTGTGAGAAGAGTGTCCTTTTCTCAAAGAAAAGAGGGACTCCTGGTACCATCACCAATGTCATATGCCCAAAGCCATGTTTTCAACATGTCAGAAAAATAAGGCTTGGTCAAGAGCTCGAACTCTTGATCTTCTGCATGCAAAGTAAGCATTCTATTAATTGTACTGACTGATCAATGTAGGCGGTTCAGAAACATTGATTGTAATGGTGGTGATGCATGCTGAACAGGCTGCTAACAAAGAGCTGGATGCCCCACAACCCCCTTAAGAGATGAAGGACGCCTGGTACAACCAACAGTGTTGAAGAGCATCTGGAATCGTCCCTCCACCTGGCCATTGCCCCGTATGATTTGTCATCTTGACCAGGGCACAATGGAAATCACCAGATTTAGAACTGTTGGAGTGGATGAAACATGAGTTCTGTATGAGAAATATTCTACTGCAACATCCGTCAGCCATCTGGTAATAAAGGGAGTCAGGTACATACACTAATTTTGTATGCTCAAATCCACGTGGACAATGCATCAGAAAAATAATGTTTGAAGAGGGGCTCAAACCCTTAGCCTACTGCATACAAAGTAGATGCGATGAACTGCACTAATCGAGCCACATGAATGGTTCAGAAATTTTGGTTGGAGTGGTGTTGGTTGTGTGGAGCAGACTGCCCCTGTGAGGTGGAAGTGATCTTGGATGGTCACCAATATTGTATGCCAAGATCCACGTTGCTGATGCATCAAAAAAGTAATACTCAAGTTGAGATTGAACCTTCGACCTTCTATATACAATAATGGCATTCAACAAACTGTGCCAGCTGAGCTAGATGATTTGGAAATGCTGGTTGTAGTGCTGGTATAACATGCAGAGTAGGCCATGAGGTGAATGATGGTATGCAACAAAAAAACATGGAGCTGTAGAATAAAAAAAGAAAATTTTCACTCACCACCAGTTATACCCCATCCACAGCTGAAGCAATTATCAAATGGCTTAAAAATGCTTCTCTGAAGTTCTAAATCGGGTGGCAAACAAATGGGTCTCACGTAACTGTTGAACGTTATTTTTTTGGTGAATTTCACCACAGCCAAATCATTCTGCACTCTGATCGTATTGAAATCTGGGTTAATGTGTATAAGATTGGCCTTCCTATACACTGTATGAGGTGTCAAAATTCTCAAATCGTGTAATCCAAAGAGGAAGCCCAATTTGTCGATAGGCACTCTGAAAGAGACACGTTTTTCAAAAGATATTTCATAACAATTGCATCACTCACCTAGAAGTCCTATCCGATTTAAAGAAACAATGAGCAGCAGATATGCCATAGAGTGTTGCAATATCAGATTCTTTTTTCACTATGAGAGATATTCCACAAATATCCTTTAAATTTTCTACGATTATTCCCAGCCATGGCTGTGAATGGGGCTCTGCTGTATATCCACCTATTATTCTTTTTGTACGTCTTGGAGTTGTTGTGAATGCGCCAATTCCACAAGTTGACATTGCTGGTCCATGATCAAATTTGGACTCGAAATTTGCTAATTAATTAATAAAGAAAACATTGGCATCGCATAGGACAACAATGAACGCTTATCTTGAGTTGCCTAGTCATTTGCAGAAAAAATTCGCCTTCTATAAAACTTACCAGTCATAGGGAAATGTCTTACAGTTGGCGAGGCAATCTC
This sequence comes from Romanomermis culicivorax, assembly GCA_963922205.1. Classification (NCBI taxonomy): domain Eukaryota; kingdom Metazoa; phylum Nematoda; class Enoplea; order Mermithida; family Mermithidae; genus Romanomermis; species Romanomermis culicivorax. The sequence continues at coordinate 2,720,203 of CAWUHX010000004.1, read as the reverse complement.
AACTGTTTCTAATTTACTATTACTCTCAAGTTTTTCTCTGTATCATACCGCACTTCAGAAAAAAACCTGATCCATTCTCCTAATTCAGGAGTGAAAAAATCCTAGGATCTTTGTCACCGACTAATGCTGATTGTCATAAATTTTAATCCTAATAATCGGGGCTGTAATCTGGGAAATAGAAGATTGTTCTATTTTTTCAGGACTGCTGCTAATTTTTTACATGCTAAACATAGGAAGTCAAGATTGCTCCTGGTATCACAATGTTATTTTTTGCTTTGCCTTAACAGTATAAAACACCCAAAAACATCCAATAAATCCAATGGGCATGTGCGGGAGAATTTTTTTGCATTTTTCCATGCAACCTCATTTTGTGTTCTGTGAGGGAAATGTTTACACTCGTTTTTCCAAAAATGTTATAATTCTTGGTGGTATCCTTCTTCCCCGAATATCAATTTCCACGAAATGTCCTGATTTCCTGAAATTCCCTATTCTCCAAGTTTACTGAATTGGAATTATAAATAAAATAACATTGGCAATTAAAATAAAATGTTTAATGAAATTTTATAAATGGAGGACTGGGGCCGTATTCATAAAAAGGCTAAAGTCTATAGACTGGTCTATTGACCAAAGTCGGGAAAAACGGTATCCATAAAAAGTCTAAAGTCTAAAAGTCGGTCTTAATAATCGGTCGACTTTTAGACCAAAAAGTTAGCCTGCCACCCTCACGGGCTAATTGTATTTAGACCAAAATTTTTTTATCGAAATGGCTGCCTTCTTAAAATTTGGGTGTTGAGACGAGAAAGAGTTTTGGTACTACTGTGCGAGGTGCACACCCACCTTATAGCGCGTGTAGTACTAAGTAGGCTTAGGCTTAGGCTTAGGCTTAGGCTTAGGCTTAGGCTTAGGCTTAGGCTTAGGCTTAGGCTTAGGCTTAGGCTTAGGCTTAGGCTTAGGCTTAGGCTTAGGCTTAGGCTTAGGCTTAGGCTTAGGCTTAGGCTTAGGCTTAGGCTTAGGCTTAGGCTTAGGCTTAGGCTTAGGCTTAGGCTTAGGCTTAGGCTTACTCTCAAGCTTAGGCCTAGGCTCTGGCTTAGGCTTAATCGGGCAAAAAATTAAAAACAAACGGTGCAGGGGGTATAACGCACAAGTAAGGTATTCATAAAAAGTCTAAAGGACCAACGAGATTATGACTATGTCTGTTAATTTTTGTGTTTTTTACACATGATCGAAACTATTTTCAACTTAATTTATTCAAACTTGGGGCTGAGGAATGGCGACACTTATGCCCTTTGTTCAATGATCGACACAATGTTTTGAAGTATTTTTTACTTCTATGCTTTATTCATAGATTTAAAAGGCATATAAACATATCTTAATTTTTGTCTTCATTGATTGAAAGTGGAATTTTTTAGAAATACATTATTGTGAACATTCATCAGTGAGGAAACTTCAACAACTATCCTATTGCATATAAAAGTTTTTGGAAGACATAATGAGGATAAAATATTCGATCGAGCAATCAGGAAATATTAGTATTTTCTCTTATAGCATATTTGAACATTTTGTATTTAAATTTACGGTATGGGAAACCTTTTTTTCTGGGCGTTTGAGTTTTTTGTTCCAGAATGCGATAAACTAGGCATCGATTTGTAGATCTCCCTGAGACCAACCCAAAAACATCTTTCAAAAAATTCTATTTCAATTATTTATAGTTATGGCAACTAATATTCGATTCTATCAGTAATATCACAGTATCTACTATTCTTTTTCTGACGGGCTAAAGTCTATAGACCAGTCTACATTTAGACAGCCAAAAAAATCCTTTAATGAATACAGACTTCAGCCCAGTCTAAATGTAGACCGGTCTGTAGACTTTAGCTCGGTCTATAGACTTTAGACTTTAGCCTCCTTTGTGAATACGGCCCCTGTTGCTATATTGGGGCCCTGTTGCTGCCCATTTTGTATAGGAAAAGTTCACATGCAAATCAACAGAGGGCGTTTGGCAGGTGCAGACAAATTTGCGTGGCAATGGAACAGCACAGAGAGAAGAAAAAAGACAATGAAATATCCCTTATTTTGTTCTATATTTTTGGTGAAACCAAGGCCCTAATTGAATAATTATTCTGAATCTTATTGATTTGCATAACTTTAGTGGTTCCGGCACTTTCTTTATAATATTGCTTGTTTATAACTAACTTGCATATTTTGATGGTGTTTACTAGTTATAAGAAGGGGTTATTGTTTGGAGACTTCAAATTGGATTAAGGTGGATTAGGGGGTCTCTCCCATCTAGTAATTTCCAGTAGAAGCAGATTTTCTGCTGGGAGTCTACAAGGATCATTCTGTGGGGACCCATTTTCAGGTTTCAGGTTAAGGTAGTTTGTTGTCAGGTCCGGGCAAAGACTGTTGTAGTCAACCCAAGGCCTAGTTGAGGAGTAGTTCTAACTAATAGTTCTTTCTTTTATCTGAAGGAAAGACCTGCACAAGAGTCTATTGTTCTTGACTGTCACCACTTGTTGCCAATTAAATCCTTGGAATCAGCAATTCCACCAATGGCAGATTCCTTCCTAAAAATCAGTGACTGTCACTGACTGTCACCGATTAAATCCTGGCAAAACTCAGCGATTTCACTTTAGAATTGGGCTAAACAGTCTCCATTTCGTATATTACACTAGAGATATTCTTTACATGTCTGTTTTTTCCTAAAATATTTCAAAACTGGACAATGACAAAAATTATACTACTAACTGTCAATATCATTCACATTGAGCTTTCAATGTAGAATATTACGTTTGAAAATTGTGTTGAATAGATTCACAAGTTTTCAGTTCAATGTTACATGTGGTTTAGCAGAAAATTAAAAATGTGAAACGTTACTTCCTTATTCAGAAGGATTTCAAGAAAAACGTATAGAACCTGAGTAGTCAATAAGTGTGTGACCATCCTTTGAAGTCTATGATGAGCTAATCTGAGACATATCATGCATTGAATAACTTTATGCCTTACTGTTTCCATTTCTTGACATTTCAAAATAAATCGATTCTCCAATTCGGACCTTAGTGACCAATCTGTCCTTCATCAAAATTGACCCATGCAAAAAGCAAATGAATAATTTGCCTTCAATTTTCACTATATTGACTGATGCACATTTTTCGTAATGTGAGCACAACAGTGAACAATCTGTTGGACTTCTCAAATTTTCGATGATTGCAATCGGATGCGCAGGATAGAATCCAATCAGTGCCTTTGATCTCACCATAAGGTGGTTTGGTACATAAATTTTGCCCATTATTGATCGATGGTATTGCTATAAAATTTAGTGACAGCAATGTTCATGTTGGAAAAAGGATGACATTACCACGGCCTGACACCATGAGAATGAGAAAAAGTAGAAGAAATAGGTGCTCACAGAAATGACTGGTAGCATATTTACATGGAACGATGGGTGATATAGTTTTATGAGAATGGCACTGCTTTCCAGCATGAAAATGGCACAGCTTTCCAGCATGCTAAATTTTTTTTGAACATGTGTGATCAAATGCTTGGCAGAAATAATTATTATAGCAAAAAGTATGCAAAAGTCATGTTAAACAGGCTATTTTTCTATTCTTCCTACTTCAGTATTCATCAGCAAAACTGTTTCAGATTTTTGGGAAAGATTATCACGTTTTCAATTCTAACAGACTGCTATTGATCAGTCTGCACAATTAATATTTTTCTGACTTGATATCGAACCCAGAATAGGATTAGATCTTTTTTTATAACGATCCGAAATTTGTCAAGTGGCATGCATGTTGTGTGCTCTACAGAGCGTTCTGCACATGCAGAGGTGAATAGGATTTTGGAACTGAGGATGAAAAAGTGATACCATATTTATTTGAATAAAAGCTGTTTAGTAGAATCGTCAGTACTTTTAATGTAAACTTCATATGAGCTGTTCATTAGAGAAATAACATGCTTACTTTGAAGTCCATTTTGAGTGCTGTAGTTTGCAGTGTTTTCTATCGATTTTTTGCGAAGTTTCTGTAAAATGCAGTCTTTAAATGAATCCGTTACAAGTCACAAAAATAGGAAGTGCAGTTTGGATTTCAAGCTAAAAACTATTGCAGCAGCAAAAAAGAAGGAAACCGCCCAGTTGCTAGCCGCCTCGAAATAAGTTAATCCAGGTAAGTTATTTTCCGTTCTTTTTCTTTTAATTTCATTAGCTGTTTTCATTTTTCCTTTGTTTTCCTCTCATTACTTTTGTTTTCACTTCTTTCCTTTTTGTTTGTTTTCTTTTTCTTTCTTTGGTGTAGAGAGAGCCACGATGGAAGAGGTTTAATAGGTGAAAAAAGAGGCTTGTGTAGTCAGAAAAATCGATTCCAGAAATTTTTCTTGACGATCATAGTCTTGAAGAAGAATATGATGAAATTTTGATTGATTTATATTCTGATTTAAACCGTATCTGCTTGCTTGATGATGAAACGTTACCTAATGAAATTCCACGAAAGAATAAAAAACAAAATTGGATTAAAATTTGGCCTGATAAAGCGCAAAATGTTAATGAACAATGTCCTCGAATAGATGGCGCCTTCTAATAAATGACGCATCAAATGGATCAAAAAAAGGCACACCGTTTATTGGAATAATTACGGGAAGCATGCTACCTGATTAGATTTGTGTTACTGACTTACTGAGTCAACTGGCGTCCACACGTTCATGGATCAAACTTCTCAGTGTGTCATAGGACTTGGGCGAATCAATTTTAGGATTTTTTCAGTTTATTTTTAATTTTCACAGATATGCTAGTACCCATTAGGAGTACATCGTCATATAAGTGCCACCTTAAGTGTGAGATGATTTTTGGATACTTTTACTGCCCAGTGGAGGCCAAATTGCACAGGCTAGCTATGGAAAGGTTAGAAAAGTTGGCGTCCACATTTTCTGTCTTATAGATAACATTTTTATGTTGTCGTGATCACCAAAATATACTGTTTGCATTGTTTTGTGTGAGCTAAAGGAAAGAGCTTAAGATAGCTTGAAGATGTGGGTACGGAACTTTTGCAGTGTCCAGGTAAGTTTAAGTTTGTAAGTTTGGTCATGGGAACTAGTTTTTAGTTTAGTTAACCCAATTGAGCAATTTCCCATTTGAGCGATTCCGATATGAGCGATTCCCAAATGAGTGAATTCCCAAATGAGCGAATTCCCAGGTGAGCGATTCCTATGTGAACGATTGCCCATTGAGCGAATCTCCAAATGAGCGAATTCTCCATTGAGCGATTCCAAACGAATGATCGCAAATTCTTTACCTTATATCTTAATTTGAATATATTTCCTTTTTCTTTCGTTTTCTGGGTGTATCGTTGATGTTTTCGTTCACGTATATTTCAACGTTTTAATCTTTTGTCTCTGCTTTATTTCATTTTCGTTTTTTTTGTTATCTACTTTTTTCTCATTTTGCTTGTGAAACAACACAGAATAAGTTGACATTTTAAATAGCCGTAGTCTCCTGTATAATTCTTGTACAGTTCGACATGATTGATTCTTTCCGTTTCATCAGTGTGAAAATCTTCGTAAAAAATGTAAACAAAAGAATGCTAGAAGAAACAAAACATCAAGAGAAAGGAAACGTCAACAAAAATCAAGACATTAAAAATAAGTGAAAATAGATGGAAAAGCATTAGAAAAAGAAAGAAAACATGAAAAAAGTGATAAGAAAAAAAAAATCTACATAGATAAAGCAGCAAGAAAAAAAAATGTGAAAAAAGATAAAAAAATAAAGTATCAGGAAAGGTTAAAAGCAAAAAATTCAGATGAAAAGTTATTAAAAATGACAACTAGTAATTTGTTGTTTCATGAGCAAAAAAGAAAAAATGCATGAAAAGAAAAACGAAAATGAAAGAAAGTGGAGACAAAATATAAAAATTTAAAAACGTACGTAAACGAAAACATTAAAAATACACACAAAAACGAAAGAAAAAACAAATGCACACAAAGAAAAATATATGGTAAAGAAGGAAAATATGAAGAAAATTATATTACATAATCGCTCGTTTGGAGACGCCCAATTTTAAATTCGCTCACTTGGGAATACCCCGTACAAAACGAAGGATAGCAGAATATTATAACAGAACATTGGACAGTCAAAAGAAAAGAAGTGAGAGAACTCTTCTCCTTGTGGTTCCCTGAATGATGGACGAGCAAGTCAACGAACTTGACGGATGACTGACTGACAATTCCTTCCTTGAGCATGCCATTTTGTATCAAAATTTCCGGGCGGAGTTTAGAAAGAGATTTTTTCCAGAAATTTCTAAGAATGTTGCGAGCTTTAATGGGTGAGGTTAAGAGAAAAAATAGTCGTTGTGTCGGACTTTGGACCATGGTTTAAGGAAAAGGTGTAATTGAACAACGGAATTCTATTTTTCAGAGAAAAGTTATAGATTAGGATAATTCTGGTGAAAAAGTTAGTTTCCGAAAATGTGTGGGTGAAAGTTGGAGAGAATGATAACATTTCACAGGAATAAAGTTAAAAAGGAATTTGTGGGTTAGTTATAAAGAATTTGGGAGGAAGTTTTGATACAAATGATAATTTGAAATCAACAATAAAAGTAGCACAAGGTTTCTGCAAAGAAGTGTTTTATTATAGGTTCAGTGCGAGCTCAGATTCCTACAGTAATACTTTTTTGTTCATTGTGAAAATTCCTCTTATTACACAATTTGAATTTCATCAACTGAAAAGACTTTGCTCGTGAGCCTATTCATATTTTGAAATTTCGGAATCATTGTAGGATTCATCTTTTCAGTCTTTATTTCACGAAATACAGACACAAATAAATTGAGAAGTTGAAACTTTTTTCTATCACACTTTTGGAGAGGTGCTCAACTTTTTATCTGTGTCATCTTGTGTCCATTGGAAAACATCGACCTTAGAAACTTTATTGCGCTCTAAAAATGCCTGAATTCAACTGCATACTCTAAAAGTATACAGTGATATGTCGAAATTTTCCTAACACCTTACGTACATATGAGCTGCAAGTGATACTATTTCTTTTGAATTTCAGATCCCGGACGATTCTTATGGACTCATCAGATATCAGACTGCATTTATGCCTGGAATTTCTAAATCTGCGTGTTATGGAGTGAAGGTTACCCTGTAAAAAACATGTTCAGATCTCTTGGCAGCTCTACATAAACAACATCCATGAAATCATGCTAAATTTCATCCCGCATTGCAACCGAAAGCATTGCATGGTGTGCCGTCGATATCCGTATTCTGACCGATACATCCATTCGTAACGGGGCACGTTCTGGTCCGCGTCCTTTGACCGCCCCCACACGTTTTGGAACATTGACCCCATTGACCCCAGTCGGTCCACAACGGGCACGCTTGGGGGTTGCAAGCCTGCGACGCTGTTTCGATCGGACAAGTTGGCGGACCGGACGGGCATTTGACGCGCGATTTGACTTGCGTGCCGCCGCCGCACGTTTGCGTGCACGGTGACCATTGGGACCATTCGGTGCTCAACGTGCAAGTTTTTTCGAAGCACGGTTCGACGTTGTCCGACGAGCCGAGGCAGCCGTCGGCGGTTGAGCAGGTTCTTGTACGTTTTCGATTACCTTGGCCACACGTTTTACTGTAGGTAGAAAATTATAGTGTAATGGATAAATATTCGGAAATGTACTGGTAGTATGTTTTTTTTTTAAATGCCTGTACAAGTGCTGTTTCATATTTCTACATTTTTCCGCTAAGCCATAGGTAGCGATGGGGTAGAGATGATAGGGTCAGCATATCTATAGGAATACGAGAGCTGATCAATAAATCGTCGAGTTTTTAAACAATTAAGTGTGATTCTGTCCATTTTTTCATACCTCAGCTTATCAGATGAACCAAACACATACCAAGTTTCATACCAATAAAACCGATTTTTTAGTGCTGCACCTAAACTTTTTTTTTTAATCGAGGATACTCAAGAAGCATAAAAATGACAAAAAAAATTATTCTGGTACTCCTGTATGCATGTTGATTTCCCCTAATTGCACTTTCTGGCCTTCTGAGACCCACCTGCATCTGATATAGAGTATTTTAAAAATTTGAACCTAAAATTGTCATTTTATCCAAAATTCACAAAATAAGCCGGTTCTACCATTTACTCATGGTATTGTGCCTGGTGGCAACTCATTTTATAACGTGTAAATGCAAATGTTACCTACATTAATAGGGTAAAATGTGTGAAGAGGCATATCTGAATTAAAAATTTGTGTATGTACAGAGTGAGCCAAAAAAAGGCGACTGGTACTGACTTTTGTAGCTTCCGAACGGGTGAAGCTTTTTTAGTGCGGATTCCTGTCATCGATAGATAAAACATTAGGCACAAAGACTGCAAAGTTTCAGTCAAAAATTTGAATTTTAACTGACTAAAATCTAAAATACTAGACGTCGATTTTTCGATAATGAATATTTGAAAATTTACAGAAGCAACATGTTTCACGGCGGAAAAGCACAATAGATCCAATCATAAGAACCATATAACAGCTTGAGACTACAAGAGAGCCGCTTTAGTGTGTCCTAATTTCTGTTTCACCAATAATTTTAGTCGTTTTTCGATCTGGTCAATGATAGAGCCGATTTTGCTTCAATTTTGCTTTTCTTCCAATTTCATAACAAAAGCTCTTGATTTTGGCGAAATTTTGATCATATTGAAATAAGAAGTTGCTGACTTAAAATTACGCATAACTTACAGATCTGTGTGATTTTCAAAGTATTGTTGTGTGTTAACAGCTTTAAAAAACTTTTTTTCACAATGGGACAGCTTTTACCTTCATTTCACAACTTTTACTTTTCGAAAAATCATCACTTTCACTAAATTTCTGTTTGTACAGTAACCATCAATGCTGGGAGCATAAACTTTGGGCCTTGTAACAAAGACAAACAGGGCATTCTGACGCAGCAATTGCCTTTTTTTGGCTCACCCTGTATATTCAATTTTTCAAAATCAATTTATGTAAAATTGGTATTTCTCAGCAGTTCAAGAGCTATTAATCTTTGGAATGAGAAGCAAATTGAAGCAAGAGCCCAAAATCTTTAGACTAGGCTTTTCTGCAAGCTTCTATCTGCACCATGCAGAAATGATTGATTTCTATTTTTCTTTTGCCCTTTTTATTTTTCGAATTTTTTCGTGTTTTTCATCTTTTTCGCATTTTTCGTATTTCGCATTTGTCGAGACAGGCAATACACATTTTTTGAGAAGAGAAAAATCCAAAAGTAAAAAAGCGGCGCCGTAGGGCGCCGCGCGGTACCGCGCGGCGAAGTATGGCGAGCCAGCGCGCGGCGCCGCTTGTTAGTATGAATAGGACAACCGGCGCCCGCGCGGTACCTCGCGGCGAAGTATGACAGGGCCTTAAGCCCAAAGGCCATGTCATACTTCGCTGCGCGGTGGCTTGTCATACATCGCCGCGCGGTAGCGCGCGGCGCCGCTTTTTTACTTTTGGATTTTGCTCTTCTCAAAAAATGTGTATTGGTTCAGTTGAAACCTGATGGGGCGAAGCGCGGCGCCGCAAAAAATACAAAAACCTATTCATACTTCAAAGGCGGTACCGCGCGGCGCCGCTTTTCAGTATGAATAGAACAACCGGCGCCGCGCGGCGCCGTGAGGTGCCGCGCTGTACCGCGCGGTGAAGTATGACAGGGCCTTAAGCCTAGTGACTGCAGTTTCGTACTGTTTCCTAAAGTTAAGCGTCATAACCAATTTCTGTAGGCACCTTTTGCATAACGTTTTAAGATGGGTGGCCACTAGGCGCACTAATACCATATATAACTATAGTCAGATTGGGTGTAGTTGAGAAGCTCATGGTCTGAAAAAACAAGAACATTGGAAAATATACACAGATGGTGGAAAGTGCATGGTTAAATAAACAATAGAAAAGTTCACTTCAAGCCTAGTTTGACAATTTGATGTGGAGTTGTTTGCGACTAAAAAACCCTGAAATTCGTTCAAAAACATTGTATGCACCTTTGGTATCTGGTGACATGCAGCACTCTTCTTCAACTTTGTCTGACCATAGACACACTTTGACGCTTAAAAATATTGAGTATCTGCACATTAATAGGTTTCCATCAGAATAAACATGCTATTTTACTCTATATGTTGATTATAATAAAATTAGTGCCGTAGACTCATGTTAAATGAAGAGTTTTTTCACCTAACATTGCACCTAATTTAGAATTTTGCCCCACCTTTTTCAGCACCTATAGTCTGTTTTTTATAAAATGCCTCCAAATAGAAAAGTGACACAAATCAGACTGTCGTCAAAATCGTTCACATAAAGTTCTTGCTGTAAAACTTTTCACTCGAAAAATTGGTAAAGGTTTGGTCAGCATGCTCATAAATTTCCAGTCCTACATGATACATTGTTTATTGGAAAATTGCAAAAATCTGTAATACTACTTGCTTTCCACTTCCATTTTTTGGAAGCTTTTCAAGAAAAACATACTATAATCTGCTATTTTTTGCACGTTAAAATCCGGTCTCTAGTCGTAATACAGCAGAAAAAGTTGGAATATTGAATTTACTTTAAGCATTGTACAAAATTACACAGTCCGAAGTAAACATGTACAGCATAGGAATTTACGGCGGAGGGTTAAACCCAAAATTTTTTCCAAAAACCTCAGAACTCAGTCAAAATTAATCGGAATACTTTAAAACTTCGTTTTTTTTTCCAAGTGTGCTCTTTTGGTTCCAACGAAAAAAATTAAACATTTTCCCGATAATTTTCAACATTTCTAACAAGCCTTCATATGATCTAGTAGAGAACTGAACTATTTTAAAATCAAATTTATTTTATGCTTAATATTTTTTGCAGCATTTATCTGAAAAAAATCTACTTCTAAATTTCATGGTATAAATATACCGAACGATGGAGAGTCAGCCAGGATTCTGCCCTGGATCAGGATCCCCAGCAACCCCCAAAAAAAACATATTTGGTCCCAACCGATGCATGTAGAGAATCATTTCAAGTCGTTGATTGAATTGGAATATGAAATCCTCGTCAACTAATGATTCCATAGATTTTGTTAAAAAGCTATGCTCCATTTATTTTGAAATGATCGCTGCAGCAATCCTATGAAAGTAGATTCAATAACAAAAAACTAGTGCGCTTATTACTGTAATCAATGAGAAAAATTTTCTCGTCCATAAGCGACAAACTGGTCGAATTTTCTTGCATGGCATTCAGGTGTCGGCACAATTCCATTCAAGTCAAAAATTAATAAGCATGATAATTTTTCGATGATTTCGGCTTTGAAATTCAGTGTTTTTCGACAGTATCAAAATTTCCACTATGTGAAAACAGAGTATCAAATTGAACCTATTTCTCTGTTGTCGCTGCATCTATCATTTCAATATGAATCGTCTGCAGACTACCCAAGATGCCAGGTAGGGTGATTATTGTACCTTTCGGATGGAGTCAGGTGACAAATAGTAGTCAATGCAGCAGATTGAAAAGGAGACACATCTTTTGAAAACCATATGAGAGAATGTCAACATAAAAGGTCGTTTTGCCATTTCTTGCAGTGCCTTAATGTGCCCACCATTTTTGTTCACTTCTAAGAAAATAAAATCAAAAATCTTAGGAATCATATGTTGCATTGAAAATCTTGATTATTTTCAAGTTCAAATAATTTGGTTACCTGAAATATTCATTACATTTTACTTCAATTTGAGAACAAGATTTATTCACTAAACAGAAATAGATGCCTCAATAATGATCCAAATGGATTTCCCCATATCAGGATGGTAAACACAAACGTTACAGTTACGATTGGAAAATTGAGTAAAAACGTCTAAGATATAACTGATCAACTCTCCTACCAGTTTATGTTTAACCTGAAATCTGTTGACTTTTTTTAAACTTGAAATCTGTTGACTGTTGGCCAGTTTTTCACTCACAGAGATGTTTTTTTCCAAAAAAATAATACAAATTAAAAAGAGCAAATTCAACACCCAATGCTAACCTGCAAGGTTGCCAGTTCGCCCAATCGGTCCACACGGGGCACGCATCGGGGCTACATTTCATATCAGCTTCGTAATCTTCTCCGGGGCTGCAGGCTTTGGGCATGGGGCAGGATCGGGTGCGCGCACGTTGACCACCTCCGCAGGTCACTGTGCAATCGGACCAAGGACTCCAATCGCCCCAGTCTGGACACGGCACCATGTTACAGATGTCCGTACCCATATTCAAACCTAGAAGAAAAGAATTTTTGTCGTTGATGGTCAATTTTTAGTGATCAAGTTTAATAATTTAGCTGTCAAAAAAAGATTCCGCCCAAACTACAGTAAAAGCAAAAATAATGTGAATTGCTCTTGAACGTTCATTAGGGTATCGAAAAGTTTATTTACCTGGACATCCGTCAGTAGTTGGACAACTCCTAGAACGATTGCGCGATCCACCGCCACACAATACTGTACATTCTGACCACTGCGACCTGGAAAATTTTTTTACACGTTTTGCACAAAATTGGGTGTTCTGCTATCAAAGTATACACACATGGCCGTGCGCAAGGGGGGGCGGGGGGGCGGCCGCCCCCCTCCCCATTGAGGCAGTAACTCTAAACCGAAAAGATGCGTTTTGGTGGACTTTAAAAGGTCAAAATCTCAAAATTTTCCGGCGCTTGGCGCCGGTCATGGGTATAATTATAACTATATTCTATCAGGCGCGGCCGTTGGCATATCTACTTCGACTTACTAATTAATGCTCAACAGTTTCTATCAAACAAGTTAGATCGTTTCATTTTCTAATCGTTTACAGTCAATCATGTCGCCGAAAATAGAGATTTTTCATCATGTCTCTCAATTTTTTCCCTCGATGATTGGAATTTTTTAAACGTTTGCAATCTGAACTTTTGCGTTTATTGAAGGTGGAAATTGAAGACATTACTCTAGATCGCGATTTCAAAACATTTGTTCACGAATTATCTGTTGGAGAGATTTATTTTTCAGCGTTTTAGAATACAAAAGCCCAAAAATTTTTCCAGCGCAATGGAAGGCAAATTACGCTTCATCAGTCTGATTTTAATTTATTTCCCAACGTTATGAAGGTTCATTTTCCAGCGTTTTAGAAAGTGAAAATCAAAAAATTTTTCCAGCGCTCCGCGCCGGACCATTCTATAGAACACCAATATATTCTTCATGAGCTCATTTTGACTAACATAACCAGAATTTTCTCAATTTTTTTCCTCATTTTTGCAGGTTTCTGACTACAACAAAATGCTTGGGTATGCTTCTAAAATGCATAAAAAAGCAACCGTAGCCACATTATAAGCGTTTTTAAAAATGTGGAAAAAAATTTTGGTTCTGGTTCTCATGTGGAAAAAATATTCGAGGAAAAAAACCATGATGCACACAGTATATCCGCGTAAGATCAACATTTCTGGGACTATTCAGTGAAAAAATCTATAGTCTGTTTTTCCTGAAATGCTTCTAAATAATGAAAGTGGAAAGCAAGTAGTATTTCAGATTTTCACGATTTTCTGACAAACCATATATCATATAGGACTGGAGATTGGTGAGCATACTGGCCTAACCTTTAACAATTTTTCGAGCGAAAAATTTTTTGATAGGAACTCTATGTAAACGATTTTGACAACGATACTGATTTTTGTCACTTTTCTAATTGGAAGCATTTTATAAAAAACAGACTATAGTCCGCCCCCCCCCCACGAAAAAATCCTGCGCACGGCCCTGTATACACATATATAGGTAGTGGGAGGGGGGGTTAAACCCTCCTATCTGGGACTCTGGACGATTCCCACTGGTCCGAAAAAAAATCGTTAAGCACCCCCTGAACCTTTTGAACGCTGTTTTTTGATTATTTTTATGCATATTATATATGGTAATTAAAATGCAAGTGCCCGTTTGTGCGTGGTTCCTGAAGCTGTAAGTATATAGCATGTTATAAGATATACCTCTTTAAAAGAAAAAAAATGACTCAGTTCGGCACCATATAGAGCAATATATAAACGTGCTGTCCATAAAATATACCTACAGTATGACGCAATATACTATAAAGTGACACAATTTTATAACACAGCCCTGTGTTAGAACATAGGCCTAACGTTATAACATACAATTTTTTCAATTTTTGACATGTTATAACATGCTGACATGTTACTACATAATCCTATGCTATAAAATGGTCCTTTGCTTTTACATCAAAAAAATTTTGTCATCTTTCGACATGTTACGATATACTGATATGTTATAACACGATCCTATGTTATAACATACCCTATGTTACAACATGCCCCATGTTTTAATATGGGATACGTTATAACATAGTATTGGGAGAATGGTATAACACGGGGAACATAATAACATGAGGAGCGATGTTAAAGCATGTTATCACACAATCACACAGTGTATGTTAAAACAAGGGGAGGTATGTTATAACTCAGGGAATGTTATAACATGAGGAGGTATGTTATAGCATGTGGTGTTTTATAACATAGTTTATGTTATAACATGAGATATGCTATAACATGGGATATGTTGTAACATACAGCATGTTCTAACATGTTCCATGTTATAACATGTCGCACATCATAACATATACCACATTAAAGGATAACATGTTATAACATACCACATTTTATAACGTATCCCATGTTATAACATATCCCACGTCATAACATATATCATGCTTATTTGTCGCAGCAGACAAAATATAGCTGCCTGTTAAAAGATATACCTTTTGAAACAAAATAGGACTTTAGCACCATATACAGCAATATATAAACATGCTGTACATTAAATATCCCTACAGTATTATGCCGTATGTTATAACATGGCTTTATGTTATAACAACGGCGTATGTTATATAAGAAAAAAAGGTTTTTGCCAGAAAAACTTTCTGTATAGAAGCCATATGTCTTAACATAGCCTTATGCTACAACATAGCTCAATGTTATAACATATTGAACTTTGTTTTCAAAAATCTTATGGATGTTATAACACTGAAAATGTTATAATGCAGGATATACTATAACATGGGATGTGTTATAACGTGGGATATGTTTTAGCATCGCATATGTTATAACATGCGATATGTATTAAGATAGGATATGCTATAACATGGAACGTGTTATAATGTTGGATATGCTATAACGTGGCATTTTTGTTATAACATGGAATATGTTATAATATGGGATATGTTATAATATGGGATATGTTATAACATGGAATATGTTATAACGAGGTATATGTTTTTAACATAGGATATATTATAACGTGAGATATCTTATAAAACGGTATATAGTATAACATGGGGATACGTTATGATATATGTATCTCTTTAAAAATGTGAGCATGACAAGCTCCAATATCTAGCATATGATGATCATGGTAATGGCTCTCTTTTTGATCTTGTGCCCTACCATTCCCCGATGAAAAGTCTGTGGAACCCCTGGAAAATTCTTTCCGTGCATGTCTGGATGCAAGTCAATCTTACCAGGACGACCAAACGTAGCATTCGCCTTTGTCGCAATCTTGAGTAGAACCGGCGTCGCCAGGGCACTGACACGCCGGAGTGCTAGTTTTATCGCCTGTGCAATAAGTTTGATCATTCGTGCACGTCCTGTTTCTCGTCTGTTGACCTTTACCGCAAGTGACGGAACAGTCACTCCTCAAAAATGCATTTTTCATGAATCTAAATTCACGGGCGAATGTTCATAACACTTACCATGCGCCCCAGTCGCCCCATTGGGCGCACGTCTGTTTATTGCAATCTTGGCTTTGAGACTTGTCACCGACGCAATTGGCGTTGTCGGGCTTGCAAGTCCGGGTCCTGGTCGATTGACCGCCTCCGCACGGTTTGGAACAGTCGGACCAAGCGCCCCAATCTCCCCAAGTGGCGCAGGGTACGTACGATTGGCATTTGTTGGTTTCGGAACTTTGCCCCTGGAGAATGTGAGAGTGTTTATGAATATGCAAGTTTTAGTCACAATCCAGTGAAAGCATGCACAACAGCGTACATCTGCTAGAGGTCATTCCAGGCTCTATGTGGGGAAGGATTGATGGAATTTTTTGTTATACCACATGCACATGCAGCACAGGTGTCACTCTCCTCCATGTAGTTCGATTTGTGCTGGATTCGAACTTTCCGAAATCAAAACGAAAAAATAACATAGTCCATTAATTTTAAAATTGTTGATGCGGTGTTCCCATGAAAATAAGTTCTGATATTATTGTATAATGAATAGAAAAATTTGAGGTATTCCCATGTGAGCGAGTTCTCGATTAGGCCATTTCGAATGAGCGATGACGAATGTAATAACACTTTCTTCGCATTTTCTTTTTTTACCTCACTTTTTCCTTTGTATATATTTTTTCTTTCATTTTCTGTGTCTGTTGCTTATGTTTTCGTTCATGCATGTGTTTACGTTTTCATCTTTTGTCTCAGCTTTCATTCATTTTCTTTTATCTTGTCATATACGTATTTCTTATTTGCTCATGAAACAATAGATTAGAAGCTGTTGAATAATTTTGAATAACCGTAGTCTTCCGTATAATTCTTATACAATTCGGCATGCACGAGTCTTTCATCGTTGTAAGCGTGAAAATCTTCATAGAAAATATAAACAAAAGAATGCTGGAATAAGGAAGAAAACATCAAGAGAAGGAAAACAAACAAAAATGAACACATTAGGAATAAGTGAAAATAGACGGAAAAGCATTAGAAAGTGAAGAAAAAATCATGAAGAAATTGACAAGAAAGCAGAAGCAAGAACGAGGAAGCAGCAAGGAAGAAACAAAAAATAATGTGAACAAAGAACAAGAAAAATTGGGAAAATAGAAAAAGAGAAAGATAACGAAGTAAAAGAAAAAACTTAGATAAAAAGTAGGTAAGAATGAAAATAGATCAAAAAAGATAAAATTAAATAGAAAATGGAGCGGGCCGTATTGCATAAGAATTATATGGGAGACAATGGTTTTATGAGCAAATAAGAAAAAAAGTAGATGACAAGAAAAATAAAATGAAAGAAAGCAGAGACAAAAGACAAAAATGCAAAAACATACATAAACGAAAACATAAGCAACACACAGAACGAAAGAAAAAAGATATATAGAAAGAAAAATATAAGGTAAAGAAGGAAAATGTGAAGAAAATGTTATCACATTCTCTATCACTCCTTTGGAATCGCCCAATTGGGAATTCACTCATTTGAGAATTCGCTCTATTGGGAATCGCTCACATGGGAATCGCTCACATGGGAAGCCCTCAATCAGGAATTCACTCATTCAAGAATTCGCTCATTTACGAATTCGCTCAATTAAGAATCGCTAACATGGGAGTCGCTCAATTGGGAATCGCTCATATGGGAGTCGCTCAATTGGGAATCGCTCACTTGGAACTCGCTCATTTGGGAATAGACAGGAAATTTTCAACTGGAAAGTTCCTCCTGTAACTTCACTAAATGGTCAAAATATTTCGAGTAACATGCGAGTTTAACCTGAGAGCTTTGACTAGGAAGATTTTTTCTGCTATTATGTTCACTGCTGATGAACGGAAAATTATATTTGATTTATTACAGTAACAAATTTCATCACTTGTTCTGATATTGAACTTGAGATCGCTGCATCGATTATTGAAGAATGAATGCAGTATTAAAGGAAGTAATGTTATAATAATGAGCAAAAAAGCTCTCAAAATATTTCTGCTGTTTTCTATGCATAATTAGCAAAAAAGCTGTAGCATTTAGAAACAAAAAACTATACAAAAACAAATTTGAAACGAAAATATATTACCTAATAAAAACTCAACATGATTCCACACAATAACCTCTAGAAATGAAAAATGAGTCATGATAGAACTGAAGGTCAGAAAACTTGACTATCTGACCATACATGTACATCATAGAAGTTTTAGGGATGGTCAGACTCAAAATTCTTTCCAGAAGTGTTAAAAACTAATCCAAAACTGATCAGAATGTTCAATAACTTTGTTTTAAATGTTTCTCAGTGTTCTCTTTCGGTTCCAACAAAAATTAAACCTTTTTCCTGATAATTTTCTACATTTTCTAACGCAATTTCCAGATCTTTATATGATCAAGTCTCCATAGAACGACGAAATAATTTAAAATCATATTCAGCATTTATGTGAGGAATAATTTGCTTCCACATGTCATGGTATAGAAATCCAAAAAAGTTGAAAATGCTGGAGGCCAGCTGGGGTTTTAAACGAGCTCAAAAGTTCTTGCAAACACACTCCCAAAAACATGTATGCTCTTGTTGAGGTCTAATGAGATCGAAGATTCACTGGGCGTAGAATCTTGTGAGGTCAAGCCTGAATTTTGCATGAGATCAAAAGTTCTCAAAACCTCCAAGAATGTGATGCTTCAAACATATTTTTTGGCTAGCTGAAGTTTCATATCAAATGATATGCTACTGTAAAAAGTCGCAAAACAAATTATAGAAATCCAGATACTCCTGAAAGAGTGCACCATATCTATTCTACCTACATTTTTCAGAAAAGAATCATTCATCATAGGGACCATCGGATACCTGACATGCCCCATACACCGAACACTGTCTCGTCCTGGTCTGCGTGCCGCCTGCACCGCACGTCGCCGAACATTTCGACCATGGCGTCCATTGCGACCATGTGGCGCACGGCGGCAGATTAACGCACGGTTGGGTATCAGTGCCTTGACCCTGGCACATGTTGTTCACCGAACAGGTTCTAGTACGTGTCTTGAAGAAAAAAAGAAGTAATTAAGCTAAAAAACAATGTTAGCAGTATACCATGGTTCCAGAGCCGTAAGCGCCACAGGACACCAGGCAGCTGCCCCATTGGCCCCAGGCGCTCCAAGATGGGCAAGGAACGTAACTGCCGCATGGCATCGTTTCAGTATCGGAACCCAAACAGCCGCCTTGGACCGAACAAGTTCTTGACCTGGTTTGTGTTCCTGCAATGAAATACAAAGTTAGGTTAAAGTCTTGCAGAAGGTCTCATGATGTAAAAATTTAAAAACAGAAGGTCTCATGATGTAAAAAAATATTGCATGTTATGGTGCATCTATACAGCATATCAGTCTGAGTAATGTTAGGCAATATTGTGTGGCAGTTTTAGGGGCAGGAAACGGCTCTGCCTTGGGTCTTTTTTTGTGGGACAGTGGGCAGGCACTTATTATGGAAAAACTTTCCCCGATTATAAAGCCAGCAAATGCTATAGATGCTTTAGCAGCAAGCCCAAAAGATTTATTCCCAAAGATTTTGAAACTGTTATTTTAGTCTTGTGGTTATCGTTTCCAACTGTTAATCTCAGGAACCAGATTTGAACCCGTGTGTAACCGGGATTTTCTGGTAGCTGGTCTAGACACATAGTCGATCAATTGTGTAGGCAAGCTTGCAACACTTCTTGGCCGGGTTCACGCAGCCCAGTTTGCATCCTGGTGATTAGGTGCAGTGAATGAGGAGGTAGGCCTATTCCATTTATGAGGTAAGTAGTTGATCAAGTTCTGCTTTGTCAGGCAGAACCAGCCTGTGAACTGTGGCCTCAACTAGGCGGCAGAAGCACCCAAAGAGGGCCTCTCGTATAAGATAGGCACTTATATGACGGGGTAGTCCTGTACAGCCTGTAAGGTAAACGAGGGCGGGTTTAACCACAAGAATTAAAAAAAGAAACTGTTGAAGGTCATTTTGAGTTTCATAAACCTGGCAATTTTAGTCAATTTCATGACTTGATTATTGTAATTTTGAGATATTCGTCACATTGACCGTCATAACTGCAACAAATGAGTATACTATTTCAGCACTCAGCTTCTTATGGCATACCTGCGATCATCTAGACAATAATCGATTTACAGGTTTGACTTTGCTGTACATTCACATATAGCAATGAAGTAGTTGATGTGTTTCCAAGAATCCATGAATAAGAAATACATTTTTTGATCAATTTTTGATTTCAAATAAAATTTTCAATCTACTGATTAATAATGCTATGCTAGAGTTTTGATAATCCGCCAGAATTTTTATATTCAGTTAACCATAACAAAATCGACAATTTTTATATCCAAATTAAAAGAAGAATTTTTGTCCCCCTTAAAAATACTAGAAGTGCTACTGGAAAACTTAGATTTGCATAAATGTGGTAAAGTATGGAAGTTCTGCCTCTATATTTCAGGTCTAGGCAATCACTGAAGCGCATTTAATGACAATGCTTACATTCGATAGACAATCTTTAGACTGCAATAATGCACATATGACCTCTAATAATTTCTGCAATATGTTATGTTTTAGTCTCTGCTTAAATCAAAAGACGTCAGCAATATGTAGCTCACCCAAAACAGTTTACTATAAGTAAAGTTCAATACAGTGAAACAGTTCCTAAGTTGATCAATTTCAACCATCAATCACACTATAACCTAAGTTTGCAAATAACTGGAAAGTTAACAGTGGCTTGCAGTAAAACAACATGCAGAGTTTCCCCAAGCTGCCTTCTGCAGGCTATCGTGTAAAATTAAAAACTCACTACAATTGACATTTAGTAAAAAAAGCAAATTCTGAATTTTGACGAAGTTTGAAAGATTATAAAGCCGTGTTTAGAGCGGCCACAAAAGCTACCTGAACTTTGAATTGTTGCAAATAATATATATTTTGGAGGGCGCCTTTCGTGGACTGAGCCTAGCTTTTACTGAAATCCCGAACAACTGGAAGAGATTGCCTCATTATACATGGCAGTGCAAAATCAGTCTATCGTCAAATAAGGTGTTTTTTGATATTATGGTTCATAGACCAAGTATAGCTGGAAAGGCATGCCTTGCAGGACTATAGGGTCATATAAGTGCCCACCTTATGAGAGGCGCTCCTTCGATGCTTTTTGTCACCTAGTGGAGGCCACATTCCACAGACTAGCATCTGCCTGTTTGGCTACCTACCTCATACATGATATAAGCCCACCTCCTCATTCGCCCTCACCTTATCACCAAGGTGCAAGTAGGCTGAGTAGACCCTGGCACACAATTTATCGACCCCCGTAAGGATGAAAGCCTGCGTTTGCCAAGGCCAGCTACCAAAATTCTATTTCAGGTTACGCCCGGATTTGAACCTGGTTCTGGAGACTAGTAGTTCGAGGTGATAACCGCTAAAGCAAGACAGCCTCCGGTTTCTATTCTTTCACTTATTTATGCAAATTTCGGTAGACATAAAGCTCATAGAAAAAAATCGCTGGTTTAATATTTCTTAGATACCACTTTCTCAAAAGATTAAATCGCAAGCAGTATATGTAAAAAGTATGAGAAAACATAATTTTGTAATTTACTGTAGCATTAAAATTTTTCCAAATTAATTTTACTCAGGCCAGCAACACAAGGGGACACATATTTACCATTAAGTTTGTTCCATTTACATGTTTTATTCGATGACGTTAAGGAAAGTAAGTTATTTTAGGTTTCATTTAAAAATAATTTAGCCAAGTAAATGCAGTTTTTTGGATATCAGAGATTGAGTATTATGTCCATTTTTCATGATTTTCAGTAAAAAAACAACTAAAAATTCATTTGATGAATAGAAGATAATTCGATTTTAAGTTGGGATCATTCTCTTCGTTGGAACCATTCTCTGCCGAAAATTTTGTGATTTGATTTCTTTTCCTCCAGCACGGAATGGGGACAATTGAACGATTGACTCTCAACAGAAATTTGTACATTCAGAGTTACAGCAGTCACATGATTATCAAAATATACCTCTAAGCAAAAATTTCTGTGATTTGTTTCAAATGCCATTTTATTTATGTTAGATACAAACGGGATAAGCCTATGTCAAAATTTCAAGAATTAAAATTTTTATCAACAAGATTGCATGAACTGCAATTCATAAAACACAGCTTTAATGTGAACTTCTGATTCCTCTAGCTCAATCTCTGTTCTTCTTTTTTCATTCCTTTTCAACAAGAAAAACCAAAACATTCTGCAGAAATCACAGCTATTTGCTGACTTGTGCAGCTATCCAGTGACTTAGCTACAGTCTCATTTGATTTCGACCCTAAAATGGTCAAGAAAAGAAATTTTCCCCTTGAATCCTGTCATTTCTTACAGGTCAGCGAATCATGGCATAACGAAATTCCGTGCTACAGTAAATTATAGAATTCTATGGGACATACTTTGTACTTATAGCGCTTGCTTCCAATTCTTTCCAGAAATTTTGCATTCCAAAAAAACAGAGTATAGTTAACTGTACGGTATATAATGGAAGACTATTGTGCAATACCTCGATCACCCGTGCCGGAATTACAAGTCACGGAGCATGCCCCGTAAGCAGACCAGGGACTCCAAACGGCGCAGGGCACGTAGGTCGAACATTGTTGAGTCTCCGAGGCGCTACCAGAGCATTTGCCGTACTGGGAGCAAGACCGAGTGCGCGTTTGTTGACCACCCGTGCCGCAAGTGGCCACGCATTTCGACCATGGCGACCAATCGGACCAACTGGCCGTGATTTGACATTGACAAGTTTTGCTTTCGGTCACGGCGCCGCTACATTGGCCGTAAGTTCTGCATAGCCTGGTTCTCGTTTGCACGGCTAGAGAAACGAATCATATAGTTGAAGTTTATTTGTGTCCTACCCACTTAAAAATAAATAAGGACAGATGTGTTTTTGGGGGTTTGGGTGGTCCTGACCTCGGGCAGAACCCTGGATGACTCTCGGGAGAATCCTGCACTCTAGAATTTTATTTTTTCTGAATTTTTACATTTTTACGTGAAAATTTTTTATTTTTAGATCTCAGTATCGAAAAGTGACCTGATGTTGGGGTATGGCTCATTTTGACGCTTAGGCTTAGCAGTCTTCATAGGCTTAGGCTTAAGCTTAGGAAATGCCCGTGGTCTGCAGGGCTAAGGTCGAAAATCTCTCGTTGTAGGATAGTCCGGTTTGGCCAAATGTCCCACTTCATGGATATTTTTTCCATATGCAATCTCCAGGGCATTCAATAAAGTTACTTTAATCTTGCAGCTGAGACGATCTTCATTATCATAAAGAGTCTCATGAAAAAAATTCATCGAACAGATCTGTCAAACCTTATACCTGGGTCCGGTTTCATCAAAGAGACTTAAGCTGCAGCTGAGCTACAGCTTAAGCTGTAGCTTAACATTATATGTTATACCATTGTCGCTAAGCTGCAGCTCATCTCTAGCTTAACTCATAGCCCCAGAATTTGGACCCTTAGAAGCCGTCTTTTCTTCACCCAACTCTTGGCTATGCAGTCGAAAATTTTTCGAAGTGGAAGTTTTTTCTATAAGGTGCTGTTCACGACGTTTTCGGAAAGTGCTTTTTAAGAGGATTCGAAATATGGCTGTGTCGTAATTAAATAATTTACAATAGAGATATGACCATGTAAAAAAGTTGAATATGCAAATTAGGTGTAAGCTATAGCAGTGAGAAATATGCCATTAGATGACTTTCACATGTAAGGATGTTCTGGCCAAAAGACAACTGTGCTGATGCTGTACATTGGCTGCAGTTCTCAAAAATGTATTGGGACACCCTGTTTCACGCGTCACTTTTCTGAGAATATCATGTCCAAAGAAGATACAAAACTATACTGGAATTCGAAACAATGAATTCCATACAACTACTGAGAATTTCAGACTTCAAATGCAATTAGCAGCCTTTAAAGCGTTCAAAAGCATGAGTACTCGAAAATTCTTCGGCTTAAAGGATTGAAGCTAGGTGATTCATTAACTGGTTTCAATTTTGAGGGCCTTGTTCTGTCTACTTTGCGATCGGAAAATCGACATGCAAATCGACAATGGCTGTCCGGCAGGTGCAGACAAATTTTCATTGGCCATGGAGCCGAAGAAAGAAGGAAAAGTGACGATGAAGAAATCTTTCTTAGTATGCAGCGAGATGGTCCATCCACATTCTTTCAGTATTACTATAATTTTAACATTATTTGCATATTCATCGATAGTTACCATAAGTCTACAAAGGGCTATAAGTCTACAAAGTGCTTGCTTGCATACGTCAGGTAGGAGACATACCATTGAGGGTCTTTAGAATTTCATTCCAGCCGGTGGATATAGATTTTCCTTTGAAAGTCTACAAGACCTGCTCTGCGAGGGCCCAATTCTTAACTAGAATTTTGTTGTTGCCAGGTCAGAGCAAGAACCGTTGCAATAGATTTGAAGCCTAGCCAAGCAGTAGTTATAACTAATTTCACTGACTATGGTTCTTTTTTGCCAAAAAATTGAATTTGTGGAATTATTTACGGACTTTTTATTATTATTTTACAGCCATTTTTTCATGAAACATACTCAAAATAGTTTTCATTTTGATGGGTTTTGATGACTAAGTGAGACACAACTTGTTTAGGGTATTCGAAATATACTAAACATACATGTCCTAAACCATCTTGGGGGTAAACCTGTTTATGAATGATAATGTAAAAACCATCACATCATCACATCCGGGAATCATTGTCATTGACAAATTTCGCTTATTGGTCGACTCTGAAACGTTTAATTCTTGTCAGTATATATTTCAGCCACTATTTACAAAAATGTATTGATGGGATACCCTGTTCCACGGATTTGTCTCCAAGCTGTTTCTCCTAATCGAATAATCTACCAGTGTGCTGAATGTGTCGAATTTTCAGTGGATATACTTTAAGAATCCTCAAGATATATCGTAGGGCCAGTTTGTTCAAAAAATACCAAAGCGTGTTGAGACATATTCAAGGCTAGGTTGTAACATTGGAAATCGATCTCATGTTTAATTACTTTTTGATTATTTATTGATCTATTCATAATTCTTAAGATGACTTCTTGACCATAGTGTTGGGCACCCTGTTGATGGCAAGCCGCATCGGGAAATCGCCATGCAAATCGAAGAAATGGACGACCAGCAGCGCAGACATTTTTACATAGAAGTGGAGCGTCAAAGAAAGACCAAAATGTGATAGTGAAATCATTCTTTCACTAATATTGTTTTTTATTATATTTTGATATATATTTTGCTGGCGTCCATTAAAACATTTCCAGCAACAACGTCTTTTATTTGCATAAAAACAATAGTGGCCAATCCACATCTTTTTTATTATTCATCGGATATATTGCTATATATATATATTCGTTTACTATTTAGATCCGACAACTCGACATCAGCAAAGGGCTATAGGCCCAGGCGCCAGCTTGCAGTCAGCAAGCTCTGGAAGACCCATTAGGGGATCCAGACAAGTAAGTTTATCCCTGAGGGGATTCCTTGTCTCATCTAGGAGACTGTGGAGCTCTCTGGTGAGGCCCCGCATTTAAAGTTAATTTATCTTTGTTGTTGTAGGTCTGGGCAAGCGGAGACTGTTGCACTATCACTGAGACTTAGCCAAGGGATTAGTTCTAACAGGTAAGTTCAGACCAGAAGCCTCAATCTTTTCTTAAACTCCTAAGGAAAGACCTGCACAACAATAGGATAAACTTTCTGGAATTATTTGCAGAATACCAGAAGAGCAACTTGATTTTTTTGCCACTTAAAAAATGCAAGACTTGAAAAAAGTGTTTGAAGATCCTCATGACTCTTCAAAAATTGCCCACAATAAATCAAGTTTTGAATCACAATATTCAGAATTCACGAAAAAATCAAGTTAGAATTCCACGATGTAACATACGAGAATTCAAAAATACAAAAAAGTTATCATCTTGAATACCCTTTTTTGAAATCAGGATGAAAAAAATCAAAATAGCCTACCAATCAGAATCAAACAATCGATATTATGCACCGCCAATTCTACCTTATGGAATCCTTCGAAAAAGACTTCTAAGGCCAGGGCTTGCTGCAAGATATCGCCCTTGGATTTTACAGAGGGAGGGGTTATCATAGACGATTGGTCATTTTGCATGGACAATCCGAGGGACATGTTGATTTTCCATAACGTAATCTATGTGTCCGTAGTTTCTCAGAAAAAAGTTCAAAAATTTTATTTTTCACCAGAAATGCAGTAATTGCAGAAGCTTTTTTTCTGTTTGTGTTTTTTCTTGGGTTCCTATGCATGTGGTACCACCATAGGGCGTTCTCCTGCGGCAAGCCCTGACCTATAAATCCATTTCTATGGGTTCCGTCCAATTTATATAAGAATAGGAGACGGAGCAAAACTTTCGGTTAGTTTAGAAAATTTTAATTCCTGATAGTAGGTGGCGCATAATGTCGCCCGCATAATCGCGCTCAATTCTGATTAATAGGCTATTTTTGAATTTTTCCATCTTGATTTCAAACAAAGTAATCAGGATGATTAATGATTTTTTTAAATCAAGTTGCAACTTGACTGCTTGTAAATCTTGGAATATCGTTTGCGATTTCGACATGATTTTTTCGTTTGAATCTTGAACGTTGCAATGTAAAACTTGATTTATCAAGTGAAATTTTTAGTCGTGAGGAACTTCGAACAACTTTTTTAAAAGTATTGCATTCGATTTTCAACTTTTGATGGAAAAAAAGCAAGATACCATACACTCAGCTACTTATTTTTCTTTACAGTAATTCGTAAATGTAACTAATTAGTCACACCACGATTTTTCACTTGTGCGTTTTTTCCTTGTTTTTGTGTTTTGCATAAATCATCTCAAGTTGTTGTGGCCATGAAATTTTCGTTCGATTTAGTCGCTTGTTGTATATTTTCTCGTGGAAGGAAGTCGTCTTAGAAACGTCCAACCTGGCCGACTGTCAACTCTACATGCCAGCTATCCTTCAGCCTTCACCAAAAAGCCGGAAGTGGAATTTTTCCTCCTCCTCCTCCTCCTCCTCCTCCTCGCCTAAATTCTTCCGTCCTCCCTCTACCACCGACCAATCTTGTACAATGACGAGTACCAGAATTGTATCTTGCTACAGCCACCATCGTCCCACAATAGTCACCATCCCACTGTAGCCACTGTATCACTATAGCCACCAAAGTATGTATAGGCATCCCAATATAGCCACTAATCAAACAAATATGTTAATATCAATTTATAGCCACTGTCTGACTGCAGCCACCAAGATTACTTGAAAAATAAAGGTTTTTCAATGCTAATTTGCTAATGCGGGGATTACTTAATTGGTAATACTAATTGCACGAATATGTAATGATTTTTTCTTGCTTGTCATTGTTGCTAATAAAATAAGAGTTTCACATGTTTACAAGTTTCTAAGTCACCCTATTGTTGAAATCCACAACTTTTGTGTCAGTTTTTATTAAAGTTACAAATGCAAGCATCTGTCGTATGCCCAAATCCAGGTGGCCGGCACGTCAGAAAAATAACGCTCAGTGATGGCTTCAAATCCTCGACCTCCTGCATACAAAGGCAGACACACTACCAACTGCAGTGGTGGTGGTGAGTGCGGGGCATGCTGTGTGATGAACAGCTGGATGCACTATCACTACAACACCCCGGCCCCTTATCGAGGAGGAAGGATCCCGGATGGTTACCAATTTTGTATGCCCAAACTCACAGGGCCGTTGGGTTAGAAAAAAAATACTTGGCGAGGAGCTCAAACCCTCGATCGTCTGCATACAAGGCAGACGTACTACCAACTGTGCTAACCAAACAATGTTGAGGTTCCTTAATTGTCGTTGAAGTGGTGGTGTTGAGTGCAAGGCCTAATGAACAGCTGGACGCTGCACTACAATACCCCTCCCGCTTCGAGGAGGCAGGGCCCCTGGTACGGTCACCAATGTCCTATGCCCAAATCCATGTGGCCGGCGCATCAGAAAAATAACGCTTGGTGAGGGGCTCAAGCCCTCGACCTTCTGCATATAAGGCAGACCTGATAGCAACTGGGCTAACCAAGCAACGTGGATGGTTCAGAAATTGTGGTTGTAGTGGTGGTGCTGAATGCCGAGCATGCTGCGTAATGAACAGCCAGACGCACCACTACAACACATCAGAACGTATAAGAGTTTTCCAAAATTCTCACATAGTCCTCTAGACTTTTACCTAATTGATATGTGCCCTTTTTAACTATAAAAGGAACTTAAAATAGCACACAAAAGCATGGTTGTCTGTTAATTTCTAATGTGCATGTGTTAGCTAGTGTCTCATAATGAAGATTGTCCACCACAGATATAGGCATCTGCAGAGAGCTGAAGTTGTCAGGTGGAGGGGGGTCTGAAAATTCGGCTCAGCAGTCATGAAATGTACTAGTTCTGAAATGGCGTTTTTTGAACGTCATTATGATTCTACTTCATTTTGGAAGCGATAGTGTGACTTCCTTGGAAATGCCTACAGTATCTCTGGTCAAATCTAATGGTGGTCTAACCATACCCTAGCTTATGACATATATGCAAACTCGTAAAATCTTTAGTAGCTGTTGCAAGACAGTGGCTAAGTGACAGTTGACTAAAGTGGGACGCCGGTATATTTGATGGCTGTAGTAAGACAGTGGGTGTAGCGAGACAATGGCTGTAGTGAGACAGTCGCTGAGTGACAGTTGGCTATAGTGGGACGCCTGTTCATAGTTTGGTGGCCGTAGTGAAATAGCGGCACTGGCTGTAGTGAGACCACTGTCGCACACTTAATCTTACATGCTCCGCAACCACTGCTGCAGGTCGACCACTGCGACCAGTCCGACCATTGAGTAGTTGGTGCTTGTCTTTTGCTCCTTTGATCGAAGACTGAAAAATTTCACGTTCAATCTAACTAATTGGCTGAAACATTCTTCGCTCTCACGATTCGAGGCGTCTACTGTAGCTGTTGTGAAAAACCATAAACAAACCGCGGCTCGGATAATCATGTTGGGCGATTAATTTTTGGCTTGCCAAGAGCCGCGATTCGGAAATTTTCAAAAAACAATAATTATGTATCAAAATAAAAATATGACGGCCAAGTCGATCTGTGTGCTGCCGAAAATGAACAAATGATGTTTCACCGCGATAATAGCAACCTACATAATTTTTGGAGAAACGCCTACACTTCGTAGATTCATAGAAAAGAAAAAAAAACTTTTCATTTGCTTATAAGGCCATAATGAACAGTGTAGTCTGCTACACTATTCCATAACAAGGTGAATATTGTCTTCCTCTGCGGGCACCCACTCGCTGGGGTCGATATTATTTTTTCGGGGGACCAGTTTGCCTGGCGTAGTCGTCATTCAACCGATGCGATGACGAAAGTGCTGGATCATCAAAAAAAAAAACTTAACGCCGCTGATTTCGAAGTTTAGTAATCTTGAAAATCAGTGTTTTTTTTGCCCGTAAACTTGTTTTCATTGCAGGGTGCACACGTTTTGTTTATTATCTTAAACAAATACAAAACGTACAAGAAAAATTGTGATGAATCGTATAAAACGCCCATAAGCGGCAAAAATCTTTGCCTGCAGGGTGAGCCAAAAAAGCCGACCGGTAATGACCTTCGTAGGTTTTAAATGAGTGTACCTTTTTTAATGCGGTTACCTGCCGTCGATAGACAAAAAATCTAGTGTAAAAAATACGAAATTTCAGCTGGATTGCTCGGATATTCACTGACTAAGATCAAAAATGCTAAACGTCGATTTTTTTGCAAATAAATATTCAAAAAATTGACGAAAATTGATAAAATCAACGTATTTTACAACAGAAAAAGTAAAATAGATCCAATAATAAGAACCACATAACGGCTGGAAACTACAAGGGAGTCGTTTAGTGTGTCCTACTTTCCTTTTCAGAAATAATTTTAATCGTTGTTCGATTTGGTCAATGACAGAATTGATTTTGCTTTAATTTTGTTTTTTTTTCCAATTTCAAAACAGAAGCTCTTGATTTTGGCGAAATTTTGCCCGTTTTGAAACAAGTAGTTGCTGAATTTAAATTAGGTGTAATTTACACATCTGGGTGATTTCAAAGTATTGTTGCGTGTAAAAAGCTTCACAAAACTTTTTTCACAATAGGACAACTTTTACTTTGATTTCACAACTTTTACTTTTCGAAAAATGACCACTTCTACTAAATTTCTCTTTGTACAGTTATCACAAAGGCTAGGAGCACAAAATTTGGCTCCAGTAATGAAGACAAACAGGGCATTCTAATGCAGCAATCCGTATTATAAAAACTTCATCCGTTCGAAAGTTATGAAAGTCAGCACCAGTTGCTTTTTGTTAACTCACCCTGTAAATACTAAATGCTTTTTTTTACATATGATTCAAAACTTTGACGAGCTTCGATTTGATGTGCTTCGATTCTGCATGTTCTGGAAAAATTTCCAAAGCTTTGTTGACCGCTGTCCAGCAGGATCGATAATCGCAAGTCTATAAAAATCAGCGATCTATTCTTAACAAATAGTAATGATTGCCAATCACTTATCTGGATTTTCATAGTAAACTAATCATTTTTGTACGGAATACGATGAGGACCATTTGAAAAAAATCGTTACCTTCGAAGATGATCCACAACATTTTTTCAAGAGGTGTCGCAAAAAATTTCAAGAGGCATCGCAAAAAAATCAAGATGTAAGAGTTTTTCGATGTTCGACTTTCTTTTCAAGTGCACGCATTCTTTGCAAGAGAATCTTTAAAAATTCATAATGGCATCTTGCAAAAAATCGAAATGATATCTAGAAAAAAATTAAGATCCCATCATGAAAAAAATCAAGATTGGCGACACATAGAAGAAAGAAAATTTCTGAAACTAGCCGATCAAAGGCGTTGCTCCTCCTCTCATGTTTATATATATGGGAACCCTTCAAAGTGCATTTCTGAGGACACGGCTTGCTGGCAGCGGGCGCCCTCGGTTTTTATGGGGTGTGACAGTGGAAGAAAAACATTTTGCTCGTCGAATCCGATGGACTTATTGGTTTTTCATAAAATTTTTTATTTTTTGACATTCTTCAGAAAAACGTCAAAAATGCTCGTTTTTCACTCAAAATGCAGTAATTCCGGAAATAATCAAAATTTTGGACTTTGTCCGCTATTCTAAGACTGTTCCTTGATGTTCAGGAAGCCGACAAAGAAACGAAAATGTTGATCTTTTTCCGACAATTACTGCATTTTGAGTGAAAAACAAGCATTTTTGACGTTTTTCTTTAAAATGTCGAAAAATTTTTTTCTGAAAAACCGATATGTTAATCGGATTCCCCGTGCGAAATAACTTCCCTCTGCCATTGCGCGTAAAAACCAAAGGCGCCCTCCGCCAGCAAGCCGTGACCTCAGAAATATACTTTGAAGGGTTCCCACATATATAAACCTAGAAGGCGGAGCAACGTCTTTGATTGGTTAGTTTCAGAAATTTTCAACTTTTGATGTGCCGCCCATCTAGATTTTTTTTCAAGATGAGATTTTGATTTTTTCAAGATGGGGTCTTGATTTTTTCAAGATGATATTCTCATTTTATTTCAAGATACTATCTTGATTTTTTTGTCAAGATTATCTAGGCAAAAAATACAATGCACTTGAAAAAATTGTGATGCACTTGAAAAGAAAGTCGAACATCGAAAAACTTTTGTATCTTGATTTTTTTTGCGATGTATCTTGAAAAAATGTTGTGCAGCATATTCGAAGGTAACGATTTTCATCAAGTAGTAATGATATTTTTCAAGTGGTCCTTATCCTATTCCATATTTTTTAGATTTAATTAGCTGTTGTCATTTAACAGTATTCACCAATATTATATTGTGATGTCCACTGATAAAGCATGCTGAGAGAAATTTGTCCTTATAAAATTTAAACTTCTTGATAAATTTGCATGAAACTTGATTCATGAACTGTTTTGTAATACCGAAGATCGGGATATCTTCAAAGTCTGATTTGATTTTGATCATGATGAACATGGAATTTACCTTTTGTGGTGTTGTTAGTTAATAAACTGTGATCACAATTCCATGCAACAAAGCAAGGAGTTAGTATTTGATGGTCGCCTCGAACACAATTTACTTGAAGGAAAATTTTAGACCTTAGACGACCAGGTCCCAGTTTTCTATTTCAGGGAGCAGGCATCAATAGTGGGAGATTGAGGGATGAACTTCATGCAGATACAGTTTGACCAACACATACAGCTGTTTGAACAGAGCGCAATTTTTTTTTATTGTACAAAAAGTAAAATTACGCATCAATCGATAGATTTCGTTGAGATGTATCCAAAAGCATGATTTGAAATGGTGTATTTTCATAATTTGATGTAGCTAACATGGATCAAATTTGGCTGAGCTACCCCAGGCTTTCCATTCGGACCTTTTGTAGTAGTTCACCACCACCATTTTATTTGGCTTAGGCTTAGGCTTAGGCTTAGGCTTAGGGCTTAGGCTTAGGCTTAGGCTTAGGCTTAGGCTTAGGCTTAGGCTTAGGCTTAGGCTTAGGCTTAGGCTTAGGCTTTATTGAATAATATTGCAGCTTTTTGGCCGTGTCCATAATGCAAAGTTGTTTGAAATAATGAAAATAATAAATGGGAATTAAAAGGTTAATTTTCAAAGTGAGTGTTTGGCTCAGTGGTAACGCACTGGAGTTTTTGAATTCAAAAGGTTGCAGGTTCGAAACCTACCTGATGACAAAAAAAATCGCCGAAAAAATATGAAAAAATAGTGGTGGTGAACTACTACAAAAGGTCTTTCCATTCTACAGTGAATCAGTGCAAGTTCAGAAACAACAACAGTATAAAAATGTTTTTCATTTGCTATGGAAACCATGTCGTAACAAACAAACATGCACATAGGGGGGTAGGGGAGCAAACCTCCTTACCTCGGACCCAAAAAAATCGTCAAAAAACCCTCTGAACTTTTTCCAAGACTGCTTTTTTTAATGATTTTGTGCATATTTTGTAGGAAAAACAAGCTTGCAGAATTTTTTTTGTTTTTTTTGCTCGCCTACCTCCCTACCCCCGTGGATAAAAAGTCCAAGGATCGTCCCGCCCAGTAAATTCTTGCCGTGCCTATCTGGTATCAAACCAATTCACCTGAAACATAAACAGACTTACTTCCAATGAAATCAAGGCGAAGTTGAAGAATGCTTCAAAGTTTTGGTCGCTGAGCGTCATAGCAGATGTTAGTAGGCTTTTTGCCTGAAAGTCATGCTTCGCTATAGTGAATGTTACAGTAAGATACAATCGCAACATACTGCGCTTTCATTGCCTTTCCTCATCTCTAAAACTGCCAAATTACAGCACGCTTCAGCGTGTTGTTGATCGGACGAAAGGGCTAACGTAAAACATTGATACGCCATTTCGGAATCTCCTGAAGCCTGAAAATTATTTTTTTTCAAAAGTACACAGTAAACATTTATCCGGTTTTGTCCCACCAATGCCACATTGCCGACATTGTACCACACATCGGATTGATTAGTATTATCAGCTAAATCCAGAGCTTTTGTGAGGCACACCGACGCCAAATCAAATTGTTGAGCGTAAAAGCAGCACAATCCCAGATTGGTGAAAATTTCTGCGTTGTACACACCCATTTGTAAAATACGCCTTAGAAATTAGGCACTTTACATTGCCGAATATACATAACGTAAACTTGCAGCTGCAAATGCACTTTATAGCGTATAGAATGTTTTTTACACATTAGTATATAGGCCTAAGCCCAAGGTTAAGCCTAAGGCTAAGCCTAAGCCTAAGCCTAAGCCTAAGCCTAAGCCTAAGCCTAAGCCTAGGCCTAAGCCTAAGCCTAAGCCTAAGCCTAAGCCTAGGCCAAAGCCTAAGCCTAAGCCTAAGCCTAAGCCTAAGCCTAAGCCTGAGCCTAAGCCTTAGCCTAAGTCTAAGCCTAAGCCTAAGCCTAAGCCAGAGCCTAAGCCTAAGCCTAAGCCTACGCCTAAGCCTAAGCCTAAGCCTAAGCCTAAACCTAAGCCTAAGCCTAAGCCTAAGCCTAAGCCTAAGCCTAAGCCTAAGCCTAAGCCTAAGTCTAAGCCTAAGCCTATGCACAAGGAGTGTGTGTAAACCATAGGACCTATGCTAAAAAACTTGGAAAAATTTCTACAGGCTATAAAGTGCAAAAAAGCCATTTTTGGTAAACACCTGTACATCCTGAGCGCCAATTCCGGAGCGTCGTTGTAAAAATGATGAGCAGCTAAACAAGCCGCCGCTTCTATGCTGACGCTGTTTTGTTTCAAAATTTCCTTGTAATAATTGGCCGATTCTTGAAGATCTTGTAGATCTTCGTTTATCCTGGCCATGCCGGTCAATAAATTTACGGACGAATGAAAAGTTTCCAAACCCCGTTTGTAAGTTCCAATCGCCTTAGAAGGTTGATCCAGTTTGATGTATACCTATAATTTTTTGGTCGCGTACGATTTTTTATTTTACAACTTATATAAAAATGATTAATCTTACTTTGGCTAGAAGTAGATAAGAGCTAATAATTGGTTGTAAATTTATGGCTCGTTGAAAGCACGCCTCTGCATTTCGGTGTAAACCGAACCTGGAACGATAATTATTTGACAAAACCGCAAGTAAAGTGGAGTAAATTTTGCAGTAAAATGGAAAGCCACGTTTTATATTTTTATCATTTTCTGAAAAAATGAAAAGTCTTCACATACCGTTGCTTAGGCTTAGGCTTAGGCTTAGGCTTAGGCTTAGGCTTAGGCTTAGGCTTAGGCTTAGGCTTAGGCTTAGGCTTAGGCTTAGGCTTAGGCTTAGGCTTAGGCTTAGGCTTACTCTTAGGCTTAGGCCTAGGCTCAGGCTTGGGCTTAATCGGGGAAAAAATAAAAAACAACCGGTGCAGGGGGTATAACACAAGTAAGGTGGAGGAAATTATCAAAAGATAGAGGATGATCGAAAATCGAAGCAATAAACCACTGCAGCAGAACTATTCATGACAATGCAAGATTGCTTGCTGATACCGAAAATGATTTCCTGTGTCATGTTATCTGAATGCTATTCAGTTGATCATGACGGATTTAAATAAGGATGAAAGAATTAACATTCCCAATTGAATCTAAGATCTTGGAATTCCGTGTCAGTGAACTACAGACATACCTTGAGTAACATCGCCCCTGCTGAACTTCCCAATACCAGTCTTTCCCTTTAGAGACTCGACATGCTATTGCAGCAAACTGCAACGCCTGAAAAAGTTATTGCCTGAAATCCAAAGATCTGGGCAGGTTTCATCGCAGAGACTTTAGCTTCAGCTGTGCTGCAGCTGGGCTGTAGCTTAACTCTGTATGTTTTATCGTTGCCGGTACGGTGCAGCTCAGCTGCAGCTTAACTTTCTCGATATGTTTTGTGTATATAAGTTAAGCTGGAGCTGCAGCTTAACGGCAATGGTATAACATATAAAGATAAGGTGCAGACTTGCTGGAGTTTAAGTCTCTTTGATGAAAGGGGGTTTCATTGAAAGTCTCACATTTCTCAAATCGTTCTCGCAATAAAACATATATTCGAATAAAGGCTTTGCCAGGTAGAATTGCGAAGCGTACTTTTCGAAATTCAAACGCGACAAATTGACAAAAGGCCCTCCAGGATTGACGGCCATAGAAGCCTGAAAAATTATTTTGGAGTGTGCTAGATTAAGAATTCGTAGAAATGTCCGGTTTACCGTTCCCAAGCGTACAAAGCGGCCGGCCATAGATGTTGAAGGTCTCGAGGTAGATGCCGTTCTGGCCGTTCTCAAGGTTCTTTCCATCGAAGTGCCGGGCTTACCTCTGTTCGTTCCGGGACGAATGATGCCTGATAATGGTCGACCAGTTTGGGCTCTGAATTGAGACTTTTCTCCAAAAAGATAAAAGTGCTAACTGTACCCATATATTGAGGAACCTTTTCTCATTGCTCAGGAGCTGGTTTTATCAAAGAGACTTAAGCTCCAGCTGAGCTGCAGCTTAAACCTATATTTTATACCATTGTTATTAGGCTGCAGCTCAGATGTAGTTTAAGTCTCTTTGATGAAACCAGCCTCGGGGTTTCAGTGAAAGCTAGGCTCCATCTTGAACTTGAACCTGGAACCTTGCAGCAATTATTCACATGCTCTAACCAACTGAGCCAAACATGCAATGGGAAAAGTGCTTTTAATTTGCAACAGATTGTTTTTGAGGTGGTTGCTGTGACCACTCTCAACATCCCTCCGCCATTGAGTTTCGCCAGCCATCAAGTCCACCAGTTCTGGGAACTTTGTTACTGTCCATTTTGCGATTGGGAAGTCGAAATGCAAATCTAGAAACTCGTACGGCTGATGTAGACAAATTTGCATGTCAAGTTACCGATCACGAAATGGGCGACATACAGGCTGTACAGGGGGTACACAAAAGATACTCATGTACGAAACATAGGCATCAAAGTATACCGCATTGAATGTTCAGGACAATACAGGGGTGTAGAAAGTATAGTCGACCGTGTAATATAACTGGAATTCACTAAACATCGGCAGCATACAGGGGGTGTAGAAAGTATGGCTGAAGCTTTAACATGTAAAATTCGACTTCCATGTAGAAAGTGCGCTCAGAGAATTAACAGATAAAATTCAACCTCTATGTAGAAAGTACACCTCAGCCAACTCCGATGTTAAAATTGATGATGAATATCTCCCAAAAGATTTTAGTGCGACTCCTAGAATCCTACGATCTAATGGTTTTTCTTATCTTTTTACGGTTTTTCTCATTTTTACACAATTTTTAAATATTCTTCGCTCATTCGGGACACATTTTTTTACAAAGCCCATAGAAAATCATGTCCTAAGACAGTGAAAAACTTTTCCCGAAAACAATGCTTAAGCATGAAGAATCATTAAAAAACGAGTCCTGAATTTGTCAAAATCCTGTCCCTAACAAAATTTTTTGAAAAAGTTTGTAACGACCAGATTTGTGTGGAGTACTTTACTTTTAACCAACGGTCACTACGGCGGGAACAAAAGGGGCGCGGGCGTACAATACGGCGATACGGCTAATGATGACTGATGGCTGCTTGAGACGTCGATACGACAATACAAAACGCGGTCTCGAATTACACTAACAAATGGCCCTCGGTGTAAGTTGCTTTCATACAAGTGGCCGCTTGCAAATATATAAAAACGGGGACGAGCGCGGTTTAAACGATGAATTCGATACTCCAAAAATTCTAACCAATAATAACAAAAATCAGGCTTTGCTTCTTCTTTTATACGACGTTTTTGGCCACTCCCTGGGCGTCGCGGGAAGTCGTGCTTCTGTCCATCTTCTTCCGCCAATCATCGCTTCCTGCTTCGCTTTTTATGCTTTCTTAGTTACGCCTTTCTAATGCTTTCCTGGTACTGTATGCTTTTCATGCTTCACTTGCTTTCTACGGTGGGCTTGGCCACACCTCTGAGCTTCTGTGCATGCTTCCTGTATCGGTTTCTCTGTATACACATGTTTTGTGGGGGCCCTCGCTACCGTTACACTTGAGACTACTGTCTGGCAGGGCTTTTAGGTATTTTACTGTGTGCAGGTGTTGTTTACGATTTTTAGGGGGGATTACGTTAGCTGTGGAATGTGTAGTTTAGTGTAGGTTCTAGGAGACCAGCTGCCGTTTGTGCAATTCAATTGGGGCATCTTAATTGGGCTACCGGGGTGCAAACGGATCAAAATAAAGTACTTCACATAATTTTGTAGGAATGTTTGGGAGTGAATCCCAGACACCCTTGAGACGATAAAATACGAAAATGAATAATATTTAATAAATGTTTATCACATACAGTATGCTATATATTTACAGTACTGCTTTAGCAGGTATGTTACAAGTTTTGTGGAAAAATGGGTAAAACCATTAGATCATTAGATCCTAAGAGTGACACTAAAATTTTTCGGGAGACATTGCATCATCAATTTTAACATTCGAGCAGGCCGAGACATACTTTCTACATCGAGGTCGAATTTTACACATTGAAGGTTCAGGCATACTTTCTACACCCCCTCCCATATCACCCTGCACATTCAACGGATTTGAGCCGTATTACATAGTTGTCTATACTTTCTACATCTCCTGTATCGCCCTCATGTTTTACAAATTCGGATAATCGGCTATACTTACTACACCCACCCAGTTAAGGCATTATGCTTTGATGCCTATGTTTTGTACATGGTTATCTTTTGTTTATCCCCTGTTAGGGCCCATATAACTACTAACGGGGTACTCACAAATACTCTATTCCTTCTGAAATCATGGATTCAACCATACATGCACATAGGGGGTAAAAGGATAAAGCCACCTACCTGAGACCCTGGACACCCTCTGACCTAAAAAAACCGTCAAACATCCCCCTGAACTCTCTTGAAAACGATTTTTTATTATTTTTGTGCATATTTTGCATGAAACACTTGCTTGTCGAGCTCTCCTTTGTTTTTTCCTGCTCATTCATAACCGTCGATGATAAGTCCATGGACTCTCCCCTCTGGAAAAGTTTTGCCGTGCATACCTGGATCCAATGATCCCTTGAAAGTAAGTTCAATGTGGAAAAACCACCAAGTTTATTACTGTAATCAAACAAGGAACATTTTCTCGTTGGTTGGCAGCACGTAAAACAAAAAGTCCCAGCATAACATAGTTGAATATTAGAATTTTTGCTTCCGCCTTGTTATGAAGAAGTTGAGCGTTTTTTTCTAGTAGGAAGTTTTTTATAATACGTGGAAACTTGGTGTCAAATTGAACCTACTTTTCTGGATGGGGCCCAATCGAAAAAGTAGAAGATACAGATTTCACCGGAAACCAAACCAGTCAATGTGGTGGATCATTGAAGATGGATGACACTTTGGTGGAAGAAACTATAAAATTTTTGACGCAGAGTTCGAAAAATAAGGCATTGATATTTTTTAGTTACTGCCATCATAACACATAATCTAAACCGTTTTTCCATTAACCCGGCTGCGCCTATTCAGACCGTCCCATCACCCTGACCGTTCCTTCACCTCGTCCATTCCTTTACCCCGACTATTAAAAAATATTTCCGTTATCCCGATCAATGAAAATTTTTCAGATGATGTAATTTCAAGAAGGCTTTTCCTATACCCCGACACTCCCACTTCGTCTCATGAAAGAATGAGGACATCTTTATTCCTATCCTGAACGAGGTATTCTCATGTGAGCGATTCCCAAGCAAGCGATTTCCATGTGAGCGAATTCTCAAGTGAGTGAATGCCCAATTGAGCGAATATCCAAATGAGCGAATTCCGATTGGGCGATTTTAAACGAGCGATTCAAAATGCAAAAACACTTTCCTCATATTTCCCTTCTTTACCTCATATTTTTCTTTTTATGTGTTTCTTTTTTCTTTCGTTCTGTGTGCTGCCCATGTTTTCGTTTACGTTTATTTTTATCTTTTGTCTCTGCTTTCTTTCATTTTCTTTTTTTTGTCATCTGCTTTTTTTCATTTTTTCTCATGAAATAATACATTGCAAGTTGTCATTTTTAGTAAGCATTGTCTCTCATAATTTTCATACAATTCGCCACACCCTATTTAATTTTATATTTCTTGATTTTTTCCTCATTCTTACTATTTTCATCTTAGTTTTTTGCTTTTACTTCTTTATCTTTATCTTTATCTCTTTATTCTCTCTTTTTTGTTCTTTTTCCACATTATTTTTCTTTGTTCCTTGCTCTTTCCAATGCTTTTCCACCTATTTTCACTTATTCTTAATGTCTTCATTTTTGTCGACGTTTCCTTTCTCTTGACGTTCTGTTTCTTCCGGCATTCTTTTGTTTATATCTTTTATGAAGATTTTCACACTTACAACGATGAAAGACTCAAGCATGCTAAACTGTACAAAAATTATACGGAATACTGCAAAAAAAGAAAAAATCAGATGACAGAAAAAAAGAAAGAAAGCACACACAAAAGATGAAAACATTAAACACTTACATAAACAAAAACATAAGCAATACACACAGAAAACGGAAGAAAAATACATGCAAAGAAAAATATGAGGTAAAGAAGGAAAATACGAAGGAAGTGTTATTACATTCTCGATCACTCGTTTGGAATCGCTCAATTGGGAATTCGCTCATTTGAGAATTCGCTCCATTGGGAATCGTTCAATTGGAAATCGCTCAATTGGGAATTCACTCGCTTGGAAATTCGCTCAATTTGAAATCGTTAACATGGGAATCGCTCACTTGGGAATCGCTTACTTGAAAATCGCTCATATGAAAATACGCCGCCACTATTTACCTGGGTCTATAGGTTTGCCCGGTATCGGGCCTGGCGCCCGAAGTGCCAACGCCAGCCGCAGTCCTCAACGACGTCCCGGGTTTTTGTGGTTTTTGAGCCAAAAAATTTTCGTCCAATAAATCGTCGGCGACGTTACCGTCGTCGTCGAAATCGTTTTCTACGTCGTCGATATACAACGGTTGCGTTAAACATCGCAATTTTAGCGTCCAAGCCGCCTGAAAATATGCATTTTTGACTTATACGGGAATAAAATTTGATCGCTCTAAAATTGTTTCACTTGATCGAACGGTGATGTGGCCAAAATTCGAGAACATGCTTCGGAAGCTTGTTCAAATTTTCGCCTCCTGAATAAGCTTAGACATTCGAAAAATGGATCCATGTCGAATTCCTAAAAATCGTGTGCTTATAGAGAATTGGAGAAAATTTATTTTCGTTTGTTATACTACAGTTGCTATAGAAACATTTGAAAAGTCTTTTTGGATATTGCCATACCGATCCTGTTATTGCACCTGGTATATGTTGAAAAGCAAAAAGAAAAAGCAGCATTGCATCATTGATTCAGAAGAATCCGAATTCATAATATGCGATTTATTTTTTTCAAATCTGACTTTTTACAATTTTTCTACCAAATCTGACTTTCTATCATTCAAGAAGGACTACTTCAGAAAAAAAGTTATCATTTGAAAAAAAATCCTTACCTTCGAACACAATGCACAACATTTTTTTTGGATGAATCGCAAAAATTTCAATATGCTTTGCAAAAAATTCAAGATGCATCGCAAAAAAATCAAGATGTAAGAATTTTTCTACGTTCGACTTTTTTTTCAAGTGCGTCGCATTTTTTCATGATCTTGAAAAAAAGAAAAATCTAATCTGCAGAAAAAATCTAGATGTCATCTTGAAGAATAAAATCTAGATTTCATCTTGAAAAAAATATCAAGATAGCATCTTTAAAAAAACCGAAATGGGCGGCACATCAAAGGAGGAAAATTTCTGAAACTAGCCAATCAAAGACGCTGCTCCGCCTCCTATGTTTATGTATGCGAAAACTCTTCTTAGTGGGTTTCTTAGGTCATGGCATGCTGGCGGTGGGTACCGTAGGTTTTTATGGTGATGGGAGCAAATGAGAGAGGCTATTTTCCACGGGGATATCCGATAGACATATTGGTTTTTCATAAAAAATTTTAGTTTTCGAGATTTTTCCACAAAAACCCCAAAAATGCTTGTTTTTCAAAAAAATGCAATAATTTCGGAAAATAATGACAATGTTGGGCTCTGACGGCTGTTCTATGGTTGTTCCCTAATTTCTCAGGGACCTCACAAAGAAACGATAAATTGAATCCACATTCGAAATTACTGCATTTTGGGTGAAAAACAACATTTTTGACGCTTCCCTGGAAAATCTAAAAAAATATAAATTTTTGTGAAAAACCAATATGTCCATGAGATTTCTCGTGCAAAATAACCTCGCCGTCTCAGCCACCGCCCATAAAACCAAGGGCGCCCTCCGCCAGCAAGCCGTGACCTCAGAAATTCGCTTTGGAGGGCTCCCGTGTATATATAGGCATAGGAGGCGGAGCAACGCTTTTGATTGGCTAGTTTCAGAAATTTTCTTCGTATGATGTGCAAATGATAGAAAAAACAGAGCAGAAATCCGAACCTGTGACTATGCCATCTTCTATGAATTTCATTGCTTTTTCTTGCATCTAACCGTTAATAGTTTTCTGTAATGTAAGCAAACGTGCACAGATGAATTCAATGCCGAATAGTGAATATGGAAATTCAACTTTAGTAAAAGAATGAAATTTTTGTAAATTTTTGAGGCCAAGCTTGTGGAAATAAATAAGATGCGATTATGCAATTTCAAGTCATTTG
This sequence comes from Romanomermis culicivorax, assembly GCA_963922205.1. Lineage (NCBI taxonomy): Eukaryota > Metazoa > Nematoda > Enoplea > Mermithida > Mermithidae > Romanomermis > Romanomermis culicivorax. Next base: position 2,678,337 of record CAWUHX010000004.1, on the reverse strand, counting down.
TATATTCAGTTTTTGTAGAAAAAATATCTCAGAATTTGGGCGATTATCTCACGATTCGCAGGGAGGGTGGATTTTTAGAAAATCGTACTATTATCCGAGAATTCGTGGGCTTATTCCAGGAATCGTTGGATTTTCGTTGGAATCCTACAATTGTATTTCTGAAGCCGGCTTATCCTCTTTTTGGGAAAATTAAGGGTTAAATGAAACTGCTATACTTATGTAAAGTTGTATTGAAATTTCTTACTGTTGACTCAGTTTATTGGCTAAATGTTCCTACGGAATAAGAGAGAGAAAAATCGTTACCTTAGAATATGATACACAACATTTTTTCAAAATGCCTGGCGAAAGAGACGTATCAAAGAAAAATCAAGACTTTTCCGATGTTCTCTTTCCACGTACATCGTAATTTTTTCAAGATAATCTTGAAAAAACGGCACATCAAAGTGTTTGAAACTAGCCAATCAAAGGCGTTTCTCCGCCCCTCTAACCCCGATACTATTCAAAGTGGATTTCTGAGGTTAAAACTTGCTGCAGGACGGTGCCCTTGGTTTTTACGAGGATGCTACAAAGGAGAAAAAGCCATTTTCACGGAGAATTCGATGGAAATATTTTTCGAAATTTCTTAGAAAAACGTCAAAAATTCTAGTTTTCCACCTGAAATACAATTATTTTAAGAAGATAATTCAAATTTTCGGTTTAATCAGCTGTTCTATTGCCATCTCTACCTGTTCAGAAGAACGAAAAAGAAACGATATTTTAGGTTAGGTGAGAAACATACATTTTTGACATTTTTCTGTGAAATTTCTGTGGTGTTCATCGAATGACTTCTCCCCTTTGTACTTCCTCCCATAAAAACCAAGGGCGCCCTCTCCTGCAGCAAGTCCTGATCTTAAAGATCCACCGTGAAGGGCTCCAGTATATATAAACATGGGAGGCTGAGCAACGCCTTTGAGTGGCTAGTCTTTAAAATTTTCATTGTTTAATCTGCCGCATCTTGATTTTTTTCAACATGGTATCTTGATTTTTTCAAGATGGCATCTCGACTTTTTCGAGTTGGCATCTTGATATTTTCCAAGATTATCTTGAAAAAATTTTGATACTCTTGCAAATAAAGTCGGACAAGCTCTTAAATCATGAAATTTTTCAACGTGACTTTTAAAGATTTTTGCGACTTTTGCGATTTATGCATCTTGAAAAAATGTTTTTTTTTCAAGTGGTAACGAGTTCTAAGATTGGTTTCAAAATTTGTACACTAAACCAATCATAGGAAATTTTTTCAAGCAAAATTTTCTAGAAGATGAGCTTTTCGGAAATTCTTTTTCCAATTATTTGACTTTCAAGATGCTATATTCCACCTACTTCTGTGTAGAAAGATCAGTTAATTCCTTGTGCTCAATCTTCTTGATCAGGTTTTTTTTCTCGATCAAATTGAAACTTTGATAAGTAAACATGATAATTATTATCACTGCATCTATAGTCTAGCCTAAGTCTAGCTAAAGCCGAAGTGAAAGCCAAAACGAAAGCCAAAGCCGAGGACGAAGCCAAAGCCGAGGACGAATCCGAAGCCGAACGTGAAGCTGAAGCTGAAGCCGAAGCGGAATCCAAAGTCGAAGGTGAAGCTGAAGCCAAAGCTGAAGCCAAAGCTGAAGCAAAAGCTGAACCCAAAGCTCTGAAGCCAAAGCTGAAGCCAAAGCTGAAACCAAAGCTGAAGCAAAAGCTGAAGCCAAAGCTGAAGCCAAAGCTGAAGCCGAAGCCGAAGCTGAAGCCAGAGCCGAAGCCGGAGCCAACGCCGAGGCCGAAGCCGAAGCCGAAGCCGGAGCCGAAGCCGAAGCCTAAGCCTAAGCCTAAGTCTAAGCTTAAGTCTAAGGCTAAGCCTAAGCCTAAGCCTGAGCCTAGGTAAGCCTCACACAAATTTTTGGGAAGTTCGAGCAAAACGAGAGTTAACAAAATAAACAATGTGAATTCGGGATGACGAGAATTAAATCAGTATTCGATATAATGATACATTCGGTATACCGACACAATCAAACTATAGATACATTTGAAATACCAATACACAACGATGCAAACTGTCTCGGCTCCCTTAACGTTCATTCCATGAGCTTCGTCCAAACAATTTTTCAGTTAAATCTAAAATCAGTAAAATAAAAAATCGTACTTGCTTTCCACCATTATTATTTACAAACGTTTAAAAAATAGACTTTGCCTTCACTCTTTATCATCATTCTGCTATTCCAACTACATATTATTGATCAGTTTAGCAGTCAAATGGTGATGATATTCTCAAGCATGTAAAACGAAGTGCCCTCTAAAAGCTTTGCCATCACGTTAATCATTTGATAAATCATCCATCCTGTAGCCACTCATTCGGAAGCAAGAAAAAAAGATTCTCGCTTATCAACGCTGGCAATACGAGCATTGTTGATTAGTAGTCGAACCATAATTCAATTTTCTATCTCGTCCCGTCTTGGGAAATATATCGTCTCTTCGACACATCTTTTCGGGGACGTAGAGTTAGTCTATCTTTTGAATACCATGTGAAATCTTTCTTTAGAATGGTGCTCTTCAAAATATGGTTCATTTTGACTTTTGTCCAAAATGTTGCGGAAGCCAATTTCGGCTATCCGAGAGTTGTGCCGTTAGGTGAATTTTGTATTTACTGTATTGATCATTCAAAACCAGATTCGTCTTCCATTTCAGCTGCAGTTCACCTTCACGATGGGGAAGATCGGATCATGGAAATGTTACGTTTCGCTAAAGATAAGCAAAATGTGAATGATTCCAACAGTCCCCAATTTCCATTCTTCTTGTCGCTGGAGTACAAAATTTTGGATAATTTAGAAGAACAGGATGCCTGGTCAGTCACGGAAGCAGGTTAGGATCTATAAGATTGTGCAGCATTGAAACTCAGCGCCCTTCTCACTTTGGCGCTCGTCTTACTTTGGCACCCAAGCTGTGTCTTACTTTGGCCTCCATCTCACTTTGGCGCCCTCCTCACATCAGGGCCATCTCACTATGGCGCTTAGACTGTCATGGTATACAAGCCATGTGTTCTCATCTATACAGATCTTACATACAGTTTAAGTAAGCCACAATAAATATAAAAAGTTAGGCCCACTGCACAGCCTATGCCTATGCCTATGCCTATGCCTGTGCCTATGCCCAAGCCTAAACCTAAGCCTAAGCCTAAGCCTAAGCCTAAGCCTAAGCCTAAGCATAAGCCTAAGCCTAAGCCTAAGCCTAAGCCTGAGTCTAAGCGTAAGCCTAAGCCTATGCCTAATCCTAATCCTAAGCCTAAGCCTAAACCTGTGCCTGTGCCTGTGCCTGTGCCTGTGCCTGTGCCTGTGCCTGTGCCTAAGGCTAAGCCTAAGCCTAAGCCTAAGCCTAAGCCTAAGCCTAAGCCTAAGCCTAAGCCTATGCCTAAGCCTAAGCCTAAGCCTGAGTCAAGCCCACGCCTAAGCAGCTTAAGCCAACGTTTCCCGAGACAAATATGATTTTCTTCAACATCGTGCTGGTTTAGAATATGGAGAGAATTTTGGTCTGTTATCAAGTGAGTGATTTCTACCCAAGTGATTTCTAAGTGAGAAAATTCTCAATTGAGTGATTTTCAAATGAGTCATCGAGATTGCAATGACGATTTCCTTATATTTTCCATCTTTACCTCACATTTTTCTTGATATGTTTTTTTTGTTACTTTGTGTTTTCTTGTCATCAAGTATTTGCTTTTATGCCGATGACGTAGTAATACATTACAAGTTGCCGTTTTAACCATAATCTTCCTTATAGTTCACGTTTCATCGTTTTTAGTGTGAAAATCTTTATAAAAAATAATAAACATAAGAATATTGGAAGAAAGGAAAGATCAAGAGAAAACAAACGTCATACAAAATGGAGGCACTAGAAATAAGTGAGAATATCTAGAAAAACAATGGGTAAAGAAAGAAATTATGAATAAAAGTGAGAGAAGAGGCAAAAAGGGAAAGATGAAAAAATGACATTAAAAAAACTGAGGTGGAAAGTAATAGAAAAAATAAGCGGGAAAAATAAATAGAAAATAGAGCATAGAACTTCTCGATCGGGGCAATCAGTGGTGTCTATGCTTAGCAATTCAAGCTTTATTTTTGATCACTAGGAAATCGCTCACACGTCAATCGGCCACAAGATTATACCCTGAGAATTTTGCTGTTATTTTGTTGGAAATTAGCCTTACTTATGGTATGTTTAGTAATTATCGGGATACTCAAAGGGTTAAATAAAAATCAGTTGGCAATTAAATAATGATTAATAATTAAATAATTGAACAAATTAAATAATCACCTCTTACTCGAACTAATGATTAGAATGAATGTTTAAATAGCAGAGTCACATAATATTGGGGCTAAAGTGAGATGGGTGCTAATGTCAAAATAGGACCTTAATTAAGTTAGAGAACGCGAATGAACTTAATTATTACTCCATTACATGACCTATACAGGAGTCTTGAGGTAGAATTAGGGCCCAGCTGTCCAGTCTATTCCAATTTCAACAAATGATCCTGCGAACTGCAGGTTATCCTAATACCTCCAACTTCGAAAACTTCAAATCAACAGATAATACCGAGAAGTCAGGAAGACAATCGAATTGTAAATGTAGAATTGCATGTGGCACTTTATAAATCCAGATTGTAACCTGCATTTCCTCTGTTGAAAGGGAATCAATAAATGTCAGATTAGCAGAGGACATTATATTTTGGGCCGATAAATCCACAAAATACAAATACAGCATAATTAAATATTGGCTGGTCTCGGCCATATCTTATTATCACAAAAAACGAATGAACCGAAAGCATAAAAAATGGCCACTTCCTGCTAATCTGCATAAGCTTTGGGATAGACGTCTTGACACCAAGGTGAGATGGGCGCCAAGGTGCAATAGGCGCCAAAGTGGAACATACGCCAAAGTAAAATTTTACCGTCAAATATGCTATTGAAATTATTTTTGCAGTTTGCGAATTGTCCAAAAACGGTTTCCTTGCTCTCATGGCTGGGGCTGATCACGTAACGCACGGTGCTTACGCCTCTGTGGCTAATTTTCTACAAATACCATTGGTCAATTGGCGATTACCATCTCAAAATGAATTGAACCAATTTGAAATTAGCATGCAATTACCTTTGCACAAAGTATTGGGCGACTATCTGATTGCGAAAAATTGGTATACCATCGTTTACATGTATTACGGGGATGATGGTGAGTAACTTTTGATATGAAGGTTTAATGGCATTCAAAAATGGGCAGTATCAAAAGCAAATGCTGTTTTAAAAAAAGCTCACTGTTGATAATGCATTTTAGTGTAGAAATTCTTAAGAATTCATGAAAATACATGGGGCCGGTTTCATCAAAGAGACTTAAGCTCCAGCTGAGCTGCAGCTGAGCTGTAGCTCAACTCTGTATGTTATGACATTGTCTTTAACGTGCAGCCCAGTTGCAGCTTAACTTTCCCGACATGTTTTATTTATATGAGTTAAGCTACAGCTGAGCTGCAGCTTAACGATTATGGTATAACATACAGAGTTAAGCTACAGCTTAAGCTGCAGCTCAGCTGGAGCTTAAGTCTGTTTGAGGAAAGCGGCCCCTGGTCTTTTTGTTCAACAGTCATGGCATGAATGCACATGAAGGTGAAACTTCCTGCCCTACCCGAACCCCTAGAATTTGGCAAAGAGTGCCAATAAAGTCACATTTTCCTACTAAAATTTGTCTTTTTAAACCCTATAAATTTTCTTCTAAAATTCCTTCTGTGATCTATTTACTGTTATTATTAGTAGATTGTAGTAATTTTATTACTGTAATTGATGGAAAAAAGACTGAAAATTTTTTTCAATAATTTGATATTGCGGTCAAAGCTTCTTCTCAAGCAGTGTTCAGGTGTCGACACAGTATGATGTTTTTTCTTCACGATTTTGGCCTCTAGCTGCCATGAAAAAACAGTTTTTTTACAGTAAAAGGTTTTTCACTTCGTGAAAATTGTGTGTCATATTGAACCTAGTTTTCTGAGGTCTATCATGTCAAAATAAATGGCCTATATAATGGATTGTGGAATAATGCAGGCCACCCACTGGTGTCGGTACTTTTCTGTTATACCCCCGCACATATTTTTTTTTCAATACCCCCGGCACCAATTTATACTACCGCAATTAATTGGACTTTTTCTAGTGTTTTAACACTTGAGAAAGCTAACCAGCACATTTTCAAAGCGCGGAATGGCCCCTACAGAAAAATCCTACCGACATCAAGAATCGAACCTGGTCCACCAGCTTATGGACTTAATGCGTGTACAACTACACAATTTCCCCAGAAAGTATCAACACTACATTCCTTCAAGTAAGACCCTTGATAATATTTAAACTAACAACTTCATTTGGAAGAGCCTCAACAGCGCTGCGCCCTACGGGCGCAGCTGCTGTACCCTAAGCCTAAGCCTAAGGAGAATTTTAAAGGAAAAATAAATTATTAAGATACTAAACTCAAATTAAATTATTAAATTTATTATTAAAATACTAAACTCAAATTAGATTTACAAATTCGTTGACTTTCGACAATAAAGGGTAATATTTCCAACATGGTCAGAAAATTCGCATAGGTGGCGGTAGTATAATACACAAAAAAGCTGAAAAAGTAAAGATTGGATCATTTTCAACGCAGCGATACATAAATTCGGCCATATACGAATTCAGCATTTCTCTGGTACTTCAAAATTAAAAAAAAAAATATGTGCGGGGGGTATAACAGAAAAGTACCCTGGTGTCTTTAGTATATCGAGACTTTATAGGGATTCCTAGATCCTTGCCATTTCTGCCAGTTGTGCTGACTGATGGAACGCCTCACACATGAACCCAGAGATCATAAGGTTGTTATGAATCAATAGGGCCCCTTGTCAATTACAAGGTTAATCCCACTCCATGACCTACAGGGAGTGATCACAAACATATCGAAGCACTAATAATATGGCAAAATAATATAAAATGTGATGATGTGGCAAACAATACCCAAGAAACGACTGGACATTTGGCACACAGTCAAAGACGACTAGAAACGATGAAGGAGAAAACTCAAGAATGAAAAAACGATCTATTTTCCGCCTATCATCAACTTCCTGTCATATACAAAACATAAATGCGGAAAAAACTATTCGCATAGCATAGTAACAAAAAGAGAAAGGCTGAAAAAAAGATTATAAACAACAGGGAGTGAAAAGGGTCAGTAAACTACCTCACTACGTTACAGTAGGAAATAAGGAAGTGAAAAAGGAGGTTGGTCCTAATGTTGTATGAGCATCAAGCTCGTCTGACATTTATAACGTTTATTGAACAATATCACCTAGAAAATCTTCGCCATTTATCTCTGAGCCACAAGTGTTCAATAGTCTTTTTCTTTATAAAATGATTTTGTATTGAAAAATAACGGAAATAATAACAGTCTTTTTTGTAAAATTTTTCATCCAAAAACTATCGAAGAAGAGTTTTGTTTCAAAATTTATAGCTCCATATAACGAATGGTTTTGTAAACAAATAAAAAGTATGAAATTTTTTTTAGGAGCATTGTAGAACAGGCAAAAAACACTATGTCATAGTCTTGGTGATTTTCGCATTGTTCAGGCAACCTGCTTCCATTGCTTGGGTCTTCACTTAATGCTAGGTTCATTGTGGTATTTGAACACGGGACTTGGTGACTATCACCCACATGCTCTAACTAACTGAGCGATGGTAAAGACGCGCTCAAATTGCAACAATTCATGGTTGAGGTCGTTGCTGTGAGCACTTCCAACCATGTCACGATCATTTGGTGGATTTCAAACATAAGAAATATGAATTTAGAGAGCATAAACTGCCTGTTTCTTGTAAAATGCTTGTAAATTTACGAAACTGGTAAGGAGATTCTGGAACTGTTTTTTTTGTAACTTTTTGCTGGATTACTTGTCACATAAATTAAAAGATTAACTTTTGCTCGTTGAATCCTAGAATTCCTAGAACGTAGAACCAAAATCTGGCAGCTGTTCTTATTAGTTCAGCTTATGGAACTTTTAGATTGGCTATTTGTCAAAGGGCTGCTTGGGTGGTGCTGGACCTATCCCACCACTGGACAAGATGTGACCTTCTCAATCTCTACAAAAATGACCAGTTTCGAAACCTGTGGCTGAAGCATCAATCCTACGGGTGGGCTGTTGTTTGTTACCACACAACAGCTATCCCGCCTTGGAGCAGCAGGGGACCCCTGGTACGGTCAATGTTCAATATGTGAAGGAATTCAGGCCATTCTCTGGAGTCATGGGCTCCATTCTGCTGCTTCATAAGGATTCACAGATCTTCACCCCCTTTTACTGGTTCCTTCAACACAACAGAATGCTCTGCGCCTTTTACCTGAGTTTCGTAAAATCGTGAAAAATAGATAGGGCATTCAGTCTCCAGCAAGGAAAACCTGCCCACTGACTGATAGGGCGTGCACCCAATTTTGTAATTGATAAGCTTAAACTAACTTATCTCTTGCTCCACAACTGAAACTAGAGTTCAAATTTAATCACTATTCGAAAGAGGATCATTGTCCATAAGTTGGAATCAAAGGGAAGAATAGTTTTTAATGTTAATTGAAAATGAGGTGACCAATATCGTAACATACAGAATATAATACTGGTGGGAAATATTCAAATGACGAAAGTGTCTCTTTTCGAGCCATGACCGACGCAAACTAAATCATGCTGCCCGTTGGCCAAAGACGACTTGAAAAAGTATGATAAGAAAAACGCAGAATGAAAAATCACCAAAAACTTCTCCTGATATAGGAAAATAAAAAGAAGTGGAAAGTGTCCAAAAACTATCCGCATTAAGTTATAGTAAGGAATAGGGAGGTGAAAAAGAAGGTTGATCCTGGTATAATATGAGCCTGTATTTTAGATTTGCTGAACCTGGCCCGATTAACGGAATATTTTTACAAAAAAAGACGAGTTCTGTTAACTTTTCATTTGATGGAACTGCCCCGCAAAGATGCGGATTACGACCAATTCTTCGAGAAATTCCACGAAAAAAAATCCAATTCGCCCGAAACGCAAGTTATCGTCGACGTTCACAATTCTACAAAGATGGCTCTCATTTCCAAGGTTTTGAAACGCCAAAAATTATTAAAACCGGATCGTAAGCGCGAATTCAAGAAATATCATTATGTTCTAGGATTTTTTGTAAATTTTTCTTCAATTTGATGAAAAAACCATTTTTTAAAGAAATATCATTGCAGATGTCGAAAAATGATTTGGCCATGGAAAGTTTAAAAGGAAACGCTACGAATTTCATAAATATCACAGTTTTACAGTTATTTAGTCCAACAAACGAGGTCTACGAACAACTGCTCTCCAGTTTATCGACAGATGAAGCGATCAAGAAGAATTTTTCCGATTTGAATGATATTATTACGGTAAGCTTATCAATTTAAATATAAATGATTTTTATGACATTTTCAGTATTAAACTTGATGGAAGTTCTGCAGTCTGTTTATCATTTGTTAACAACAAAAAAAACAGGAACTATGTCATATTTTTCGATTTTCTGGTGAACGATATGTTACATTGGACTGAAAATTTGTGAGCTATTTCTGTCAACCTTCAAAAAAGTTTTGTAGTCACGGCATTCTGTAGACACTAATAATTTTTGTGATTTTTCCATAAAGGCATTTTCGAAAAAATCGACTATAAAGTTCTGATATTGATTGAAATGTTCTGCTTTGACTATAAGCTAGGTATAGCCTTAAGATTAGATAGTTGAAAATTTCAGAAAATTATTGCTAGAGATCATTTCCCTACAGTAACTCCCTCTTGATGACATGCACATCTTGTCACTTGAGAAAACAACTTTCATTTCTGACATAGACGGTCCGTTTCTAAACTGACTCCTGAGATTCTGAATAGTGTCTCTCAAAAATTCGACATGGCAATTCGAAAAAAGTTTGCAGCCTGGTCCTTATTGTGTGTCTTTTTGATTATTATCAGTTCAATTATTAATTAGTAATTATTGTAAGCTTTTGTCTGTGCTTTGCATATGTAAATAACTGTAAAAGTTGACATATTATACATAAAATCAGCTGGTAAATTATTACACATTCTCATAAAACTATCAGCTGTCTCACAAACATCAATATGTATTCAACTCCAAAGAATTAATCTGTCTCTTTTAGTTTCCAGATTGCTCATCAAGAAGAAACTTTTTGAGTTCTATATAAATCTAGAAATTTTACATACTTGAATGATTTTCAAACATTTCTTTTCGTAAGATGAAGGATGAGATTCATTTTTTTCTCATATGATCATACAAAAATCTTTTCTGCCTACGGTTTGTCTTGTATCCTACAAAATTTATTACGACTTCTCATCTTCCACGGAAATTAAATATCTAGAAAAAGTCTTTTACAAGAAATATCTCTTCATACTTGGATTGGAAGCTAAGTTAATCATAAGACACCAAAAATTTTTCAGTACATAGAATTCAGTAAGATTATAAACGGCAGTTTCTCTTAGTCAGTCATAAAAAACAATGTTTACAAAATTAATGAATTAATCTTTGTAATTACTGACACGAATCCAAATCAAATTAGAATTCATAGGAGCACCCGAGACTGTATATCCAAGGATTTTTGAAAGTAATGCTTTGCTGTCAAGAAAATTGTGAATCTTACATTCAACGTTTTCTAAATTTGTTGGCGTGGATTAATTAACGTATTTTATGAATTTGTTTAATATCGCAAGCAGTCTTATGAGCTTCCATAAGCTCATCTAATCAAAATACCTAAAATTCATGTACGAGCATAAACTCAGTTATAGTACAGTACAATTGTAGAAGTATTAACTGAGGGACTTTTTTCAACTACAGTTTTATGCCATCTGGAATTTTTTTTAGTTTTTGACAATGTTTTACATGAAATTCGGGACATATTTGGAAAAATCATATAACAAGAAAGTGATCCTGCAACTTATAAGCACTCGCGGAAGAACATTTCCAAGTGTGAATTTGGTAATTTCCAATGCTATAGTGCATTAGATAGCTGACAGCAGCTGGAATAACGCTACACTAACCCCTTTTCCCCAAGGGTCTTCATTATCCAGAATGAATGTGTAAAACTGTAGAAATTTGACTATACCTGATTTGAAAACCCACAAAAGACATACACATGTAACTATACTCCATTGATTTGAAAATAATCGGTGCAGCGGTCAGAATTTCAACAAACACAGACTTGCTGAAAATAGAAAAATCAATGCCAATAATCTTGAAATGATTGGAAAGAGTGGTAATCCAGGAGTCTGTAACACGAGGAAAAAATTTATTAAGTAGGGTAAACGCGCCTTCCATAATTCTGAATAAAAATTTGACTGCGACCTCGCTGCATCGATCATTCCAAGATGAATGAAGTGTAGTCGCAAGATGAATGGAGTATAGCCAGCTAAATATCAAGAAAACTTCAATGCGGCGAAAATTGACTTAACACTGCTACACATTCATAGCATTTCAAACTTTACCGAAATTCATAACTATGTATTTCATAAACTATTAAAGGCCAACGGAAAAACCTAAAGCATATAAAAGTAAAGAAAAGAAACTAAAGTGCAGGAAAGAAAAGAAATGTAAAAATAAAAGTTGAAGAAACAGAAACTAAAATGAAAACAATGAAAGGAGAGAAAAAAATGAAACAAAGAAAAAATTGAAAAGAAAAAGAATGGAGTATCACAAAACATTGTAAAAATAAGAAAACTAAAGAAAAGAAGGAAGATACAAAAAAGTAAAGAAAAGAAAAATAAAGAACAGAAATAAATATCAGACAAGAGAAGAAAACGGAAAGAAAATAGAAAAGTAAATGAAGAGAAATAAAGAAATAGAGGCAAAGAAAAATAAGATAAGGACAGAAAATGAAAGGAAAGGAAAAGAAAAATAGAAGTAACCACAGAAAATTAAGAAACGTAGCAACAAGTGAAGAAAACTGATGTAAATCACAGTAAAATGGAAAAAAACGGAATGAAAAAAATGAAGAAAAGTAAAATGAAGAAAAATAAAACTACTAAAGTAAAGTAAATTGAAAAGCAAAAGAAAGGAAACGCGAAACAAAAAAACAAAGCAAATAAAAGAAAAGTAAAGAGCATAAATTGCTTTCTTCAAAAGATTTTTTTGCGTATCGAATCTTGGTGAACGTCTACATGGGCATCGGCTGATCAAGAATGTTATTCCTGGGTTATGATGTTGTGATGGGATAGCAAGCATTTTGGGGTTTATTTTTTAAGGGGTACAATGTCCAGATGTGGAACTGGGGTAGCCATGTATTAACATCACTGGTTCAGTGGTAAAGGCAAAATTTTCATGTTTTACGATGTTTGTGCAAGCTAAAGTGTGAGGAAGAGCGAAAAAACTATTACTGTAACATTATTTCGTTTGTTATGTGCTATGGAATGCTCTATAGCATGTCAAATTTCTGAATCTACACATGGAAACTTTCCCAGTACAACACACGTGAGGACGAATTTGGTTTAATCTTCATTAATTTTTTAGCCAGAGGCGGCATTTGCATACGATGGATTACTCGTGATCAACACCGCATTAGCGGGACAAAAGTTTAAAAAATCTGGAATCAGCAATAACGGTGAAATGTCCTTATTATTGCATAAAATTCACATACAGTAACTTTTAATTTTTCCAGATTTAGCCGAGGATATTTTCCCCAAAAGCATGTTTCGTAAAGAGAAAATGTACAACGGAGGTTACAGGGGCGTTTATTGTATCCCATCCGATGACGTCCTACACCCAGAGCGACCATTTTTACCATTGGTCAATGGGAAAAAAATCGCGGCCAGATTGCGCGACGTTCAATTTAGGGGTTTAACCGGCGACATCGAGTTCGACGACAACGGGTTTCGCAAAAATTTCTACGTGAATTTGATAGAGTTGGAGTATATGGGAATACCCGGTACATCCGGAGCAGTGTCAAGTATTACAGTAAGAGGGGATACTTTTTGAGTGTGTGTTGAGCCCTTGTCGAGATGGTGACACCTGATTGTGAACTGGTCAGCTGTGGTTTAACTCTGATGCCACCCTGGAAGCCCTCCAAGATTGTTAACTTTACCAGGTGCCCACCACTGCTTTGAATGGAAGGGATTTTGTAATACAAAGCGTCTCCCGTAGGAATGGTGTTTCTCCCAGTCCACAAGTTCTGAACCTTACCTACTTTTTGAGCTCGACAGTGACCAGTGCTGGGTCAGGTCTGACCCATCCTGGACGACCTTTAATAGCTGCTTGAGCGTTTGATTTCGATGTAACCTAAAAATGGATTTCTGGTAGCTGGCCGCAGACACGGCCTTTCATCCTTTTAAAGTAGACAAATTGCATAGACGAGCTTGGAATGCTGCTTGCTGGGATCTACTGGGCCCAGATAGCATCTTGGCGATAGTGCAGCGAATGAGGAGGTGGCCCTATTCCATTATGAGGTAGGTAGCCGAACAAGTCCTGCTTGTCAGTGTGGAATGCGGCCTCCACTAGGTGGTAAAAAGCACCCAAATACCACCTGTCATATAAGGTGGGCACTTATATGACCATATAGTCCTGTAAAGCCTGACTTTCCGGCTATACAAAAATGGGTTGGCTTACTCTCAAAAATTAAAAAAAAACGTTTCTCCTATAGGACAGATGTCTTTTTCCAGTCCACTCGTGCAAAATCCGGTTCTTTTTGTTGAGTCCTGCTCGGAATGGTCACACTTAGCTCGACACTACCCAATGGTGAAACAGTGTTGAACGTCCAAATCCACATGGCCAGAATGTCAGGAAGATAACATTCTGTGAGGAGCTTGAATCCTCGACCTTCCACATACAAGGGAGATGCCCTACCCAACTGCATTAACCGAGCCACATGCATGTTTTGCAATCTGTGATTGTGGTGGTGATGGTGGTGAGTGCGACACATGTGGTGTGATGAAGATGAACAGTCGGATGCATCACTACAACACCAGCTCTGGCGCCACACAGGAAGCTCTTCAACACCATGACTGTACTAGGTGTTCGCTGCCACTCTAGAAGGGAAGGGCGTTGCAATGCGATACTTTGCCCGTAGGACTGATGTTTCTCCCAGTTGTTGAGGCAACCTGTTCTCATTGCTGAGGTCTTCAGTAAAAGCTAGGCTCGGTCTGGGACATCAATCTGGGGCCTTGCGTCAAGGGTCACTAGTTTTGAGGCAACATATTCCTGTTGCTCGGGTCTGTTATGTTTATATCTCTGCTGAAGTCCGAGGATGTCAGCAATATAACTCAAGTCCTATTGGCTTGTACCTAATCGACTACTGTAGGTCACTCAAAGGAGCTTCCTATTAGTAATCAACTAAACACAGTGCAACAGTTCTCTAGCAGAAATAAACACAACCTTCAGTTGCTATACAGCAACTGGAATCCAACAGCTTGCACCTGAAAAACTAGCAGAATACTCCAGAGAACCTTACCCAATAGTTCTCGTAAAAGTCGGGGATGTGAGACGCTGCTGCAGAAAAATATATAGGGCCCAATATAAATCTCGATTGCCACCAAACAATCGATAAATAAACAACAATCGGCCGTCCCACTTTATTGGCGAAAAAGGACAATAACAAAGGCTGGCGGACGGGCGGCTCGCACAAAATAAACATAAAATTATAAGAATGATCATCATGTATCACATATTGCCTTATAAAGGCAGTCATGCCCACGTAATGACGCTTTCTCACCATTTTCACAATTTGCATGGATGGGATGCCTGCTACCGTAAGTGCATCCCCAACAGGTCCTAAGTAAAAGTTATGCTCAGTCAACCACAACTTCAGCTGCAGCTCGAAGAAGTCTGCAATTTTTTTTTGGTGCTGATAACGCCAAGGTCAACAGATCATTCTTGTTAGCTGCCACCAGTATTGAGGCAACCTATTCCTGTTGCTCAGGTATTCAGTAAAAGTTAGGTTCACTCTGGGATTTGAACCGGGGACCTTGCGGCTACCATCCGGAAGCTCTAACCATCACAGCCCACCAATCCAAGTGAAAGGTGCTGTCCATTTGCAACACACCACAGTTGAGGTGGCTGCTGCAGCCAGTCTTAAGTCAGTTCACGAGTTCCGAACCTGACCATTTTTTTGTGCCCTGGTAGTAAAGGTCACAACGATCACATCAGTGACCACTAGTGGGACGGTTTTGTCACCACCCAGGAAGTTATCCAACGCTGATGACTGCTCCAGCCGACCATTATTGTTCCAAGGGATAGTCATGTTTTAATACAACGTCCCATAGCAGAGTCCATGAGTGTGGAATCTAGCCATATTTTTGTCATATCTTCCTCGTCATTGACCTCTGGTAGGTCATTTTCGATTGCACACAGGAAACTCTTCAACAAGTGTCCTCGTGCAGTTCATGAATTCTGATTATATTTCATTATGCAGCGAGATCGAAGCATAACTTGAATTCAGAAGTATTTAAGGAATCTTCTGTTTGATTATACAGATTCTTTGATGATTATCGTTTTCAACAATTCTAACAGCCGAAAGTTTGACCACGCTTATAACATGGGGTATAATTTCATCCTCATGCCATGTGCAGATCTTTACTAGCATTATATTTCAAAATGAAATATGAATAAGATTCTCAATTTTCAATGGATTCTATGCAAATGTAAGTATTTTGACATTTTACTAACCTTTTATAGAACTTCGTTTGGAAAGATCAAATTGGACTATTGACAAGCAAAGCTAGGGTCAGCTATGAAAGGACTAGAGCGAAAGTTATGCGATCGTTTAACAGAAAGTTGAATATAACAACTGCGCTGGTGAGTTCTTGAACGTTTGGATCATGTTTATGAGTGGAAAGTATAAATTATGTTTTTCATAGACAATTGAAGATACTCAAGTAACTTACATCCATGTGAGGCTCATGAAATGCTCTTGATTCAAAACCCTGTCATCCGTTTTTTAATATAAAATGATTGCAGGAATGAAAAAAAACACATTCCATTTACTCTTACATGACACATACAACAACAAAAAAAAGTAAGTTCAATTTGACCCGCAATTTTCATTGAGTGAAAAGCTTTTTACTATAGGAAATATGTAAATTTCTGCATGAAAAAGAAGAAATCAAAATCGGACGAAATCATTGTGCTTATCAATTTTCGATTTTGGTGTAATTGTTCCGATACGTAAGGTCATTTGAACAGATTATTGGAAGAAATTTTCCGCCTATGGACGTGAAAATCTTTCACATTGATTACAGTAACATACTACATGTTCGGATTTGAACTTGCTGTCATCGGTTCGCTGTATCTGCCATTTCAAAGAGAGTAGACTAGTAGTGTCGTAAAAGTTGTTCACGTAAAACTTTTACTGTAATATTTTATTTTTTAAGTTTTTAAATTAGTTGGGTTATTATAACATCACTTGAACATTGCAAAACGTGGCCCATAAGCGGCTACTACACATCAAACAGAATGCATCCAAGGTTCAGCATTTTTCATTATATAGAAAAATTTGCTTAATATTGTATTCCAGAGTTTCGTACAACTTCAAAATTCACACTGATATAGCTTGCAGTGAAATCACTGGTTTCTGCTGTTTATTTTTGGACAGATTCTCGAAAGATTTATAATTTCTGAGAAAATACTGGTGAACGATTGGGTTCTGAATTAAAAACGCTAAGAGAGATGATTTTTTTATGATTTAAATCAATGTTGGATCAATTTTGGATTATTCGGCAGTCTTCAGTTAAGGAAATATTGAAAATTCGGAAAAGTTCCAAAAATCCTAGAACTGTGATTTTCTCAGGATTATTGGAGCTAAGAATTCCGATGTTAGTTCATCCCATTTTCATTGATGGTAAAGACTTTTATTGATATTTTACATTATGCTTAAGTCTCTGTTACGGAATACAAGAAAAGCCTCTTGGAAAAATTTGTTATCACTTGAAAAAAATTCGAACACGATGCACAACATTTTTTCAAGATCCATCGCAAAAAAATGAAGGTGTAGTAGATTTTTGAGGTTCAAATTTTTTCATGTGCATCACAATTTTTTTTGCAAGCAAATTTTTTCATTTTCCCCGCGTTTTTTCAAGATAATCATGAAAAAATCAAGATCCCGGAAAAGTTCAAGATGGCATCCTATAAAAAAACCGTGATGTCATCTTGAAAAAAATTAACATGGACGGCATATCAGTGGATGAAAATTTCCGAGACTAGCCAATCAAAGGCGTTGCTTCACCTCCTATGTTTTTATAATAAACCAGAATCCATCAAAGATGATTTTTGAGGTCACGCAAGCAGAGGACGCTCTTGGTTTGAACAGGGGTTGGCGCAGGCGGGTTTTTTTGCACAAGGAATTCGATGAATATTATGATTTATCACAAACATTTTCAAATTTTTGATGTTTTCCATGAAAACGTCAAAAAAAGTCGTTTTCAGCCAAAATGCAGTAATTATGGAAAATAGTCAAAATTTTAAACTTTTTCGGCTGTTCCAAAGCCAATCCCTACCTGCTCAGGAAGTCGACACAAAAACGAAGATTTGAATCCTTGTCCGAAATAACTCCATTTTGGGTTAAAAACAAGCACTTTTGACATTTCTCTAGAAAATCTCGACAAATAGTTTGTATGAAAAACCAATGTGTCGATCGGATTCCCTGTGCGAAATAATAACCTCCCGAATCTGTCACCCGCCACAAAAACCAAGGCCGCCCTCCGCCAACAGGCTGTCACCTCAAATTCATGGTACCCGTATATATGAACATATAGGACGGAGCAATACGTTTGATTGGTTGATTTCCATTCTCTAATGACTTGATTTTTTTCAAGATGAGATTTTTATTTTTTGTCAGGATACCATCTTGATCTTTTTAAGATACCATCTCGTTTTTTTTCAAGATGACATCTCGATTTTTTCGCTGTCATCTTGATTTTTCTTCAAGATTATCTGGAAGAAATGCGTTGCACTTGAAAAAATTGCGATGCTCTTAAAAAAAGGTAAATCATCAAAAAAGTCTTACGTTTCGATTTTTTTGCCCAGATGCCATCTTGATTTTTTTCAAGATGCCATGTTGATTTTTTCAAGATGCCACCTCGATTTTTTTCAAGATATCTCGATTTTTTCAAATGGTCCTTCTTATATTCCGTGCTTTGTAGCTGAAGACTTATGATCACCCAGTTAAAATAAAAGTGAAATGATTTGAAAAAGCAGTGGTTCACTGTGGATGAGCACGCCTCATGATGTACTGTTCTTTAGGACCACATTTGATGGGTTACGAAAATCGTGATGAGTGAACTTTCAAGTTCAATAGTTCTTGCGTTAAATGGGCCATCATAAGACTTGAAGCATTCATAAAATGGTTGCCATTATCTGATGATGGACAATCTGATCTTAATAAAAATCTATCTTTTATAGCATATAATTCTCGGAATTCAATAAAACTTGTACGAAAAATATGAAAATTTTGAATTTTCTAGTTACAAACTATGAAGAGTTCCCCGAAATTTAGTTCCTATAGTCATAATATAATTACTAAATACACAACATTTTGCATTTCTTATAAATACTGAAACTCGAAAGCAAGCACTATTTCATACATTATTTTCCTTCTTTCCTTTTTTGATCCGTTTTCAGGGCCGACCTTTTGTGATGCTGAAAGAAAATCACGAAAAATTGCCCCCCAAAGACAAATACGAAGGATACGCCATGGATTTGATCAATTTATTGTCGAAGAAAATAGAAAATTTCGACTACGACATAGTCCTCAGCCCAGATGGAAAGTTTGGCAGCGAGAAAAAAGATGGCACGTGGGACGGCATGATCGGCGAGCTAATGGCCGGGGTTAATATTTTTTGGCGGCTTTTTCTTTGAATTTGAAGATCCAATCAGCTGATTCAAATAATAGCAGAGTTTCAATTAGGGATTTTAAGCATACATTGGCGGTGTTGACCCCATTTTTTTCAAAACCAGCAGGACTTTTTTTTCGTCTGTATCGCTGCTAATTTGATTTCGATCGATTGATCCCGATGAGATGTATTCAAAATCTTGATTTAAAATGGTGTACCGTCGTTTTTGGTGGAGTTATGGGTGGTTAACGTGATTGTGTCTCGCTACAGCCACTCTCCACAATAACTACCGCACCACTGTAGCCACTGTCTCACCTTAGCCACCGAAGTATCAGTTGATATCCCACTATGGCCACCAGTCAAACAACATGGGAATGTTCTACTATAGCCACTGTCTCACAACAGCCACCAATATTGAACAATAAAAGGCTAATATCCGCTTTTTCGATATTCTTACGAATGCTGATTACCGATTGGTAGTACTACTTAATTGGTAATACTAAAAAGTTGCCTGAAATGACTATGGGATCTCTGGTCAAATATACTGGTGGTATATTCCATGACATATAAACACTCGTAAATCGTTAGTGGGTGTTGCGAGATGATGGCTGTACTGAGACAGTCGGCTATTGTGGGATGCCTATTGATATCTTAATGGCTGAAGTGAGACAGTGGCTATAGTGATTCCGGGAATCATATAATATGTAGAATACATTACCATGGAACTTAGAAGCTACACCAGAATGTGATCGATCCCAGAGGTACGATTTGGGTTCCGGAAAATCTGTGAATTTCATAGACTTAATAAATTATAGGCAGTTCCGAATTACTTCCTCTAACAGGATACAGGTTTACTCAAAGGAGACTTAGCATATGCTACACGATAGACTCCTTTGGGGTGAGCCGGCAGTCTCTTCTGCAGAAAGCAGTCTATAATGGTACAAAACCGTTTGAACATTAGGATGAACAGGACATTACGGCTGTGAGATATTAGGATGCAGGACATTGCGATGCAAGATATTAGGTCGCATGGACACTTTCCTGTTAGCATCAATGTCCCATTAACTCTAACGTCTCATAACCAAGTTGAAATAATATGTTGCGCAATGCAAGTTTTTAGCACAATGTAAAAGTGTAAGCCTAAGCCTAAGCCTAAGCCTAAGCCTAAGTCTAAGCCTAAGCCTAAGCCTGAGCCTAAGCCTAAGCCTAAGCCTAAGCCTAAGCCTAAGCCTAAGCCTAAGCCTAAGCCTAAGCCTAAGCCTAAGCCTAAGCGTAAGCCTAAGCCTAAGCCTAAGCCTAAGCCTAAAAAAGACTAAGCCTAAGCCTGATGCCAACCTAAATCCAAGCCTTACTGAACCATCATATTTACGGTACCGAGACATTAGAGCGCGGGGCAGTAGAGCACGGACATTAGAGCGCGGAGACATAAGAGCGCAGGACAATAGAGCACAGGACAATAGAGCACGGACGTTAGAGAAAATACAGTAGCGGATGCAGGGGCGGGAGCAGCCACGCCTCCTAAACTCATGGTCTAAAAATAAAAATTATCAAGATAATGATTAAACGCAAATTATCAGAAATCTACAAAACTTAATTAAATACTTTGGCCAAAATTAACTTTTTTTCGAATTTTTTTGGTTTCATCTATCCTCTATTTTCTCACCAGTGGCCCCGTTGTTTCGTTCTTTTTTTCTTTTGTCTTAGTTAGGAAAAATTTTAAGAAAAAAAAGAAAAAATCGTTTGCATGTCGAAGCGAACAATTTAACAAAAATATAAAAATTGTAAATAAAAAATTTCCGCCCCTCCCCCGAAATTTTTTTTGCGTCTGCCACTGAGACAATGCAGCGCAGGACATTAACAGATAGGCGCAATAGAGCGCAAGGACATTGGAGCACTGGACGACAGAGCATGGACAGTAGAGCACAGAAAAATTAGATCAGAGCAAAATAAAGAAATGAAAATAAAAACATTGAAAAATAAGTACATTTCAGGCCAAAAATGCTTTGTTTAATTTTTTCGTGTCTCTGAAGAAGTTCAGGTCAAAGCCAAAACATTTTTCCACCATGGAGTATTTGTCAAAGGTTGCAAAAAAATCGCAGATATTTGACCTTTGAAGCTTCGAATAAAATTGTTTCATTTTTTTATTTTCGAATTCATCTTGAGTTGCTAACTCGCATTCAGAATCACACACACAGAATTTTTTGTCAGCTTTTGAAATAAAGCTACTCGCTCAGTATTCTTTTTTTATGTTCAAAAGCAATTTAAAATTCGCGTTCATGGCAGATCACGGAAAGTTGGTTAAAATTTTTTCGAACCAATAGATGCGGCCTATTGTCCCTGTGCTCTATTGTCCTGCGCTCTAATGTGCCTGCGCTCTGATGTCCGCGCTCTAATGTCCGGTCACACATATTTACTGACCCGGAGACGTTCAAGATTCTTCAGTTCCCATTCCACTTCCATGTGACTAGTCTCCAGAATAGTTCATAATACCCGTCAGCATGACCTTCTCAATGATTGATTATATAGAAAACCATAAATTCAGTTATTTTTGAGAAGCCTTTTAGCAACATCGTGCCCTCTGGTCTTAGTTCTGCATCCTAATGTCCTGCGTCCTAATGTCTAGTCTCCGGGTGACGCGTCATAATCTATAGTCTTTTTTATAAAATGCTTCAAATTCAAGAATGACAAAAACAAATACCTTTCTCCAAGTGGTTCACATGAAACTTTTACTGGACGATTTTTAATTGAATACTTGACAACAGGGCCGTGCCAAGGATTTTTGCGGCCCGGTGCGAAGTAGATTTTTGCGGCCCTATTTTTTAAAATTAGTAGGTATATACATCTATACAGTCCTAAACGTCTATGCAGTCATTTTCACGTGAAATAAGTCTTAAATGGGAAATTATTGGTGTTGCACATCTCATATTGCAGAAAAAAGTTTTTTTCTTGCATCACGAATCAGGATACATAAAGAATAGCATAGGCGAGGCAACGAAATTTTCTATGTGTATTACGTCCAACTGAATTCACACATTACTGAACGATACTGTGGCTACGTATACAAGTATACAAAAAAATTTTAAAAACGAACAAATAACATATTCACAGCAATATTTTTCGAGCCTTTTGGGCTGAAAATTCATTATGCAGCTACTATGTAGAAGCAACATAATTTTTAAACTTGAAATAGTCAAAATACTGCCATGATAACTGCGTTTATGTAATGAAAAATGAACAACGATTAGCAATCATTCAACTCGTTAAGAATTTACCATGTTTCAGAATTCAGATGCCAAAATTGTTTGATTTTAAAAGCAAAAGAATAAGACTGTGTATGTTGCGAAGAACCAATATGTATGTTATTCAAAAGATCATAACATGAACTTTCATAAGCTGGAGCTCGATTTGATATCGCTTAAGGGGACAAAAGTAACAAGCGTTTGTACATTAGCAAAAAAGTTATGCGTGAAAAACTTTTAAAAATCACAAGTAAGGCAAAATGGAAGGCCGCAAAGATTAGTAAAAAACAGCAGTAATCTACATACAATACAACGTGAAGCTGGCGAGTATGATAACATTATAGGAAACAGTTAAATACGTGCTGAGATACATACAGACAAATGTGTAAAACTATTGATACAGACTTTACACAGTGAAACACAAAGGCGTGCTCCTGCCTTGTCGAGCATACACGTACAGTACAGTATGACACGTATGTAAGCTAGTTCAGCTCAAGTTCTTGCGGCCCCTAGTGAATGATGAAACATCAAATTTTCTGTTACACAGAAGTGCACATTATTATTTTTATTCGTGTTCGCATTGTCTAGCATACATATAGTGTACAATATATGTATACAAAGTACAAACTTAGGTCAGTTAAGTTTTTGCAGCCCCTAATTCTTTGCAGCCCGGTGCGGCTGTACCCTTCGCACCCCCCAAGGCACGGCTCTGCTTGACAATAATGGTTAGTCGGTTAGGCTTACAAGTTTCGATTCGCATGCGTCATAGATTCAGCAGGAAATTGTAAAAAAGCGAAAAAGTACTTGCTTCCAAATTTTACTTTTAACATTATTTCAAGAAAAACAGATTATGGGTGTCAATGAGAGTATGATCGCTAAATCGACCCTCTGACACTATCAAATGCTATCGTACATCCGTCTTTATGAGTTTAGCTTTTCACTCCTGAAGCTCATGGAATCTATTCATGCAAACTTTTGTGCAGATGACTTCATATACTCGCGTTTCTTCACAGAGAGCGGACATGGCCGTGGCTTCTTTGACAATCACCCGGGCTAGGCAACAAGTCGTCGATTTTAGCAAACCATTTTTGAGTACAGGATTGAGCATCATGATCCGTAAACCGGCCGCTTCGGAATTTACCATTTTTTCTTTCATGCATCCGTTGAGCAACGAAGTGTGGATGTATATCATTTTCGCTTATATCGGCATTTCGGTCGTTCTATTTTTGGTTTCGAGATTTTCGCCCTACGAATGGCGAGTCGAAGAAGCGTGCCAAGGCACGTTCACAATTTCCAACGATTTTTCCGTCTATAATTGTTTGTGGTTCACATTATCAGCGTTTATGCAGCAGGGCATAGATATTTTGCCCAGGTAAGAAAAAAAACGGTCCATTCCCAAGTCAGCGATTCTCAAGTGAGCAAATTCACAAATGAGCAAATTCCCAATTGGGCGATTCCAAACGAGCAATAGAGAATGCAATAACATTTTCTTCACATTTCCTTCTTTACCTTATATTTTTCTTTGTATATATTTATTTTTTATTCCGTTCTGTGTGTTGCAATTATGTTTTTGTTTATGTATGTTTTGGCATTTTTGTCTTCTGTTTCTTCTCTGTTTCATTTTCTTTTCTCTTGTCATCTACTTTTTTCTTTTTTTGCTCATGAAACAATACATTACAAGTTGTCATTTTTAATAAGCATTATCTCCATGTAATTGTTATACAATTTGGAACGCCGTATTTCCTATTTAATTCTATCTTTCGTGATTTTTCATCATTCTTATCTGATTTTCATCTTAGTTTTTTGCTTTTACTTTACTTTTCTATCTTTATCTTTTTTCTATTCTCCCGATTCTTTCTTTTTTGTTCTTTTTCACATTATTTTTTATTTCTTCCTTGCTGCTTTCTCTATCTTGCTTCTTCTTTCTTATCACTTTTTTCATGTTTTTTCTTTTTCCAATGCTTTCCTACCTATTTTCACACATTCTTAATGTCTTCATCTTTGTTGACGTTTTCTTTTTGCTGATGCTTTCTTTCTTTCTGTATTCTTTTGTTTATATTTTTTATCAAGATTTTCACACTTACAAGGATGAAGGACTCAAGCATGCCAAAATGTTCAACAATTATACGGGAGACTGCGCTTATCTAAAATGATAACTTGTAATGTATTGTGTCATGAGCAAAAAAAGAAAAACTGAGGTGACGAAAAAGAAAAAATGAAAGAGAGCATAGACAAAAGATGAAAACGTAAAAACATGCATAAACGAAAATAATAAACAATACACACAGAAAACGAAAGAAAAAAAATACATAGAAAGAAAAATATGAGGTAAAACAGGCAAATGTGAAGAAAACATTACATTTCCCATCGCTTGTTTGGAATCGCTGAATTGGGAATTTGCTCATTTGTGAATTCGCTCAATCGGGAATCCCTCACTTGAGAATCGCTCGCTTGAGGATCGCTCACTTTAGAATCGTTCACTTGGGAAATCGCTCACATGTGAATACCCCAAAATAAACTCCTTGGTTGTGCCCTGTTAATTGTAAAGTAATGGGAAATTCACAGATCGGTATCCGGACGTATAGCCAGCAGTGCATGGTGGTTTTTTACGATGATCATCGTTTCGTCTTACACCGCAAATTTGGCTGCATTTTTGACGTTGGAGAAAATGAGCACGCCGATAGAATCGGCGGAAGATTTGGCGAAGCAAACCAAAATCAAATACGGTATACAGGCTAATGGATCGACTGAACTGTTTTTCAAGGTATAGCAGACATTTTTTGCTCGTTGAAATGAAAAACCTTAGCATTTCCCCACAGTAATAAGTTTTCTACTGATCGAAAATTGTGTATCAAGTCGAACCTACTTTTTTAGTTTTTCCCGCGTCTAAAATTTTAAATTAAATAAGCTATAGTCAAATAAGTGAAACTAGTTGCTTGATCAAAATTTTGAGATTTTGGCTTTGAATCAGGACATGCTTTGTTTAGAAAAATCTTTAAAAAGTTATCGACGACTTTCTGTTCTTATCTCTCACTCATTTTCTTTTGGCAACTTTTCGATAATTACTGGTCGGTTTAACCTGCTTGGGGTCAACAACAATCTGTTGAGGATCAGTTAAGATCTGCTGGGGGTCAATATTCACCAAATTCTCCATACTCATGTATGCTTGGAATTTCAAGTTCCAGGTTCCAAGTCTTGGAAAAACGTCCTATTTTCATGTTTCAGTTCCCATCATCCGACTTTTTCCAAGCTCGAAGACAATTAAAAAACTATAAAAATAGAAAATCGAATCTTGAAACAGTGTCAACTAAATAACTTTTCCTACTTGAAAATATGGAAAACGAATTTGTCATAAAATCCAAGTATAAAAACGTGCATATTTGGATAATCGTGAATTTAAGATAACTGCTTCATTTGAGCCGGATCTTATTTAAATTATGTGTTTTTTCACAACATTTTTGATTTATTGCTCAAAATTTACTTTTTTAGAACAAATTTTTGTTCCATAGGGAGGCATTAGAAAATAAAATCAATGCTAGCTGATTTATTATGACTTGGAAAAATCGATATCTTTCGACTTGAATAATTTTGATTATTTTATCACGATTACTTTGTTTGAAATCAAGATGAGAAAAATCAAGATTACCGGCCAATCAGAATCGAGAACGTTCAGCTCCGCGTATCCTTGCAGGTGAAAATTTTTGAGAGTAACTAAAGGCGTTACGCCTCCTCCTACGCCTATGCATACTGGATTATTCTTCCAAGTGGATTTTCAAGGTCAGGTCTTGCTGGAGGATTTTCACAGAGGGTGTAGCAAAGAGCGGATATCTCGCACCGAAAATCCGATGAACATCTTCGTTTTTTATAAAAACTTCTATTTATTTAGATTTCTCAGAAATGCATCAAAAATGCTTGTTTTTGCACATAAATGCAGTATGCTAGAAAAATGATCAGAATTTTCGTTTTTTGTCAAGTTCCTGAGCAGGTTGACCAACATTTCCATCAGATTCCCTTTGCAAAATGACTTCTCCTTCATTACATAGCTCATAAAAAACAAGGGTACCTTCTTCCAGCAAGTCCTGACCATACATGCACAGCATATTATTTCTCTTGGGGGTCATCCAGGATAGGGAGTCGGATTGAATTTTTTCCCTAGATTACCAAAAGCACGGTTTTCTAACATCCAACCAGCAAGTTCTTAATCTAAATTAGTCGAATGTGTGAAAATATTCGCTTGGCCTGCTTTTCTAAATTTTTAATGTTACTCCTTGAATAGCAACGTCATTTTCATTCTTATGACATCTTTCACTTTCTTCTTTTTGATTTTCCCTCCATCATTTTGGTCAATGCTGGGGAGCAGAAATTGCTGGGGTTCAGCGAGAATCAGCTGGGCGTCTATGAAAACCCGCCGAGGATCCAGACCTCCCGACCCCGTTCCCCGCAAGGCCCCCTGACCTCAAAAATATACTAACTTCCTCGATTCTGATTGGTCGATTTTTCTGATTATTATCATCTTGATTTCGAAAAAAGATCAAGACGATTACCTTTTTTTGTACAAGATGATTAATTTTGTTTCTAGTCATCGAGATGATTATTTTTTTTGTAATCGAGACGATCACGTCTTTTGTAATCAAGATTAACTTGATTCCTTTATTGTAATCTTAATGACTTCTTTTCTTTTGTTATCCAGACGATCTCTCGTGTATTAATCTTCAGGCCGCGTCAAGTTGATTTTTTCGTCACCATTTATAACACTCTGATGCAAAATTTTGTTGGTGAGTCATAAGGAATTTCAGACACGTTTTTTCCAGTATTACACTTGTTTTTTAAGTTTCGACGAAAAAATCAAAAAGTCGTTCGCGGATTCCGTATATAAAACCATCTGAAATACGCACTTTTGATTTTTGGGGAGTTTGAAAAGTTATAATTACTCTAATCTATTGCCGCCACATAAAACATTTTCTAGCTGGCTGTATCAAGTGTGATTAGTTACAGGTTTTCCTCCACCATTGACGCTTCTAATCGAGTAAAGGTTAATTTTCTATAGCTTTGCACATTTATGCAAATTTCTGTTTAAAGAATGTACACAAGGATAAACAGTTGATGTAATACTACTCCAATTGATTTGGGCTATCAAATGCACTATTGCATTTGCATTCTCAAAATCTACACTCTTGGAAACGTTGCCTCGTCAGAAAATTTGCATAATTAATAGCGCAGGAGTCCACCGTCCAATTGCACGAACGCATGTATCTATTCATGACCTCGCAACCGCAACCGGTTATGGTTTCTACCTACGATGACGGCATCGAAAAAGTTCGGGCGTCGAAAAGCGGTCGATACGCTTTCATATTGGAGGCGACGACCAACGACTATATTAACAGTCGACCGCCTTGCAATACGATGAAAGTCGGATCGCAAAATTTGAATTCCGTCGGCTTCGGCGTAGCCACGCCGTTCGGATCGGATTTGAGGTTAATTTTTGGACCTTTTGTACAATTTTACACGACGACACAATTTTACACGACAACATTTTATTAATTTTACATCACAAACGCTGAGCCTAAGCCTAGACCTAAGCCTAAACCTAGGCCTAAGCCTAAACCTAGGCCTA
This sequence comes from Romanomermis culicivorax, assembly GCA_963922205.1. Classification (NCBI taxonomy): domain Eukaryota; kingdom Metazoa; phylum Nematoda; class Enoplea; order Mermithida; family Mermithidae; genus Romanomermis; species Romanomermis culicivorax. The sequence continues at coordinate 2,650,622 of CAWUHX010000004.1, read as the reverse complement.
AGCCTAAACCTAGGCCTAAGCCTAAGCCTAAGCCTAAGCCTAAGCCTAAGCTTAAGCCTTAGCCTAAGCCTAAGCCTGAGCCTGAGCCTAAGCCTAAGCCTGAGCCTTAGCCTAAGCCTAAGCCTAAGCCTAAGCCTAAGCCTGAGCCTTAGCCTAAGCCTAAGCCTAAGCCTTAGCCTAAGCCTAAGCCTGAGCCTAAGCCTAAGCCTAAGCCTAAGCCTAAGCCTGAGCCTGAGCCTAAGCCTAAGCCTAAGCCTAAGCCTAAGCCTGAGCCTAAGCCTAAGCCTAAGCCTAAGCCTAAGCCTAAGCCTAAGCCTAAGCCTAAGCCTAAGCCTAAGCCTAAGCCTAAGCCTAAGCCTAAGCCTAAGCCTAAGCCTAAGCCTAAGCCTAAGCCTAAGCCTGAGCCTGAGCCTATGCCTAAGCCCAAGCCTAAGGCCAAGCCTAAGCCCAAGCCTAAGTCCAAGCCTAAGCCTAAGCCTAGGCCTGAGCCTAAGCCTAAACGTAAACCTTAACCAAAGCCTAAGCCCATGTCTAAGCCTATTTCGAGAATCGTGGTATTAAAATTGCAGAAAAATGCCGGATTCTATTCATAAGCGTTAATTTTTTAGCACATTTTCTAGGCTCCTTTTTTAGAGCGAGGATCAATTTGGCTATTCTGGAATTACAAGAAACTGGCGAACTAAATAAATTGGAAAAGAAGTGGTGGTACGAAAAAGGTGGAAAGCAGTGCGATAAACTGGCGGTTGCATCAAAAGTATGTTTACAACTAGACAGATGTGTAATGGTTCCACTTTCTGTGGAATATCGATTCCAGAGTTTTGAGAACAGTGCTTGCTGCTTATAAATTCAAAAATTGAGCGATGACCATGAAATTGGTATCGATCGATATAGAATAGCTGCATCAAGAATTTGAAGGAAAAATTGATTCAATAGGACTTCTGTTAGGTCAAAATCGAATAAGGCGATGGACGATTTGCCTATATTTCCTGTACAACATTCTAATTTTCCTTCTCAAAGTTTTTTTGGAAGAAAATTCGGAAAAAAGTGTTCTGATACGTTTGTAGCATTTTCGAGAGCTATTCAATAGTCAAGTTATTGGAGAATCATAGAAACAGTTTTTGAGGAATTTTTGGAAATGTCCATATGTTTTGTAGTTTGAGACATCACCATACAGCAAGTTATGCCTGTACCCATTGTTCCTGTAGCTGAAGAGCCAGGCTTTACGGGACTATATGGTCGTATAAGTCCCACATGAAAGGTACACTCTGGATCCTTTTTGCTGCTTAGTGGAGGCACATTCCACAGACTAAAATCTGCCTGACAAGCAGGACTTGTTCAGCTATTCACCTCACAGGTCCCCCTACACCCTGAAAGGATAAAAGGCTGTGTCTGCGTATGACAGTTACCAGACATCCAAAAAGTTACTATTCGAACTTGAAAGCCGAAAGTCTGCGTGATTTGGTACTTTCTAAGCATAATAATGGGAAGGAAGTGTTGGCAATTGTCGATGAATTGGAATGTGCTATTTCAATTGATGAAAATGATCAATAGGGAAAAAGGGTTATTATTCTGAAGATATCATCTGGCCGGAAAAGAGTTGCTCGATGCAAGAGAAATGTGCAAATGACAACACGACTTTTGAATGGAAAGAAAAAAGTGACCACTCGATTGTTGGGCCCCAAACTGATAATTTCAAAGGATTCTGCCCGAAGAATACTCAACATTTTACCACTGGGTAAAGAACAATTTCACAAAAACAGAAACCGAACAGATTCTGTTTCCTGGCGAAAAGTGGTTCAGGCTGGATGGCATTTAAAAACACAGAATATTTGAATATGGGCAGTTGACCGTGCCAAAGCTAACATGGCATTTACCAAAAAAGAAAATTTTGACCCGGCATTATGGTTTGGTTGGGTGCATGTTCCAAAGTCCTCAGTCTATTGGTCATCATCAAGAAAGAAACTGTAACAAGCAATGTCTACATCAAGGAAATCTTGCCTGTAGCCAAAACAATTGGTAACAAAGTCTTTGGCAATGATTGAATTTATCAGCAAGATGGTGCCAGTTGTCACATTTTCGCAGCATCCATGACATGGTGTCGCAACAATTTTCTATGGCTGATTGAAAAGGACAGGTGGCCAGAAAACTCGCCTTACCCGAATCCATTGGATTATTTTTGTATGGATTGAGTTTGTCCATGCTATGAATTGGAACAAAGTTATGTCACAATCAACATTGCAAAAGGAATTAAAAGTGGCTGTGAAACACATAAGAGGTGGAAAAGTTTTAGAAAGTTTCAAGGCTTGGAGGCAAATGAACGACAAATATTTGGCTTAATTTAATAGCATGACATTAAAGAAGAGTTATGCGGATCATTTTAATGAAAAATTTTGACCCAGAATTTTTTTAATTTTTAGTGGTAGGTTTTGAAGAGCTCATTCTTTCTGCGACATCAATTAGAAAAACCAAAAATGTAGAAAAATAACAGCAAATGAAAAGCGTTCAATTACTACCCACATTAAGTTACAGTAAGAAATAGGGTAGTTAAAGAGTGAAAAATATGAGCAATAAGCTTGTATCTTTGTTCATCTCCATGGCATTAAAAATCATTCTTCCATTCAGCTATGTAATATGAACGATACTTCATATGAATATCATCCTAATATACATCTTCATTGTCAAACGTGGAAAAATGAGCAATTACAAAGATTCCAAATTCAGATTAAAAAAAAATATCAATTTTGATCCAAAATCAAACAATTAAAATTTGGGAAATCATCAAATTGATTTTTATCTGATTGTACAGCATTGCACATAAATGTGAAAAATTACCGAATTTTGACTTCATTTTTTTCTTCAAGGATGGCCAGAGCTCATTGACACAAGGTAAAGTGGCCGGTATTTTTTATATCCTCATTGCCGGAGTCATCGTTGCGGTCATCATTTCACTCGGAGAATTCATTTACCGATCGAGATTAGAAGCTAGAAAAACTAATGTAAGCTTTTTGTTATCCTAAAAAGTTGTTGTTCAGCAGTGTTTGTAAAATTTTCGTCCGAATCGGCATCAATTTCTTACTATTATATTCACAATTTACTGCGTTTTTTCAGGTGCCTTATTTTGTGCTGCACATGGACAAATCTAATTTATAGAAAACACAACTTTACCCATGTTTTACTGTATAATTTTTTTTCGTATTCAGCAAACATTCAGTAGATCACTTAGATCGAATTTGAATCTTTCGTTGCATGGTCACAAGGATAGAGACACTCTTCCAGCGAATACGTTGGAAATTCCGCCAAGCTGATTTTTATACCAGACAATTGAACATGCCTTTATAGTCCTACTTATGATGATTAGACTTATACTTAGTTACGGTTATTCATATCAACAACTTTTGATGTCGATTATTAAATCATATTGTAATTACCACCAGTTCCACAGGTGGATATTGTGTCCATACGCGTACAGTATAGAAATTTTTGGGGAGGGAGTCAGAGCCACAATTTTTTCTATTAAAGTGCTCAGAATTCGGATCAAAATACTTCAAAACTTCGCTTCTAGAAGTTTCTCAGAGTGTTTTTTTAGTTGCAACAAAAACAATTAAATTTTTTCCTTATAATTTAACATTTTTACACGAAACTGCCAAGTCTTTATACTTCCTGTATCAACCTCCAAAGAGCACTGAACTATTAACCAAACATACTCTATGCTTTTGTTTGCAACATTTATTTAGGAAAAAATTTACCGCTACATTCCGAGGTATTAAAATCATAAAAATAAACAATTCGGCCTGCGGGGTCAGCCAAGTTTTTGTCCTGGTTAGGATCATTAGAAACCACCTCAAGGAAGTTTATGGTTGTATAAAATTCCAGACTTCGGGATGCTTTAGCTTTGTGAATTTTGAATTTTATGCAGAATGAATGCTACTAGGATTTTCAAAAAATCTAGGATGCAAGCAAAAATATAGAAACAATATATAAAAGGTTACAAAGTCTCATACATCTCAGCTTTGAACATGCTATGACATCATAGAAGAAACAAAAGATAAGATACTCACGAAATAACGTCTCGTCACTCAAGTACAATAGTCACTCTTACTGTTGGAAAATTTTCGCCACCAAAGGTTCACTATCATTACCGATACTGAGTCTTTTACACCAAATAATTCTTTTCACATCTGGAGTAAAATTTGGTGTGAAACGGAGTCGAACATTTGTCAAATCGTTCGTGAGGCAGGGGGCTGCAGTTGGACATTAAGTTATTATACTGTGATGCATGTAGGAACCATGAATTCGTCTGTGCAGTTTAGACTTTATGACACTCTAGTTTTAAAATGTGAAATACGTAAAACCATTTGTGTTCAAAAGAGTGATAGCTTTTTCTTCAAAATCACAACCTGTGGAAAATAATATATTTAACATCAAATCAATGTGCTACGAGGATGCATGAATCATGGAAAAAAGTCTTTTTGTGAGATCATAAATTGTAAGAGTTTATCAAGACATTATGTCCTTGACTATGTATGAGAATATCACAAGAACGGTAAGGTTTGAGAATTAATGAATATTCTAGATTATAATAGAAATTGTATGTGTGAGGCTGGTTTTATAGGTAGTGTAATGTACCTGCTAATGCAGTACTGTAAATATATAGCATACAGTATGTGATATTCATTTATTAAAAATATTATTTCATTTCATAATTTATCGTCTCAAGGGTGTCCGGGATTCACAGCCAAACATTACTGTAAAATTATGTGAAGTACCTTATTTTGATCCTTCCACACCCCAGTAGCCGCTATTGACCCAATTAAGACGCCCCAATTAATTTGCACAAGGACAGCTGGTCCCCTAGAACCTACACTAAAATACACATTCCACGGCTACCCAAATTCCTCATAAAAATCGTAAACAACACCTGTACACAGTAAAAAGTAAGAGCCCCGCCAGACAGTAGTCTCAAGTGGGACAGTAGCGATGGTCCCACAAAACATGTGTACACAGAAGAAATAGATACGGAGGCATGCACAGAAGCACAGAGGTGTGGCTAAGCCCACCCTAGGAAGCAAGCATAGGAAAGACATGAAAAGCATACAGTACCAGGGAAGTGTTGGAAGGCGTGACCAAATTAGCAAGAATAATGAAGCAAGAAGCAGCAATTGGCCGAAGAAGATGGACAGAAGCAAGACCTCCTGCGACGCCCAGGGAGTGGCCAAAGAAGCTGTATTTAAAGAAAAGCAAAGCATGATTTAGTTAGTTCATGCCAAATTTAGATTTTTAAAATCCGTTTTATTTGCTAGCGTTGTGCCGTTTTTATTTGTGAGGGATCTGTTTTATACCAAAGCAATTAAACCGAGTCCATTTTTATTCACAAGCCGAAGGCATGTTGCCCCTTTTTGTTGTCAATGACCGAAGCAGCTGTCGATTGTCTTCTCGTATTGCCGTTGTTACTGTACACTGCGCCATTGCCCATGGTAACCACCCTCCATTTTTAGGATAAAGTAAAGTACTTCTAAAACTGGTCGTTACAGTAGGACACATGGACTGAGGATTTGAGACTATAAGGACCGTCTCGAAACTTTTTATGAGTCCGTTACATTCCATAATAATCATGTTGTATTATATACATAGCCCAAAAGCATAATCGCTTGCAACACTAAAGCATTTGGAATTCGGTGCAAATGGGAAATCGCAAATGAAATCAGTGCATATGGCTACAAACCTCGACAAGCTCATGCTTTTAGATACAAAATTGTTTTATAGTCGAAGAGAGATTGATCAAATCCTAATGCATGGCTCGAATGATAATCATTGTTGGTGAGGTCAAGTAAAAAAGACAATAGATAATTCTAATATTTATTTAACGAGATGACCGAATAATACATCACAACTTGAAGATCGAATAATGTACAGATGGCGAGTGTAGGCTACCAGCCACGACAAACGAAAACAAATCCGACCCACGGCCAATACACGACAAGAACATGACAAGAGAGGGAAAAAATGACCAAAACACCAAAGACTACTCCCAACATCAACTTTCTGATCTATACAAAACTTATAAACAGGCGAAGAAATCTGCATGGCAATACCATGACAACTTGAAAGACCAGGAAAGTGGACAAGCAGCGGGATGAAAAGCATCCAAGAACTACCCACATAAATTTTTAGAAAAAAATAAGGAGGTACCTTTTTTGGACAGATGTCAACCTGATCGAGTAATGCCAATTTGCTGGATTTTGAAGCACAAAAAATTTCGTCCAGCTTGAAAAATCGGTATGCGATCAGAGTCAAACACACCGCATAAAGTCTATTTCACTGAATCCGCCACACGAACTAAAGCATCTGACACTAAAAGTAAATGGTACTTGTATGCTATACTCGCAGTTTTTTTATTTTTTCTAGGTTTTTTACTCCTGTTTTATACTCCCTGTTTTTTTATTTTTTCCCCAAACCTAAGCCTAAGTCTAAGCCAAAGCCTTAGCCAAAGCCTAAGCCTAAGCCTAAGCCTAAGCCTAAACCTAAGCCTAAGCCAAAGCCAAAGCCAAAGCCAAAGCCAAAGCCAAAGCCAAAGCCAAAGCCAAAGCCAAAGCCAAAGCCAAAGCCAAAGCGAAAGTGAAAGCGAAAGCCAAAGCCAAAGCCAAAGCCAAAGCCAAAGCCTAAGCCTAAGCCTTAACCAAAGCCAAAGCCAAAGCCTAAGCCTAAGCCTAAGCCTAAGGCTAAGCCTAAGCCTAAGCTTAAGCCTAAGCCTAAGCTTAAGCCTAAGCCTAAGCCTAAGCCTAAGCCTAAGCCTAAGCCTAAGTGTAGGCCTAAGCCTAAGTCTAAGCCTAATCCTAGCCTAAGCCCAACCCTTAGCCTAAGCATAAGCCTATGCCTAAGCATTAGCCTTAGCCTGAGCCTGAGCCTAAGGCAAAAAGTGTAAAATATTCAAAAAATGGTGTGGGAGAATAACATACTAGTACCAAGTAAAATATGTATGACTGAACTACCACTCTGATGATCAGCAAATTTATTGTGATAAAGCAAAAGCCAGTACTGTAATCAACAATCATCAGTTTTAACCGAGCGGTTTAATCACTGGGCAAGGTATGTACGGATAGAAGCAATCTCGATAGTGCTTGTACGATTTGTTAGTAGAGTTTGTGTTTTTAATTTTTCGATGTTTCTGAACAATAGCCGAATCAAATTTGCGATTGAATCTAAACATAAAATATGGGACAATGGAATTTTCTTTTAATTTTTGCGGGTACACGTACACATTTTCCTACAGCCAGAAAGGAGGCTTCACAGGACTGTTTGGTCATATAAGTGCCCATCCTATATATGAGAGATACTCTTCGGGTGCTTTTTACCGCCTTTTTGAGGCCACATCCCACAGGGTGGTATCTGCCTGACAAGCAGGACTTGATCTGCTACCTATCTCATAATGGAATAGGCCCACCTTCTCATTTGCCGCACTATCGCCAACATGCTAACTGGGCTGAGTAGACCAAGTTCCAAGCTCACCAACACAATTTATCTACTGTTCCAAGCTCACCAACACAATTTATCTACCCCGAGAGGATGAAAGGCTGTATCTGCCTGGGCCAGCTACCAGAAATTCAAATTTCAGGTTACACCAGGAATTGAACCTGGTTCTTGAGACTAGCAGTCAGAGGCGATAACCACAAGACCAAGACGGCCCTTACAATAGAATTTTTTGATGAAAGGTGAAATTTTTCCAACAATCTAGTCTGATTGTGCAAAAGGGCAGGATTATTCGCAGTTTTCTAAACGTTCAGTACACTAAACTAGAACTGATACATTTTTTTGGATATATCTGATCTGGATGCCGGAAATTTGCTTCTTCAAAATCACAATGAACTTAGAATCCTGCTCATACACATATGTATATATGACTTTTTACTGAGGATATTCTTCTCAAAAAAATAGTAAGGGTTAGTTGAGTAGGTTTATACATTTCCAGTCCTGGGTGACACACACGGATTAGCAGGAAATGGTACATATATGAAAAAACAGCCTATAGCATATACATAATCCTGATATTTAATGTACAGATTCTAAAGTAAATTGTTTAAAATTCGCATTTTCTTTATAAGAACAAATTTTTTAATATTAGGACTCAATATATTTTTGTCTTATTGAAAATATTGCACTTAAGTAACAATTGATGCCACATCTGCTAGTGGGAGAACAAAGCCAAAATAAAAACGAATGAGGAACATTGCTCTAGATTCTTGTAACCAAAAGGTAATCAAGTCGTGCGTTGAAATACTTGAAGTGGAGTTAAAAAAAAACAACAATATTATAACCAGAAAAGGCAATTTTAGAAAAAACAACATTCAGTTTATAACTATCTTCAGTTAAAGGTGCTAAGAAAAGTAGCTCAGACTATCCAAAAATGGAAATGAAGTAAGATTACGGAACGTAAACATGATTGAAAAATTTGTTTTCCCTTCAAGTTGGTAAAAATTCATTCATTCCAGTTGATAATAAAAATGCAGTCAGGATGTCATTTCCACAAAAAAATTTGCATAAAAAGATTCAGAAACGATTCACCTAGACTATAGAAAATATTAGCCATTAGCAAGTTGCTATTTTAATTTTTAGAAACTGTTGGATTTCATTATCTCATGATAAATCTGATAATCGTAGAGCTATCTCTATCAGACAATCGAAAAGTGACTTTTCAAGAAGATTTTTTAATCGGATTCTAACTTTATATATCTCATCTAAACTTATCGCATTTAAACTTCCATTATTGGTTTTGATATTTCATGATTCCATCACCCATTCAATATGCTATATAATATTAAATTGAAATTGTGTTCCATACGAAAAGAATTTTCTAAAATATTTTAAAATTTATTTAGATGCTAGTCAATTCACAAAATTTTAATTTTCGCAGCTAAGATTTCTATGCATAGTGAGAATTGAAAAACTCTTGTTTCTCAGGTATAATTTGCATTTTAGTTGTATTTATTTTTTTTGCGGAAATTTGAATAATGCGTCAGGCGAATTTAATTTCATTTACTAAACCTCAAGCTCAGACAATATTGGATTTGGATTCGGATCTAGGCAATTTGTTTTATCGTATCCGTATGCGGAACTGGAAAATTGTACTCATCAGACGGGATATCCGGGTTATTTACATTATTGGGCTAGATATCCGTCCCATCCCTAAAATCTAGCTTCCTCACCTGTTAGGTAGCATTAAAAAAGCGCTTGGGCACTTTTCATCCATGAGCAGTGCAGAACCAAGAGCCAATATGATAAAAAAATGCATTATTTATCCGGTAAAGTTGAATGAGTGCTCCAATTTTTCACGTCTTCCTCTCGAAACCTGTAATGTGCGACGAAGAATAGTTGGATAATTAAATGATGTCAGAATGAAAATCTACATTTATATTGCTAATTAGACAAAACTATGCTTCTTTGCAGTTCTAATAAGGCGCTTATGGAAAAGTTCCTGGTTTCATTGAATGTCGGCACATAATGGAAATGACTAATTGTTCATAATAAATGATGGACGGGTGTGATGGAAACAAAACTGCATAATTTGGAATACATAGTGAAAACATTATCGATAAGGTGAATCATTTTGAGGATTTTCAAGAGTGAAACATTGCTGTGAAAAATTCATAAGGGTCTGTAACATTCCAAGTCTTACTAATGAAAGAGGGTCTCCAACTGTATACTCTGAACAGGCCCGTCTCACTATAGCCACTGTATCACTATAGCCACCATATCACTACAGCTACCATTTCACTACAGCTAATAGCCACCAAAATCTCACTAGAGCCAGCACGATGCATAATAATGATCTCGCTACAGCCACCAATGTCACATACCAAAAGTGTCACTATAGCCAATGTCTCTGAAGAGCCACTCAAGAGATAATGCAGGAAATTACTTGTTTTTCTGCACACTAAATATTTTGTGCGAAATTATCCGTTTATTTTCGCAAAAATAACTGTTAACCCATCAAATGCGCTACATGACGCAAAAAGTGACCGATTTCGAACCATTTGATCATTATCTTGGTCATTTATTATAGCACAGTGAACATTTTCGAATCTTCCTTTTGGGACACATTAGTTAATATTCGCTCAAAGAATTATCATCAAGTCGTTTTTGAGATTTTTGTGAAACAGATAGTGCAAGTCACCATCAACATTTGTGGAACAAACTAACATTTTTGGTTCCATGAACTGAGTTAATACGAAAACAGCCGCCCAAAAATTCTTTTTGTCTTTGTAATGCTTGTACAAAATTTTGGGGTCTTCAAGTTTTTATTCAACACTTAGCAGTTAACATGACCTCCTTATGTTTAGCACGAAGCTTATGCAAATGAGGTGACGAGGCTCTCCCCCGTGCAACAATGATATTTTTCTAAATGGCATGAAATGTGCTGCATCTGTACTCATTGCCGCACACTCATACTTAAAAGCCCATTATGTAATGCCAATGCAAGTATCACGTACAAGTTGTTTATAATACTGCAATTTATGGGTTGTTCCTAGTGGCTGTATTGAGACATTAGCTGTAATGGTACCTTTAAATATGCGACACAGGTGGCTGTAGAGAGATCATTATTATGCGTCATGGTGGCTCTAGTGAGATTTTGGTGGCTATTTTGATACATTAGCTATAGTGAGGTGGTGGTTGTAGTGATATGGTGGCTATAGTGAGACGGTGGCTCTAGTGTGATGGTGGCTATAGTGATGCACAATCCTCTGAACCTACAGCAACAGCAGTAATGTTACAATGACAATTTTCAACCATAGACTATCATCATACACTGAAATTAACATAAATAAGCTGACCAATCGAAAGTTTACCTTAACCTTATTTGAATATGTATAACAGCCATTGACTAGTGAAAAATCAAGTTCAAGGAAGCTCGCTGAAAAAAAGTACCTGACAGAAAGACAATCTGACCTCGCACCACTTTTAATATTTGAGCTCTTCATCAATTTCAAAACTCTATATTTCGTAGGGTGCACTGTGAAAATTATCTGTCTAACACATAGCTCAACATCCTTTTTCTAATTTCATGTATGTGAAACTTACGCAATGCTAATTCATGAGCCCATTTATTTTTCATCATACACTCGTAAAAAGTAATAAACAAATTTAGCAGAATAGAAACACAAGTTTTTAACTGAGTTTGGAAGGTTGGCAGCAGATCATTTTGGCCTTCCTAAAGTCACTAAATACAAAATTTTTATTTGTGTCGCGTAAAGCATTGAAATAGTTTCAGAAGAAAATTCTACAATCCACAACTGATTGTCTTTTCCAGACATCAGCCCAGTTTCATCTTAGAGACATAAGCTCTATCTGAGCAGCAGCTTAAGCTGTAGCTTAACCCCATATAATTCACCATTGTCGCTATGGTGCAGCTATGCAGTAGCTTAACTCATGCATGCAAAACATATCAAGAAGATCAAGCTGTGGCTCAGCTGCAACTTAACAATGATGTATTAACATAAAGAGTTATGCTGCATCTCAGCTGCAGCTTAGCTTTCTCGATATGTTTTGTGTACACCAGTTAAGTTGCTGCTGAGCTGGACCTTAACAACAATGGTACATGATATAAAGTTAGACTATAGCTTAGGGTGTAGCTCAGCTGGAGCTTAAGTTTTTTCGAGAAACCGGGCTCTGGTTAATGAAGATTTAATACATAAAGTGACGAATCAGTGATTTCATATTATGACACATACATAAGGTTAAAATAAAATGAATCAATTGTGTATCGAGTGTTTCATAAGTAATTTAGGTTTGATCATGATTCTGTTGTTTAATTATTATAGAAAATTTTCTTAATTAAAATTCTGCTGCTATAATGGTTTCATATGAGAAAACCGCGCAAAATCTTGCTCTGAGCATCAGACAAAACAGGAAGTATGGTAAACATACAGTGCAGTGGTTGATCATCAATTTACGTTTCACAGCAAAATTTGAATTGGCTATTGATTAGTTAATTGAAAAGGAACGTCCATTCGAAAAGAAGCCACTCATTTGCATATTGATCAAAAGGTTATTCAAAGAATTGTGAAGGAACACTGATTAAAGGCTTTTTGTCCTATACTGGTTCATGGTCTATTGGAAGGAGAAAATGATCATTGTAAGGAGTTTTGCGAATAATGGCTTGAAAAGCTTGACTATGAACCAGATTTAGAGGACATAGTTTTATGATCAGATGAGTCTGTTTTTCATTCAGATGACTATTTTGACCATTACAATCATAGGTGGCGCACTAGCATCAACCTATAATATACTTGGCCCTCTAAAATCGGACTAAGCCTCTCCCTTCAGCAAAAACGGTTACAGATAGAGACATAAGGTTTTTTGCATAATATCCACCATATGGGCAAACCTTGGGGTGACAAAGTTCATTGGGGGTCTATATTCAAATGGTGCTCGGTGGAGCGCCGAAAACATGCAAAAAACGGTCGTTTGGTTTTCAGAGAATCGGATTAACCAGATCAATTTGCATAAAATGAACCGTGTTTACATTACGTCAAACTGCTACAAAGATACTATTTTGTATTTGTTTTGAAATGACAGATACAGCGAGGATAAGAAGGTTAGTTCCACAATTTAATACTATTACACTCCATTTATTATCAAATGATTGATGCAGAAACAATCAGATTCACTTTTGTATACAATTTTCACAGAGTGGAAAGCTTTATAACTTAAAAAAATGCTTTTGATAAGACAATAGGAAGAGAGAAATCATCCAAAATATCATATGCATCTTCAGTTTTGATTTGGAGACTGTGTTTGAAACTTCATCCATATGTGGAAAACAGAATAACGTTAAACTTTTTTTGATAACTTGGTTAATGGCCAAATCTTTAGAGTATTATAGCTTCATCCAGATTGAAAGTTAGAAAGTATGCAGTTGCTTTTGACTTCCATGTTGTAATGAATAAATTCAACATTTTTCTACAGTATTAAGTTTTCTGTATCAAATTAAAACTAATTTTTTTGATTGTCACCATGGGTGTCATTTTGAAATGAATGGACTACATGATATTACCAGTTTAATTGATGACATTCTTTCCTGAGGGATACGTTTTCGTAATTGACTACACAAGAATATTATCCAATCATCATGCATAAAAAATATCTGCCAGATGATCAGTTGTTAGCTAGTAAATAGACCGAGACATCTGTGGAAATTTATACAGAATCCTGCAGACCACACAATGGCAGGTGTAAAAACTATATGTTGCAATGTGATTTTAGATTCTATAAATATTGTCTATGTTGAGATGAGCAGGCGCAAGAAAGAAGGCCTCACTTATGAGTGTAGGACTACTCACATTCGAATTTCTAAAATGTCATATTCTCCAAGTTTATCGAGATGTGGAAGCACTCTAACATTTGTTTGTTGTGGATGCACATAGGGTAGCAGTCATCGCATCCATGCAAAATTGGGTGGATGGACGGATGCAATATTGAAAAAAAGTTTGAGATAACTAGATTAATTCTTCTTTCATAGTTTTAGTATTATAGTGTGCACGTCCGCCCTCTGTATTTTGTTATTTTGGTGATTAGGAACGCCACATATTATTTACATATTTTATTATTTATACATCGCCTTATAAGTAGGAGTGGGAGCAGATGTTGGCAATTGGCTTTACCCTTGGAGGGTCCTATCCTTCATGGACGTTAAATATAATGAGTTTTGTAGGGCCTGTGGAGACAGCTTGTAGGGCTTGTGGAAGCAGCTTGGGGAAATCCCGTACACTTTTTTTATTGCAAGCTGCTACTGTAATTTAGGTTATACAATGGCTGAAGGTTGTATTTATTCTGCTGCAGAACTGTTGCACTGTATTGACCTTTACTTATAGGAAGCTCCTTTGAGTAACTTACAATAATTCATATGAAAGTTAATAGCTTTTTTTAAGTTATATTCCTGACGTCTTTTGACATAACCAGACATATAAAAATAACACATTATTGGCTACACCACATCCTTCAAAAAATAATACTTCATCATATCGTTTATTTCTTTGTTCCCAAACTACTCAACGTTTACGTGATGCTAATCAATTCGGTCACAGGTGTTCTGCTTATTTACAAGAACAAAGAACCGATTTCAAGTATGCGCTAATTAACATCTCAATTTTCTCACACCTAGTGTGCTTTTTAATGAGCTAATGCATGATGAAAAATCTCTATTAAAATAATCGACGTAAAGCGAGGGTTTCATTATTTTTGATGATGTTGTCGCTATTAATCATTCTGATGTTTTCTTTTGCATTGGTTTTAGACACAAGACCATTGCAATCTTTTTTGGCCTTTCCATGGATGTAAGTAAAAAATTCGTATTTTATATGCATTATGCATGTCGAATATTAGAATACCATATTTTTCATTAAATTGATCACATTTTCATTCTTTCCATGGTTATCTCCAGAAAGTTGAAATTTGTCAAAATTTCCAATTCATACTAAATCAGAACAAATCACATCAGTGTTTTCGATAAACAATTATTTTTCTGGTCATAAGCTGCAAAATTGCTGACTTTCTTACAATTTTTCTTTGCAAAAACATTGATTTGTGTAAGTTTGTTAGTCTTTCCATTTTGAACTCACTTTCCTGAGGTTACAACATTCATTATATCTGTATGAATAGACTAAAATTTGGTCTTTTTACCTGAAAAGTTTGAAAAATGCTCCAAAAAAAGTAACTTTTCCACCCCATATTTATGACAGAATTAAGAAATTGGAAAATCCTCAAATTTACTCTACTCTTTGTATTGATTATGTATCGAATTTGCAGTTTTTGAAGTAAAATAACAGATTCATCATAAATCCATGCATCATAAATACTGATCAATTTACTTTTTCACAACCAGACGTTCAATATGAAACATATTTGTTTCAAAATATGAATCTAACCTACGAAATCAATTTCGAACCTGTTAGCTCATTTGTAATTGATGAAAAAGTTTCATTCACACTCAGCAAAGCTAACATGACAAAATCGTCAAAAAATATTGTGTGTAGTATAGTATAGATGTCAACACAGTTTTAACCTAATTAAAAATGTGTGTAGGCACATTGAATCTATGACTCTGGCTTACCAATTTTCATGAATGAAATTCTCTTCTATTTCCTACAGTATATAGTTTTTCTCTCCTTGAAAATTTATGTTTGAAATAAACCTGACTTTTTGGTTGTTGCTGTTCTCGATATTTCCAGACGAAATGGGCTATAAGTTCTGTGTTTATGGAAATGCCATAAGGAATATAAATAAGCAAGGAATGCTAAGTTAAATAATTTGGCATTTGCATGAACTTTTCTTAAGTTTGTATTCACAATTATTTTTTGTTTTAAAGATTGAATCGAACTCCAAAAGCATCAAAACAGCTAAAGCTAACTAGTTTTATGGGGCCAATGCGATCAATCGCTAGGTTTAGTAGTTGTTTCTACACGCCATTTGGTTGCAGAATCACGAACTTGAAGCGATGATGAAATAGTCAGAATGATGAAAAGATCATTATTTGAAGTGGTAATTGTCTATACTGTGTGATTTTATGCTCAATTCCGACAACAGATAGTTTATTTATTTTCAAATTAACAAGTTGGACTGATAATAAAATTGCAACATACACCAATAATCTTTCTGATATTGTAGTTCTTATTGAACACCACCTGGATGATGTTTTTTGTATCCTAAAGGTGGACTGCACCTCCTCTTCTGCAGCAGGACAACTGCAGGCAAAATTGACCCATCAGATTCAAATGCTAACTGTGAAGTAATATACTCTGCCCTCCAGGATAGAAAATTTTTTAAACTAGCACTGGCATTTAGAGAAGTTCCTAGATGGAACTAGGGCTGCCCCATCCCTGGCCAACATGTCACATGGAGCGAAGGGCTGCCTGGGTGGCACTGAGGCTGTCTCACCACTGACCAATGTGGGGGTTGGTGTGACCATCCTGACCTGAGCTGAAGGTGCTTCTTGGATAGTGCATGCTGGAGCTGTCCCATTATTGATCAATGTCGGGGTAGGTGTGTCCATGCTGTCCAGGTTTTGATAAAAATTGTTCGGTTTGGAACTTGTAAATGAAACATGAATCCTAGGGGTCGAATGTTGTATGTTACCATACTGTACTCCGCTCTCGTTGGGTCAGCTTTATCAATTTCTGGCCGATTTAAATACAGTTTTGCTATATTAATTTGAATTTCACAAATTTAATGGCATCATCGATAATTTTGGTATCAATGCTTTCAAGGCATTATACATTGGATTTAGTCCATAGGCATGAATCGGTCTGTTTAAGGATGAGACCATGAAAAATGAGCCTGTTTGCATGGAGAGCTCAAGGGTGCCAAAAGCCAAAATGGTTTGTAGAAGTTCAGAAGCCAAAAGGGCTAAGAGAGTAAAAAATTATTTTCTATATTACCACATGACTTGATTAAAGCTGCCTGTCAGAAAAGGTGTAAAATATGTAAATGAATCCCAGGCTTTTTGGGTTAAAAATAGTGACAATTTAAGAGAAAGCAATTAAGAGAAGATGGACCAACGGATCAAAACCACTTATATATTCTGTACGATATAATTGTTACAAAATGTCACATATATGTCGAAATCCTTAACCTGGCCTAAGTTTGTGCACGGAAGTAATTTGGCGTTTCGAAAATGATCAAGAATTACAAGAAGTAGGAATCGATTCACCAGAATATAAATCAACAAAATAGGAGCTCAAAGGATTGTTCGAAAAAGGATATATTCAGGTCGAAGACCCATTCAACTTGAACGACGAGTACAGGTGAATGAATTAAAAGCTAAACATCAGTATGTCGAATGGTGTCCCCATTCCTCGCCTGAATATCCAATGCCCGAAAAGTATCAAATTTTTCTAGGACGTTCACTCTCAGTGCTTCAATCATGGAAAATTCCCGACTCCAAATAATGCTTTCAGAGATTTTGATCATTATTTGCATAATTATTGTATGAGAATTTGAGTTCATCAAATAACCTTATACATAATAGGATGTCATTTTTACTCAAATATCGATAAATAATTTTCAACCAATTCGCATAATTCTAAGGCAAAACTGCGTTCACATTGAAATTTCCGATTCTGAACATTTTCCAATTTGCATAATTTTAACCCAAATTAGAGTCAGTGAAGCATACATTTTGCTGCTTTAAATTACATTAGAAAAACCATGAAAATAACGATAACTATTGGCTTTCACATTTTGGTATCTTTCACGCTTATGAGCCTTTGACATTAATGAACCATTTTTATTAATGGCGCATTTACAGTAGAAAAGATGGAGCACAGTTGAGTATGTACTGTTTTCATGCTTATGAGCCATTCGCACTTTTGAATCCCAATCATAAATTCTTTATGCTTGAAATTCATCATTTTTTCCGTTATGTGTGTCAATTAGAACGCAAAAAGTCGCCTATCGTGTTTCACGATGACAACTTGTAACATATAATATGAAAAAAATATATCCATATTGTCACCACGTTTGGTAATGAATGTGGCCGCAAAAATTCTTTTTTCAACACACAAATAGGACATTTTTTCAATTTGATAGCAATGTGTATTGGATAGTGCTTGTGCAGTGCTCGTGTACTACATAGGGCTCATGCAGGGCTCAATCACCATACCCGAAGACCTTGCAGGCTGCTAGCACTTTGAGGCTCATTTGAAAAAAGTATGTTCTGTTTTATATAACAAACTTTTAAATTGGAGTCTGTTAGGTTTAGATCTCTGCCTTGGTCAAAAGACGTCAACAATATATAATTAAAGGGGCTATGTGTATGGCTGATTACCATGGGTCACTCAATAGATTTTCATATAAGTGTTGGCTACTACAGTGCAAAAGTTCTATAGCAGACTAAACACAACCTTCAGTCGCAGTGCAACCTAACTTTGATGACACCGGAATTGAAGCTAACTTGTAACCGAAAAAGCAATCAGAGTTGTCCCAGATATTTCATGTAAGCTACTACGTAAGACAGTGAGAACTCATTACAATAATATCCAGGTGAAGTGCAGGCTTACTTGGTACTGTCGAGATTCCAATGTCTGACGCCCACTTCTGATTATTGTGCAAGTGATAATAAAATATAAATAAATGTTTACGTAAATACGAATGGTATATAGCGTTGATGTTTTTGGTGTGATAAAAAACAATAAGAAAAATATTGATGGACGTGACACACATTCGACACCAAGAAATTGTAAGAATGAATAAATGTGTATTTCTTCGTCAAATTGTGGCTTTGCTCAATTGCTCAATTTTACATAGGTGTGGGATGACTGCTATTGTATGTATATCCTCAATATGTCACAAAAGCTAGCAAGTAATGCACTTGATGTTGTTTGACAGGATGCATTTAACGTAAATTCCTTAAGTTTGGTAATGATCAACTGAGTAGGCTCACAAATATCCAGTTATAGCAGGAAATCGTTGTTTCAATATTTTGTGGGGATTTAGTGGGCTACCGACCCTCGCAGGCCTCTGGCTGATCTCCAGTGAAATCCTGGCTGACCTCCTCCCCCCAGATCATCTTTTTAAAAGATTTTTATACCAACAAATGCAGAAAAAAATGGTTCCCAAATAAATGTTGCAAAAAATATATTAAGCATAAAATGAATATAATCTTAGAATAATCTTTTGAACGATTAGAAAGCTCTAGTAAGGTTTCCTTATTAAATTTCGAGACAACTCAAGACTTACTATACTCCAATCATTTTGAAATGCAGCAGTGGGAGTTATAGTAAAAAAGCCTTACTAGAAATCAGCAGATGAATTTGGACTATATTGAAACTGTTGAAAAGAGTGATCAACAAGTAGTTTGTATCATAAAATATTAGTTTATTCAATATATTAGACGAGCTCCCCCATAATTTCGAATAAAATATTGACTGCGACCGTTTCAAAATCAATGGAGCAGAAGTCTTGACTGAGTATCAACTCAAATGGAGAAACCAACAGTTTAGCGAATTGGATCTAGATCCAAATAGGGTTACCAAAGCCATGACGTCTGTTGTAATGAAGCTAACCTTGGTTGAAAGCCTATGCCCGGCTATCTCTCATCTTACCATTTTTGGCTAATTCTTCTGTCATCATGGAACTAATTGCCGATTTTGTCGTGGTAACTGGACATAGAGTGCAGGACAATAGAGCACAGGCCAATTGAGTGCAGGTACATTAGAGCGCAGGACAATAGACCACAGGATAACAGAGTGCGGACATTAGAGCGCACGACAATAGATGGCAGAGGCTGGTTACATCAAAGCGACTTAAGCTCCGGCTGAGCTGCAGCTTAAGCTGCAGCATAACTAAATATGTTATACCATTGTCGTTAAGCTGCAGCTCAGCTGTAGCTTAACTCGTGCACAAAACATGTCGAGAAAGTTAAGCTACAGCTGAGCTGCACCTTAACGGCAATGCTATAACATATAGAGTTAAGCTAAAGCTTAAGCTGCAGCTTAACTTTCTCGATATGTTTTGTGTACTAGTTAAGCTGCAGCTGAGCTGACCTTAACTTTTCGTATAAAGAAATGCTTCCATGGCGCATTGCGCGGACTTTACCCGAAAACTTTTCGTTCGATTATCGATTTTTTCAATCCACTAGAAAAAATTTCGCTTTTGGTTGGAACTTCACTGGTACTGGAAACTCGGGGATGAGCGTTTTGGCACTTGTTAGTTCGTTCGTTTTTTGGTCCATTTTGACATATAAACATAAATAATAGTTTAACAAACTTCCAGAACTGCCTGCACAAGCTACTGGCAAAGTTCCAACAAAGCGAAATAGTCGATAAACCACTACTAATGACTGTGCAAAAAATCGATAATCGAACGAAAAGTTTTCGGATAAAACACACCTAATGCGCCATGGAAACATTTTCTTCACACGAAAAGTTAAGGTGCAGTTAAGCTGCAGCTTAACTCCTACACGAAACATATCGAGAAAGTTAAGCTGCAGCTTAAGCTTTAGCTTAACTCTATATGTTATAGCATTGCCGTTAAAGTGCCGCTCAGCTGCAGCTCAGCTGTAGTTTAACTTTCTCGAGATGTTTTGTGTACGAGTTAAGCTACAGCTGAGCTGCAGCTTAAAGACAATGGTATAACATATAGAGTTAAGCTGCAGCTCAGCTGGAGCTTAAGTCGCTTTGATGAAACCGGCCCCAGGACAATAGAGTACAGAGACATTAGAGCGCAGGACAATAGACCGCAGGACAATAGAGCATGAACATTAGGATGCAGGACAATAGAGCACAGGGACATTAGAGCTCATCCAATTTTGACCAACTTTTCGTGATCTGCAATGAATGTGAATTTTATATTGTTTTTGAACTATAAAAAAAGAATACTAGGCAAGCAGCTTTATTTCAAAAGCTGACAAAGTTTTTAAAAGCTGACAAAAAACCGTGTGTATGATTCTGACTGCCAGTTAGAAATTGAAGATAAATTCAAAAATGACAAAATGAAACAATTTTATTAAAAGGTTCAAAGGTCAAATATTTGTGATTTTTTGTGTCTTTCGCAACTTTAGAAAAAGTACACCTTGGTGGAAAAATGCTTTGACCTGAACGTCCGCTCTCTATTGTCCTGTGCTCTAATGTCTCGGTACCCGATTTTCTTTTTAGTTGAGTTTTTAAACCCACCTTTACGTTTAAAATATAATACATAATATGTTTTTTAGAGCTAGAATATTCATAGTGCAAAGTCAAGCTTTAGCAAAGAAACTATAGTAAAAGGATGACGACAAGACATTTACTCATCTGCAAATTACTCACATGAGATGACGTGCTCAATTCATCAGGTTTTAATTAGCTCTCAATTTAATTTTAATTGACTGCAGTTTCAATTAGCTATAGGACACAACCAGTGGGTGTCCTACAGCTAATTAAAATCGAATTTGGGTTTTTTGCAATATTGTTTCTCTAATAAGTCTATATTTTTCGTAATTTTATTCCACCAAAAAAGACGAATATGATCAAAATCATGAAACTATAAGATGTTCTATACATATTGGCGAAGACGAGGGATTCTGGGCCTGTCGTATTTAATCACTATGCATTGAGCCAGTGAGAAAAAGCAATTTTGAAATTTGATAAGCGACTGCTGCAAATTTCGGGGCTTCTCAATAAAACGCTGCTTCATCGTTCGAGTCAGAAAATTTAACCTAGAAAAATTATATGGTAAAAGATCAGCAACAAAATCGAATTTATACTCTTGAAAGTATTGAACGTTCTTCAAGATTTTTCAACTGTTAACCCCAATTCAGAAGTGAAAAAATTCTAGGATTTTTCTACAAACTTGTATTGTCACTTTTTTTCTACGGCACCTGTATCATCCTGCATGTTTAATGAAATTCGGATCATATTACAGCATCAACTATACTACCTAGACTACTGTATTGTCTCACAGGTTATACAAATTTTGATCATTGGCTGCACTTTCTGCACCCCCTGTATCAACCTGCACACTTAAGGTGGTATAATTTGATGCCTATGTTCTATATGTGGGTATCGATAGCTGAGTTTAACTTGAGAAATTATGACCATTGAACCAAATTATCAAAGAAAATTTTCAGCTGATCCATTGACAGTAGCAGTGGTGAATTTTTTCTCCGATTAGAGTAATAAGCTTATTAGTTTTTCTGTATTGAACTTACTCCCATATGATCGGAGCATCGACCATTTCAAAATGAGTGGAGTATAACTGTTTGAGCGACTATGTTTTAGATTTATTTATCCTCTATTTGTTCGATGAATATTTTATTCTAAAATTTGTATATTTATTATACGAATTTCTATCCATGGTATAAATAATAAGTTATTACTTAGTTGGGTTGTAAGGTTTAGCTCAGTCAGCATCGTAATCAGCAGTCTGCAGTTCAAAACCCGCTGGAAATGAGTAAATTGGTGGAAAAACAAGTTCGAAAAAGTCCGGTCCCATGGACGTGCTACTTACTACCCTAATACCAGCTGCGGCTAAACTGTGGGGTAGGGCCGTCTTGGTCTAGTGGTTATCCCCTCTGACTACTAGTCTGAAGAACCAGATTCGATTCTGGGTATAACCCGAAGTTGAATTCCTGGTAGCTGGCCCAGGCTGACACAGCCTTTCAGTAGAAAGATATATCTGGGTAGATGAATTGGTCTCGGGCTAAAGGAATTGTGCAGATAAGCTTGGAACACTGTTTGCTACTGTCTACTCAGCCCAGTTTGCATTTTGACTGCAGCGAATTGTTGTATTAAAGTGCTCGTATGCCCTCGGCTACCTACCTGCAGTTCTTGGGAGATCCAATCTGGTACGGCCTCTGACGCTAACCCGGTACTAATTACGATCCTACTGCAGATAACTGAGACTTGCTGTACGAAGATATTTATTTTGGGTAAATGACAAGTGTGGTAAATATAACAATGAAAGTAAGTGAGAAAACAAACAAGTAGAGTGCCAAAATACGTGAACACAATCGACTAACTCCTCCCTGCTTCGCTGATCCTTCTACGCGTCCCTGTGCGCAGAGCCACAGGGATTCCCGGATATCTTAAACCAGGGCCCAAGCTGAAACTTGTCTAAAGACAAAATAGATGAACCTGAACTCCAGAACAACAACTCACGGCTATCCTTGATCCAAAAGTGAATGTCGAAACCTCCTCAGGCTGCGTAAATCCTCAAGATTGATCCACGATGCGTAACCCAAAACACACAATAAACGAAAACGGCGAATACGCCCTCGCTCCTTCCTGAGTCACCGCAGGTCTTCACAAAAACGTCCGATCCTTCGGATAGGACGACCACAATATGCAAATGGAGACGCTTCTCGGACGACAAAATAAAAACGACCAGGCGATAATAAAACGAATTATAAGAATGAAAAAACATACTGCAACGCGCCTAACATCAACTTGCTAGTTGCATGCAAAACATTCGCGCCCACCATTTATTTATTTTGGACCAAAAATATGTGTGACACAAACCGTTTTGTCGGTTTGTTTACTTAATAAAAATTGGAGCTACTTTAACAACAAAGAGCTCTAGAAAATAAAAATATAATAAATAGAGGACCAAAGGTCAGAGGAATTGACCCTCTGACAGAATGAGGAGGTGGGCCTACTCCATAATGATGCAGGTAGCCGAATATGTCCTGCTTGTCAAGCAGAGGCCAGACTGTGGAATGTGGCCTCTACTAGGTGGTGAAAGGACCCGAAGAGCGCCTCTCATATAAGGTGTATAGTCCTATAAAGCTTGCCTTTTCAGGTATAGGAAAATGGGTAAGTGTACCCGCAAAAGTTAAAAAAGTAAATTGTGGGCTAACTACCTCGTCATTTATCCTGCGACTTGGTCTTCGACTTGCCTCGAATGTTGAACCACCATTTAGCTGTAGTTTTAGCCCTCCAACTGCCCCTAAATTCGCTCCAGACCTTAGCCCACTTTTGCCCTATGGTTTAGCCTGTCATTTGACAATTTCGCCATTTGGTCCTGCAATGGCCCTATAATTGCCCCATTGCCATTGGACAGAAAGTGTGGCAGGGCAGAGTAAACCAGCCAAACAAAATATGTGTTCAAATGCTGTATTAAAGTGTTTTTCGCAGTGTTGGCAGAATATACATGGTATGAATAGTGTTAAGGCTCATTTATACTCACTTTTTTTGACGGAATGGGAGGGAATGGATCATAAGCAGCATGGGATGTTGAGCCTGAAAACCCACTTCCGATTGCATAAGATAACTGCAATTTTGTGGAAAATGGCCAACAGTCACCTCAAACCGAACCAAATGGAACAAAAATTTCCCCTTCAATTGGTAATGTAGTGTCGATTGCATTCCATTCCGTTATCCGAAAAGGCTAGTATAAATAACGCTTTACAGTGATGGATAGTAATTCTATTTATGATGAGCTCATGGAAGTAAGATACCAACGTTCCTATTGGAGAAACATTTTTTCTTGTGCAAAACATTGCTCAACTGTTGAATGCCTTGAAGAATAAACATTAATTTGCTACAAAACATTTCTACAGTAGGATATGGATAATTATTGTCATATGTACTATATAATTTTCAAATATGCTAAACTGATGCCATTAAACAAGGGTCCACTGGGTCCACCACATCTGCAATTGATACAGTATATGCAATTCTGGTCTGAATAACTCCATATACCTGAATTAGTGGGAACAGTATAGTTCTGCGATTGTGTCATGAATTAGATACCCACATTTTTTTAAAACAGGCTCTGTCTAAAATTCATTGCACTGTAAAAGTCGTGACTTATACTCGCAACACAAGGTCTAAAACTGTGTGACTTATACAAGAGGGCAAATTATAAATAAAATACCACTCCAATCAGATCAACTTTATTCAGATCAATAACAAAAAACAAAGAATTGCTTTAAATTTCGTATTCACCACTGGATGACTCCTCAGGTTCGAAACCTGCATTGTGCAGATCTTGCTCATCATCAACGACTTCAGTTAAATGTACAGCTATAACAACACAATGTACAAAATCGACACGATAGAAGCATTTAAGAATTTAGATATGGTTGGTGTAATTTTCTAGAAAGAACTATAACAGTATTTTGATGTGAATTATACTCGAAAGCGACTTATAGATTAGGATTCACAGTATTTTGCGATTTACCATTTCATATTTCTTTTTGAAAACTTTCCTATCGCCTTCAAGTACCTATATAGAAGAAGAATACATATCCAAAAGTCTGATATCTGGTTAATACAATTTTTAAAATAAATCGATGTTCATCTATAAAGACACGTTTCAACAATTAAGAAGTTTAATTTGCCAATCCATGGGTTCCGAACCCAGCCATTTTTGTTGAGCCCTGGTCGGGATGGTCACGCTAAACCCGACATTGGCCAGTGGTGGGACAGCTCCTGCGCCACCCAGGAAGCGCTCCCACAGTATACATGTCCTCTCTACGAACACGAAGTTTCACCTGAATATCTCAACTTGATCAGTTCTTGCATAATGAAACCCTAAATCATACAACTTCTGTGAAGCACACTGGGATGAGGACAGAAAATCGATCATTGATGAATTTATGACTGGGGGTGTTCCACAGAGGACAGAGGTTTCAAAAGGTGATCGAAAATCAATCATGAATTTCAGCATGAAAATTGACTGCAAATTTTGGGTGCACCCAATCCAACATTGTCAAAACAATCAAGAAGACTGAGATCAGATACTAAAAAAGGACTGAGATTCCAGTCTAATCAGGGCAGCAAATGGTTCAGATCCAACCACACTGTAGTCACATAGTCAGCAAGTTTTGAGGCTGCGAGTTCATTTTAGATGATGAATTGTACTTCATGTTCTCACACTCCAACAAGAGAGCATCGGATATTAGTCAAGCAATGTCAGCAATGTGTCCCATGACATCTAGTACAAAACCAAAGCCAAATTTAAGAAGAAGCTGTTGGTGTGGGTAGCAATTTCGTTGTACAAGTTAAGGTTCCTGTCACATCCAGGACATTGGATGCAGTTCGAGGAAGAGCAACTTCATTGGTATCCAGTTGAAAGCAGCAGGTACGCTGCTACTTGCCAAAGGTCGTAGGTTCATGGCCACCAACCATTGGAGTTGTATGCTGAAAATCTTAGCCAAGAGAAGCACATTAATCTGGGTTCACCTCATGGTGTGGTGGTCTAGTGGTGAGGACATCAGCACGGAATGCTGGTAACCCAGGTTCGACTACTGGCTAGACCCTATATTTCAGATTAATTTTCACTCCAAAAAATTCCATATAATTTTCATTTCTAAAAAAAGAAGTAGCTTTAGTGCCATAAGTCAGTGCCTATAGTTTGTTTTTCTTGAAATGCTTCTAAGTAATGAAAGTGGAAAGCAAGTAGTATTTTAAAATTTTACGATTTTCTGATTAACAGTATATCATATAGGACTGGAAATTTTTGAGATTACCAGCCTAACCTTTAACAATTTTTAGAGCAAAAAATTTTACGGTAAGAGCTCTATGTAAACGATTTTGATGACAGTAATGATTTGTGTCAGTTTTATATTTGGAAGCATTTTATAAAAAACAGACTATAGTTTGATCGTACTGCATTTCAATGGTTTTTACCAGCCTTGGGACTGAAGGTATGACACTTCAAAAATTTTAAAGTTTTTTGTCATCACCCATTATGAACAACCGTCGATCCCTTGAATAATTTCTGGTTTGAAATTGTGATTAACTTTTCTTGCCATTGCGGTTTTCTGGTTCCTCATTTTTCCGGAACCACGCAAAAGTATGCTATTGTGAGAGCTACAACTGACCCGCGGCTGCTAAAAAGGGCCAACTAAGGATTTTATATCATGGAATGTTGGAGTAAATATCCTCCAAATTAATGTCACAAACAATTTTTATCAAACCTAAAATAAATATGATCTTAAAATGCTCTTTGAAAACTTGATGATATAGATACTCAGAAATTTCATGTAAGAACATTGAGAGTGTCACGTGCCGATGGATTTCGTCGAACGTCACGTGATTCACATCACAATTTTCCATTATGTTTTTCGTTATGTTTTGTGTTACAGTAATTTACATCAATTTTGCGTTTCGTTTTTATACTTTTTACATGCAATTTATGTGTGTACTTTTTATGTTTATTTCTGTTGCTTTTGCGCACTTTTATTTCCATTTTGATTTATTATTTTCAATCGCACACGTAGACTATGGTATGTGCCTGCTGGTCAAGAATTTCCGTTAGAGATAAGCTCTCCGAGCTCATCGCTGTAATTAGAGCACAATGTGCACTTCTTATCAGTAAAAACTAGCGAAGTTTCGCAACGTGAAAACAGCTAGTTGGAAATTCTCACTAGTGACGTTCCTATGTTAAGCATGGAGAGTGAAAACTTGCCCCAATGCTTAACGTTGTGAACTGGAAAATGTCTATATGATCATAGGCATCTTCTGCAACGATTTCCGCTGCAGAAGTTAGCTTGGGGGAGTGTTAACTCCACCCAAGGCATACTGTAGTTTATGGAGCCCTTTAAAAGGGCATGTTTTGTCTTTTTGTCACTCATTATTGGGCCTAACTGGTTTTTCGTTTAGCCTTTACGTCCGCGTTCGCCGTCATGGATATTTTATTATATTTTGTATTGTCAACTGCGTCTTGCCGCACGTCGAATAAAATTAGCATATTTGCGCCCCGACCTACACATACTCGTTACCCTACAGTAACCCGACCGTAGAAACCCGTCCCCATCGCCGTTAATCGTAGAACCCCGTCGCCCTCGCCGAGGAAACGTCCGTTACCGCCGCCTGCCGATTAGCAGCCACCGAACCCCATGCCGAATCGCCCGGATTCTCGTTCCCGTACATCGCCATCCGTAGGACCCCAACTTGACCCCGGACCCATCGCCCAGCGCCGAGTAATTTGAGAAGAGGTGTCGTAAGTCTTCTCAGGGGTTATTGTTGTTGAGGGTATATTTGTGGGAGTCTCCCCTAAGCTGGTTTTCCCCCCGAAGTACCCTCAGTTAAGAAAGCCCTCAGACCCTTAAGGTCAGGGCCAATAAGGGGATTTAGGTTAACAATCGGGTCCCCTACAGTACGCCATTCTTCGAATGGCACCGTCCCCCATTCGGGTGAATGAGGACTAGGGATTGGCACTCCCGACCCGGCCGCATTGTCCATTATTCTACAGCATTAACCCTAGGACAAGGCCGAGGTACACCATAGGTTTACCTGTGGTAGTACCAGCTGGGTTGGGTTCCTGAACTGAAACCATAAACGGAGCCACCCCGCGGGGTCACAGCATGTCACCTACCCTGTCATGGCCATGTTTCCTATGGGATATGGTACGGGTTTGCCCGTCAATGTGACTGATCACCAATCTACTTAATGTGACATGGCTCCCCAATTTCAGTTAATGTGACAAGAGTATTAATAAAAAAGTTGATCATGAAGTTGTCTGGTGCGTTGGTGGTTTTTAACTTGTTTTCAATTGTTGTGTTCGTTTGGGTCGGTTTTAATATGTCTCCACTAGTTGCGTTCGTCTGTCTGTAATTAAAATCTAAATTTCTGAATGACCAGAAAGCTCTAGTAAGTTTTTTCTGAAACAAATCAAAGCTTACCATATTCCATTTAGTTTGAAATCCGTTCATAGTTTTGCTAAATGGAGCCTTATTATTAGAGATCAGGAAGTCAATTTCGATAATCATGAAACTGTTGAGAAAAGTGATCATCAACTGGTCAGTATTGTAAAAGAAAAATGTAACGAATAGAGTCAACGAGCACTCCATAATTTTAAATAAAAGTTTGATTTCAATCTCGCTGCGTCGACCATTTCCAAATTAAATGGAATATTACTCTCGATTAAGTACCAACTGAAATTGAGAAACTTAAGATTCAGCAAACTGGGTTTAGATCCAAATAAATTATTCGAAAATTTTGTGCTAATCTTCTATGCTAGAATTACCAAAGCTATGACGTCTGGTATAATGAACCTAACTTCGGTGGAGACTCTGAACATTAAGGTCGATATGACCATTAATACTTTTTTTCAGTGCCAAATCAAGCTTTAACAAAGAAACTATGGTAAAAAGAAGGCAACACGTTTAATCATCTGCGAAATACAGACATGACATGACATCAACTGTGCAGCTCCAATTCGTCATGTTTTAATTAGCTCTGCATTCAATTTTAATTTTATTTGCATGCAATTTTATTTAGTAGTAGAACATTAATGGTATATGTCCTTCAGCTAATTAAAATCGAATTCGTGTTTCTCGCAATATTTCTACACTTCACTATAGTCTGTTTTTTCGAAATGCTTCTAAATAATGAAAGTAGAAAGCAAGTAGAATTTCAGATTTTCAAGATTTGCTGATAGACAATATATCATGTTGGACTGGAAATTTGTAACCACATGGACCTAACCTTTAACAATTTTTCGAGTGAAAAATTTTACAGTAAGAGCTCCATGTAGACGATTTTGACGACAGTACGGATTTGTGTCACTTTTCTATTTGGAAGCATTTTATAAAAAACAAGCAATAATAAGTCTATATTTTTGATAATTTTATTTCACCAGAAAAAACATGAATATGATCAAGGTCATAAAACTATAAGATGCTCGATAGCTATTGGCCAAAACGAGGGACTCTTCGCCTGTCGTACTTAATCACGATGCATTGAACTGGTGTGAAAAAGCAATTTCGAAATATGACGAACGAATGTTGCAAGTCTTGCTGATTCCCTAAGAAACGCTGCTTCGTCGTTTGAGCCATAAAATTCAACCTAGAAAAATATTTGGTACAAGCTCCACATGACAGTCAAATTTATAATTTTAAAAGGATTGAACGCATTTCAAAGAATTTTCAACTGTTAACCCTAAAGGTGCGTTTATACTTTGACCGATATCCGTCACGGATGTCCGGAACCAATCAAAATAGTCACGTGATTCCCTCAAAGTAAAAAGGCAGAAAATTTTCCGGATGCGTCACGGTTACGTGACGGAAAGTATATCCCGGATATTTAGAAAATTTTCTAAACATCCGTCATTTTTCGTCCATGACGGTTTAGTCAGTTTATTTCCATTTTTGAACGGATATCTGCCCCAAATTCGATTGAAACTCGTTTTAAATACCACGATATGTAATTATTGTGTGAAAGGCAGTCCTGAAATATATTTTTTGTTTTTTAGATTCTGATTTTATTAAATCAGTTTGTCTAAACTAATGTCATTCATTGTCGCATAGAATTATTTCTGGCGATTTAAATTTCGATTAAATTATTTATTTTTTTCCTTGTGAATTAAATTTTTAATTTTTCAATTTTTGAATTTTAAATTTTTAAATTTTTAAATTTTTAAATTTTTAATTTTTAAATTTTAAATTTCAAATTTTAACTTTTGAATTTTAAATTTTTAAGTTTTGAGTTTTAAATTCCTAAATTTTTTAAATTTTAAAATTTTTGATTTATTGTTAAAAGTTTTTTTTTTAATTTTTTAAATTTAAGATTAAAATCTAAATTTAATTAAAATTTTTTTAAATTAAAATTTTTTTTGAATTAAAATTTTTTCAAGTTTAAGTTTTTTAAATTAAATTTTTTTACATTCAAATTTTTTTAAATTCAAAATTTTTTAAACTTAAATTTTAAATAGAAGTTTGAATTTAAAAGAGTAAATTTAAATTTTCAAATTTTTTTTTAAACTTTGAATTAAATTGATAAAATAAAAATGAACGTTAAAAAAATTTAAAACGTAGAATAAAACTGCTGGTTATGTTAAATATGATTAACAAATTGAATCGATTAAAACAAGAACGGACAATTTATCATGCCCCACTTTATTTAATTAGAAAAGAAGGCTAATTTAATAGATTAGTTAAAATTTGATTAAAAATAAATTACTTTTTGTAAACAGGAGTGGAATGGCGGCTAAAAAACAAAGTTTAAAAAAGTACTCAAAAATCAATAACAATATCCATTTCAAATCATTATACGGAGAATTCACGTGATAAACGGAAGGTCTAAACATCCGTTAAAAAGAGGCGTGGTTAGATGATGAATGGTGATCGGCTAGTTGGGCATCCGTCAGGCATCCATAATGGAGATCCATTGAAGTATAAATGCACCTTAATTCAGAAGTGAAGTGCCAGTGGCCGATTGTTGCTGAGTCACCAATTACATGGACGTTTTTCGGGCAACTGTTCCCGATTTTACCAATTCAGAATTGAAAAACTCCTAGGATTTTTGTCGCCGACCATCGCTGATTGTTGGTGTCTCTGTGGGAATTTCATTGGCGACTTTTCCTGAATTTATCAATTCAGAATGGAAAAAATCCTTGAATTTTTTTCGCTGACATTCACTGATTGTGTTTTCGCCGATTTTTAAGAATTCGTGATAGCTTGTCATTTTGCAAGAAGACGCCGCAGGTACAATTCGGATCGGCCAAAGCGGACTATCTCAAAGCGTCTTACTGTAGCATGGACTCGGTACCTGGCGCGTGGGAATCGTTGCCTAACTCCGCCCCTGTGTTGTTTTATACTATTTACCATAGGATTTTCGTAAGTGTATAGTTTCTTCACCAGGTAAAATTAGATAGGAGAAACGTCTCCTCTTTTCAGTTTAGCAGTGGGAATTCAAATTAGGAAACTGAAGGTTCCCTAATTTGGACTATTTATTTGTGGGGTTTAGCTACTTTAAGTTAAGTTTACTTTGGGTAAGCCTGGGCGTAAAGGGGGATTCATACTTCATTGGGAGGCATCCGGTCATTTTTTCCTTTTCCCATGTCTCATTTTTTTGCCCAAAGACTGGAATTTTGCCCGATGGGAAGAGTAGAAACAGTTTGTACTTTTCGGATGCCAGAAAGCATATTTTGTATATAATTTCAATTGAAGCGCGTGTTTGATTGGTTTTTGCATATACAATGTATGTGAGAGATATCAATTTTTTTAGTTGAGGCAAAATCTTGTGTTTTTAATCATGGCGTTCGTTTAATTTTTGATTGCAGAGTATTTTGTATGTTTTTTTCGTTCTTGAAAGCATATATATGTGTGCAGGGTAGTCTTTTAAAGACTTTTTTCTAGGTAATTATAGTTTGGTCATATATTATTATACGCCTATGAAAGACTTCGACAATAGCAAAACAGAGCTGTTGATAGAAGAAGTTGAATGTCCGTGTTTGTGGGACAAAGGATCTCATGAATACAAAAATGCCAAACTTTGCGAAGTTGAATGGATTCGAATTTGTACGTCACTTGAATCTACCAGTAAACAAACATATATATATAAAATATAAATAATATTATATATATTTTCTGTACGCGATTTCTCCTGAAACAAAATATTGCACAGATTTAAAAGTATTTTAACATAGTAAAAGCAAGAATAAATTGTCATCCAGTCTTTCCGGCGCCGGAAGAAGTATGAATTGCTATTCCATCTGGCAACTTGCCGGAAGCCAAATTGCCGGATGCCAGACACTGAAAGCCGGAAGCTAAAAAAAACTTGCGGGACACCGGATGCCAGATGAAGTATGAATTCACCTTAAGAAACACGTGCATTAAGGACAGTCTCTGGCTGTCTCTCCTGGCGACTATCTTCTTCTCCTCCAACTCACAGACTATGACAGGTAATGACCAGAGGGATTCTCAACCCTCCTTCTATTTTACAAATATAACAATAATATAATTTTCCACATTCATATCTCCATTGTAAATTTTGTAATCACAAGAACCTATAGTCCCTTTTCCTGAAATTGCTTGGGAATAAAAAAGTGATAAGCAAGTATCATTTTATATTTCTATAACTTATAGTGTGATCCTCACAATTTTTTTACTCCACAAATTCTACAGTAAACGATTTGTGTAAACGATGTTGAGGGTGGATTTTTTTTATGAATTTTCAATTTACAAATATTTTATAAAAACGAACTACGCATATTTCCAATCCTCCTGAAAATATATTTCCGAAAACGTCAAATAATACCTCTGGGATAGAATTACAGGAATTATTTTACTGGGAAATTTTCTGAGTGCATGGCCAAAACTTGTCAATCATGGATTTTTTAGAAGGTAGGATGATTTTTTTCCGAATGTAGCATACATGCACGTAGAGGGGGGTTTGGGGCTATTGACCCCACAGCAGATCTGAACCCCTGCAATGATTCAGAAGATGATGAACGAAAAAATTATCAAGAGAGAAGAGAAAGTCAGAAGAAAATGATACTGTAGTAGAACGATCTCTCCAAACGAAGCATACTTGATTCAAAGGGGTAGCATTGAAACCTTAAAAAATGCTGTCCAAGCAAAAAATTTCACATATTTGGCTAATATAGGTTGGAAAACATGCTGCTTGGAAGTTGGAAAAACATGCCGGTTGTACTGGCTGACTCCCCACAGAATTTCTATGTTTTGCATGTATTACTAAGAGGCATGATAAAATAATACTTAAAAAGTGTCATAATTCACAATTCATGTAAAAAATATGATTGAACTGCATATACATATGTTATAGTATGCATCAGTATGTTATAGGCTTTTTAGTATGAATAGGACAACCGGTGCAGTGCCATGATGTATGTTGCGGCAAAGTATGACAGGGCCTTGAGAATTCAAGGTTGCTGGAGGCATCACAAGTGTATTTTCAGCTTGGCTTAGTGAATTTATGTTTGCAAAGATCATTAAAAAATTCTAGTGTACATGTGAAAACAATCAACACGTGCTGAACAAAAATTATGTTTTGCTATTTCTGTGCAACGTAATTTTGTTTTTTGTTGTATAAAAGAGTCACTAAGGCTTGTATGACAGAAGCTGGAGTAGAATACTGCAAAGAGTAGTCTAATTCGAGGAGTAGCCACTCCATGGAGTAATGTTGTAGTGGTGCAGCTGACTATTCATCATGCCGCATGCCCCACACTCACCACCACCACTACAACCACAATTTCGGAACCGTCCATGTTGCCCTGCTAGCGCAGTTGAATAGCACATCTGCCTTGTATTCAGAAGGTTGAGGGTTCGAGCCCCTCACTGAGCATTATTTTTCTGAAGTGCCGGCCACATGGATTTGGACATACAACACTGGTTACCATACCAAGGGTTTTCCTCCTCAAAGGTACGACGGTTGTTGTAGTGGCGCACCTGGCTATTCATTATGCGGCATGCCCTGCACTCACCACCACCTCTACAACCACAGTTTCGGAACAATCCGCATGGGTTTGTTAGCGCAGTTGGATAACGTGTCTGCCTTGTATGCAGAAGGTCGAAGGTTCGAGCCCCTCATCGAGCATTATTTTTCTAATGCACTGGCCATGTGCATTTGGGCATACGACAGTAAGGTAATCCACCAACTAGCTACTCCCTGGATTAGTCTACTGCACGGATTTTCTTTTTCAGCATTCCAAAAAGTGGAGTAGAGGCTGAGTTTGTAATCTGTGGATTAGACAATGGAGTAATGGCAAAAAGACAAAAAAATTGTCACATTTTTCACAATGGATTTCTGCTGTTCATCATTGATTCATCGATTTTATTACTTTTCTCGCAAGACCACACACACACCAAAAAAAGCGTTTTTCTTGTCTTTTTCGAAACCTGTACAGGGCAGGTGTATTCGATGGAGAAAGACTCATTTATAGCACTATAAATATGTGTGGAAGTTATTGATTTCATTAATTTTTTAAGAAATCTGGACGAGGAAAACGAGCATGCAAACGACATTCCACGAGTTCCCTTTCGCAGTTCAGATCCATTCGAAATCTATAGTGATTTTGGCTTCATGCTACGATATCGATTTAATAAATCAACAGTGCATGAATTGATAGGAATTCTGCATAATGAACTAGAAAATTCAACAAAGTGGCATGGAAGCCTGACACTGGATTTTCTCAGAAATCTTTCTCAATGCTGACCTATGCCGATATTTTAATACTATTAAACAAACTGTCGGTGTTTTTATTTTCGATAACATTCTTTCGACTTTTGGCGGATTCAATTAGAAAATTAATTTTAAGCTCCGTAAAATTATCAACCCGTTTTTTGTTTCTCATTTCACAAGTTTCAAATTATGTAAATTAGCAAAAAGCAATACAACGAATGCAGAAAGAACCGATAAAGTTGACAAAGTGTGGTGTTGCAGACTATGAGTTGATATAGTGGCCTTGTAGATAAAAGTAATAAAATCGATGAACTCATAATGAACTGAACAACAGAAATCCATTGTGGAAAATGTGACGACTTTTTTCTTGTCTTTTTGCTACTACTCCACTGTTCAATCCAGGTATTACGAGCTCCACCACTACTCCACTTTCTGGAATGCCAAAAGATAAAATCCATGGAGTAGCCTAATCCGAGGAGTAGCTAGTCCGTGGATTAGCTTACTCCGGGGAGTGGCTAGTCCTTGGATTAGACTACTCCGTGGAGTATTCTACTTCACCATCTTGCATATGGGATTAGGTCCATTTATATTTTTTTCGTCGAATATCAGATGTAATGATTATAACACCTGGGGCCAGTTGCACGAATGTTCAGTAGTTCAGTGAACCAGTAGCAGTTCACTAGTGCAGTATTTTCCAGTTGCACCAACAATTAACGGAATAATAGGTCAAAAGTTGTTCAGTAGTCACTTCTAGTTGTAGTTCAGTAGTTCAGTAGAAATCGCAAAAACAAACCGCATACCATCATACAATTCAGAGAAATCGCACTAACAAACCTATTAACGAATTGGGGTTCATTTTTGACGGAGGCCTTAATGGGAATATGGGTTCCATCCATACAGCCGATGACGCATGGCATTTTTCCTTTTGCATAAAAACAAATTGCTAGTTTTATATTATTATCTGGCCATCGAATGACAGAGTCAAAATAGTGGTCAATTAATTGTGTAATATTTTCAACTTTCCTGGAAACTGTCGACTTACGAGGTCCATGAGCGTCATCCACAATTTGCATAAACGCACCGATAGCAAAAAATCGAATAGCCAGCAGTAACTGTTCTTTAGGACTCAGCGGAGAATTTCGATCTGTGTCATAGCTATAGTTCAAGTCTTATCTTATTAAGTATACCATCCATAGTAGCGCGATTTATTCTAAATCTAGACACGAAATCATCCAAATAAAAATTAATATGCGGTCGAATAAGCCGTTTTTTAGGCGGAATTTCCAAGTTATCATTATCTTCATCCTTTCTGCTACTCCACAACATTATTAACCCGAAATAAATTATTCAAATTGACAAAAATGACTGTAACTACCGTTCATCAAAAGTCTTTTTTGACTATTACAAAACCTAATGTTAACGATTATGAAACTACTAAACTACTGAACATCTAGATTTTTGGTGCAACCGGAGCTTTTCTAGTAGTCGTTTTTCGACTATTAGAAAGGCTTACTGGACGACTGAACTTCCACTAGAATAGCTCAGTAGAAAACGCGTTGGTGCAACCGAATTTTTCGACTACTGAACTTAAGTAGTCTTTCAGTAGTTCAGTAGTTGCTAGTGCAACTGGCCCTGATATCGACGAGCTCTACCCAATGAAATATATTTCGCAAGATATATTTGCATAGTATTCCAGACGATAGCCTAAGCAGCAATGAACAAAAATAGATTCTATCTGCTACGCATTTCTCTCGGTCGAAAACCATACATGTAATTGGGGCGGGGGGAAGTGCTATGGGAACCCCTCCAGAAATCTTCGACCATATGGCTAGCCATTGGGCGACCGCCCTCCAGCATTTTCCAATCCTATGGCTAGCCATAGGGTAGCCCTAGGGACCCCCATACTTTTGGTCGGAAAAATGTCAATTTTTTGATGAAAAATGTCAATTTTTGAACAAAAAATGGTCAAAAACGTCAATTTTCTCAGCGCTTAGCGCTATAAATACATTTTTATCATTTTTCAGACAAAAATTACTATTTTTTGAACTGTTTTTCGGCTTTTTTTGTGAAAAAATCGAATTTTTTTTTCAGAGACCCCTCTCCCCAAAATTTTGGGAATTACTGACCCCCGGCCCAAAAAAGTGTCCCAACCCTCCCCCCCAGACCTCGGGGCTCCGTTACATGTATGTCGAAAACTCGAGTGTCATTTAATGCTTATTTATATTGCCTTTTTTCGATGGAATGAAACGGAACCGATCGCCAACAGCGTGAAATGTTCAGCCTGAAAATCTTTTTTCGGTCGGAATAGTGCAATTTTTCGGAAAATGACCAGCAGTAACCTCCAATCCGAAACGGAACGAAAATTTCCCTTTCGTTGGGTTACGTTCGATCGATTGCATTGCGTTCCATTCCGTTCCGTACCTTCGGGAAAAGTTAGTATAAATAAGCCTTTATACTTGCCTTTTCCGACGGAATAGAACGGAACGGAATTCAACTAATGGAACGTAACCGAACGAAAGGGAAACTTTCGTTCGATTCGGTTCGGTTGGAGCTTATCCTTCGTCGTTTTCCGCAAAATTGCAGTTATTTTTTCCGACCGAAACTAGATTTTCTGGCTGAACGTTTCAAGCTGTTGATGATCCGTTCCGTTCCGTCGGGAAAGGCACGTATAAATGAGAATTTAGTATTGTGAAAAAATTCGGAATTTCTCCAGGAGAATGGGAAAGATCAAACTCATTGAAAAACCGGTATATTCATCGAATCTCGATTTGAACAGAGCTGCGTCGATAACTCAGTGAATACTTAACCAAATTATGGGAAAAATTTTTCAGCTGATCCGTTTGTGGCTTGCGGTCGTAAAAATTCCATTCTTTGATTACAGTAATAAGCTTATTAATTTTTTCTGCATTGAACTAACTCTCATGGGATCAGAGCATGGATAATTTCAAAATGAGTGGTGTATAACTGTTTCGTAAGCATTTTGGGTTTCTTGCGTTTCCTGACCTGAAGCTAAATTTGTAGACATATTGTTAAACATGTTGGATATAGTCTTCAGATTGATAAAAATTTCGAGATCTACCATGTCATCATGCCAAAAAATGACTGTGTCTGTTTCTCAGGAAAAAAGGCTGTAGGTGGGTTTTAAGCTGAGAAAATCAATTTTTTTCGTCCGGATGGGTCACCTGGAAAATTTTGAGAATAAATCAATTAACACTACCTCGTTGTCTTGTGAATCCGCACTCTCAACATAAAATTTTCATCGCTATTTCTAGTTTTTCTAACTAAAGCATGTTTTTTATCATAAAAAACTTCTAACTGTAAATTGAGAAATAATCAAAATAAGTACTGTTGATTCTTGTTACGAATTTTGAGAACAAGCACTGTTTTTTCATGACCGCTGATTCATATAGAATCAGCGAGTCTTCTATTCTAGCTCTTTGATGAGGAATGTATAAGAAAAACAGTTTTATTTGAGTGGAATAAATATGATAGGTCGTGTCACTTCACCTCAATATTTACTTACCTCCATGGGTAGACGAGGTTCCTGTCTAATCGTTCAAAGCAAAATGTTGCCAACGATAATGTATACAGTAAGCATATTGAGTAAATTAACATCCTTTCGGAGCTGTACAAGGATAAATTAGAGTCAATCTTTTTTGAAACTTGAAAATCTTCAATTTCATCGAAATCTTTTAGACAAAGCTAATCATAATTTTTTCATGCAAAAAATCGTCCATGGTTAGTTGGATATCTGAAAAAATTTCAGTCATGTATTTGACTTAGGTCCAAATAACGGAAAGGAGGATAGGCTAGATTCAGGTTGGGGCTATAATAGTGGGCTAACTATATCGTTATTCAGCCTGCAATTTAGCCTTCAATTTATCTCAAGAGTTGGACAACCGTAATATAGCTCTAGATTTAGACCACCATTGTCTCTGTCGGTCTGGTTTGCTAGTATATGGGAAACCATATCAATCATTTCGTGAAAACATTATTTTCCAAATTCATATCCTAATTTGAACTCTATCGTCGTACATTTCGAATAGATACATTATATTTCTAATCAAAGGCTCTCAACTTGATTTTTTCATCAATCTTCATCCACCACCTCGTCTCTAGAAGATCTACATATTCCAGGAAATCCAGTTTTTCGTTTTTGAAACAATTTTTTCCTTGTATCTTAGGCCCACCACCATGTAGGGCTATCCACAATTTAGCTAAGCCCACCCTTCGTCATACCGGGCTGGGCTATTCTTCA
Source organism: Romanomermis culicivorax (assembly GCA_963922205.1). Classification (NCBI taxonomy): domain Eukaryota; kingdom Metazoa; phylum Nematoda; class Enoplea; order Mermithida; family Mermithidae; genus Romanomermis; species Romanomermis culicivorax. The sequence continues at coordinate 2,612,030 of CAWUHX010000004.1, read as the reverse complement.
TTTACTTTGCCAGTTAGCCGCAGCTTGTCCCACATTTTGGCTCTAGATTTAGCCTGCCATTCAGCCCCGCATTTTGGTCCCCAATTTTTGTTCGCATTTGGGCTCATAATTTGGCCTCAGATTTGCATCTAGATTTGGCCGGCATTTCGCTCCAAGTTAAGCCCTCAAAATAGACAACGCCCTACACTTTAGCCCTCCATTTGTCCTTAGTCCGCCTTTCGTCATTGAGTCCTTAGCGTTCAACAGAAAATGATGAAAATATTTTTCGCAGTTTTAGTATTGGATAGCATTCCAAGAAAAACAGACTATACCCATACATAGATATTCGGTTCAAATGTGAAAAAAGCTCCTATAAATGATCCATGTGCTAGTTTTACTTGAATTTCAGAGCCGAGGGACGAAATGTGATAGCATTTCAACGTTTTGTCATGTTTCGTTGCCAAATAGTTCGTCTTTCAGGATAGTACAAAAAATGTCATACACCTTTTCCCTCCCAATAGAATGTGTCAAATATTCCATTATTTTTGATTGCTAATTAATGCCCCAAAAAAGCAAAAGTCTTCTTTAAATTTTTAATGAAAAATGACGTTCTGTTTCTTGAAATGTGACATATATCACACAACATGATGGCGAAACGAATTTGAGATGCGGGGGCAGTGAAATATAAGAAACGAAAATGCTGCATAGTTAGTTTTTTCCAAATGAACCGGTGAATGTAAAAAAATGTTTGGATAAATTATATAAACAACCTGAGTACAAATAAACATTTTTTCCTTTTAGTCAACTAAAGCATTTAAGAGAACAACTCGAAAGAATAGATTTTGGTGGTATAAGATGCAGGTTTATTATCTTTACACTAATTCCATTGAAACTTTCTGGTATTGATTCGACAAAACGGGCTACACGGAGATTTTTTCATAGATTTCAACACTGTATGTTATATTTTGAGACTCTGGTCAGTTTACCATCAAATAAAAATACATGATTTAAAACAATGAGTTGATGAGTAGGCTTTGGTTCCAAAAAGTTTGAGCCTCAATAAGTGGAATCTTATTTGGTGTTGTGCCGTCAAAATTGGGTGCCAAAATCTGGCCAACATCAAAAGCAGGAAACACACGAAAGTTGAGTGGAAATCGGAAATATGCAATACAAGGTAACCCAGGTTGCTAAATTCCATATTGCACAAGCTGAGTTACAAAGAGCTATAATCTGTTTTTTATAAAATGGTCCCAAATAGAAAAGTTACGCAAATCAGTTCTGTGGTTAAAATCATTAACATGCAGCTTTTACTACAAAATTTTTCACTTGAAAAATTGTTAAAGGTTAGGTCAGTATGCTTACAAATTTCCGGTCCTATATGATATATTGTTTGCAAGACAATCGTGAAAATATGAAATACTGATTGCTTTCCACTTCCATTATTTAGAAGCATTTCAGGAAAAACGGACTATAGAACAATGCACTAGCTCTCATGTAGAGTGGTTTATTTGCAATGTGTGAGATGTCGATGATCAGCCCCTGTGGCTTAGTCGCCAGAGAAGTGGACAAAAATTTAAACAAACAATCATCACATGCTGCAGACCACTCGATAAACACACCACCAGAATTAAGCTACAGTAATTCTGGCTGATCCAGTGTTGACCGCCATAGATACAATGGTACAACATGCCTATAGTTGAATGTAAATTGCAAAAAGTTCTAAACAGACATTAAAATATAGAAAGAGACAGTACAACATGTACAGAATGTGCACACAATAGTGGAACATATTTTCGAGTTGAGACCACAGTCGAGAATAAAATAAGACACAATTTCAACTTCATTTTCAATTGACATATGATAAGTTAAAAATTAGTAATATCTGAAAATAAGATATTTCAAGTAACTTTAAATGCTGCGTATCATGGCAGCATTCATTGCGCATAGCAGTATAGATTCACAGTATTTCGGGGATGGACATAGTCTATATCCAGGTTATGCAAATTAGCCTGAAATTCGACACGAATTATGCTCAGGCCAATTTGAATGGGCAGCCCACATAAAAGGCCCGTGTGCTCATATTTTTGATTAATCATTGTGTTTATATTGTGAAAGAAGAAATGTCAGCCTGACTAGCCATTTTTTAATTTTTATCGTATTTTGTGTAGTAATTAGCCCCCAAATACAATATCCCCCGTCATTTGGACAATTATTGATCATCTTGCAGTGGAGGGAATGCAGGTTAGAACCCAGATTTCAGGAGTACCACCCGGAGTGCAAGTTTAAATTTACAACTCAATTCTCTTCCTGAATTCTCCATACTGCTGTTGATTGGAGGTTCTTCAAGCTCCGGTTCAAGTGAATGAAAGCAAGTGACCAAGTGTTGAAATTGGGACAGACTGATGTGTTGCACACTATTTCTACCTGAGGATTCGTCCTGATTAGCTCGAGTAGCGGAGGAGCTGATTAAATCCTTTCATTCTCTAAAGTTAACCCAACTTGCATTTCAACAAGTACTTATCAGTTTGAATTTATAACAATTTTTGGCATACTAAAGTCTTTATATATGTTTCAAAATAGCACAGCTCAAGAAAAATGTTATTCTTTAATCAAATGTTCATCACATGGAGAATATCATGTTCTCTTTTTAGTTCAACTTCCATCCATGGCATAAGCTAAGACAGTGCTCTGTAGTTCGAGGCACCCTGTTTCACATATTGTGACACGGCCAAATGAAAATGAATCAAATGATAGTCAATTATGGTGCCTTTCAAAAACAGCAGAAAGCATTTTAAACAGAGTTGAAACAATTACTCGATATTTGAAATATAATAAAAATGTTCAGCAAACATTGAAGCTGGATCTGTGATAATTTATCAGCACTTCCAGCTACATTTTTTCCTTTGAGCCCAATTCAGAAATGCAGTCGCCGATTGTTGCCGATTGTTGGCAACAAAAATCCTGGGCTTTCTTTTTACTTCTGACTTGGGATTTCTGCAAATTCCCTATTCATTCTATCTATTCTTTAGAATCACAGACTGTCACCGACTGTGGCCGATTGTCAGCGACAAAAATCCTGGGATTTTAATTTCTGAATTAGGTATTGGGTTTTTGACTGAATTTTATTGATTGGGGATTTCTTCAGATTCGAAAACAGATTTGAATGACAGTGCAGTGTGTGCAAATCTCGCTTTTCGCATCGCACACATGGCACTGTCATTCAAATCTCTACAGCTCACAAGATGGTTAGCGAATTGGGTTGTAACTTTAACTCATTGATCATTAGTCCAATTGGCCTCGACTTTCAAGCTAATTTGCATAACCTGGAGATAGACTATGTCCATCCCCGACATAAAGGAAGATACTCCGAAAAAGTTGTTTGGTTGGAGGTCATTTTCCAAAGAATTAAAGTTATCCTTTCAGATCGAACATCGATTCTCAGGTGCAACATTTCAGGCTGTTGGTAATCCATTCCGTTCCGTTCTGTCAAAATGAAATAAAATGAATGACCCTTCAGATTGAGGAAATTGTTTCATACCAAATTAAAGAAATTATGCTGCAATGAATGCTTTGCTATGTCTTTCCTGTGCTTTGGTATTTTAAATTAGGTGTGTATAACACATTATTTATCATACTGGAGTCTTCTTGGAATTTGACTTTCATGGAAAATAAATTTCGAACAATACTCAGCAAGTAAAATTATACAATATACCTGATTTTTAGGTTTTGTTGGGGATACTGTATCATGATCAATTTTTCTTCTGGGATTGGTGCGCACGTGGGGCGAACAAGAGAACAGAAGTGAATAAATGATAAATTTGCATCACACCTTTTCCATATGCCCAAGTTCTGTGCATTTATGTATTCTTCCTTCTTCATAATTTTCCGACTTATGACAAGCTCCTGTCCATCCCTACTTTGTTTTTGTATTTCCATTGTCTATACGATTGGACGTCCAAATATACATTTCATGTGGTAACCTGTATTGTTTTGTGAGCAGAAGGGAAGGTATTTTTAAGGTCAGGTTATTGGATACTTGGATAGAAAACTCCTTGCTAATTTCAATGTGTTTTGATGGCTTAGGGAGTTAACAGATTTAGCCTCTTTGGAGAAATGTGAGTTTATTTATTGTTGGGGTGTGGTAGAACTTTTGCGTCTCCCTTTGTATAAGCTCAAATGTCAGTTTTGTCCAACACCACATCAACCTGCCAGTATGGTTAATTTTTAATTAATCATAGTCAAGGTTGAACTCCTCAGCAACTGCTTCTCAACTTTCATCATACACAACTGTGCCAGAGACTTACCGAATTGATTCACATCGAAATCAGCTCATTTTGAGAGCAATGATTATGTTTCTGCAATTATAACCACATCATGATAGTGTTTTGATCACAAGACTGATTAAAAAATGGTTAAAATTTGTTTCAAATCTTTGTCATTATTGACATTGCCATAAAGAACAATAACTGATTCACTTTAACATTTGATCACATGAACTATAAAGTCGAACTTCAAATATATTCACTTAGCCCTCATCATACAAATCTTTAATTACGGTCAGGTTCGTTTGATTGATGTCATTGATGATCTCAGCATTGCCGCGTTGCCTGGAAGCTTGAACGAACCTCTTTCCATTGCGGCCTTGGACCTAAATTTTCAATGAAGTAGTTTTTTGACAAAGATGATTCAATACTCGGTTTTTTAAAGCGCGCTTTGAAACAGGGAATGGTGCTTAGGGAAAGAAAAAACAACTTATAATGCACCATTTTTTCGTAAAATGACTGAACTGCTGTCGAAATTGAGAGAATTAGATTCCCAGGTTCATTGTGGATTTTTTGTGTGAAAATAAACGAAATACAAAATCCTACAATATGTAGAGAATAAGTCTTTTGATGCGATTAGTTGAAAACCTTGGTAAAAATCAAAATGAGCTAAAAACACGAATCTTAACAGCAAGATGCTTCGAATCACAGAATCATGTTAAAGAAGATATTCAGTCTCTCAATGGGAAATGCAGTTGCAGGAGGCAGTTTCACATAATGATTCAGTTTATGAATCTGAATTCAGTCTGAAGCACTATAGATAAGGCGTCATAACATCTTTTTACACCTGATATATAGTGCACTACTAGGCGATGTATTTTGTACCACTTGACACCTGATATTTTGTACTACTTGATATTATCACGATTTCTCGCCAAATCGTATGTTACTGGATATTTGTGAGACCACACTGTTGATCGTTACCATTTTAAAAGAAGAAAAAAGCGCAAGAGCAGTATTTGCTAGGTTTTCTGACCAATTTGAAAGTATTTTATAGAAAACAAGACCACAGTTTTTTTTTTCAAGTGAGCCTTAAAGTGGTAGCAGCCTGCATGCCTTTAGCAGTGCCCGAGCAACATCTAGTACACAGTTGCTACCGATTGTGTCCGTCCCACAATAGCCATCGTCCTATTATGGCTACTGTCTCCCTACAGCCACCAAGATTATTTGAAAAATAAACGAAAAATATTTGGTTTTTCACCATGAAATCCCAGACTTTCGTGTTATTTCTCTTGGAAGCTACAAATGCACGAACCCAAACACATAATGATATTCAAGAATCCTCACATAGTCCGCCAGGCTTTTAACAAATTCGTTTTTTATACTATAAAAGAAACTTAAAGTAATGCACAGGGCTATATTCCCAAGTGAGCGATTTCCCAGTGAACGATTCTCAATTGAGCGATTCTCATGTGAGGGATTCCCCATTGAGCGAACTCCCAAGTGAGAGAATTCCCAATTGAGTTATTCCCATGTGAGCGATTCCACATTGACTGAATTCACAATTGAGCGATTCCCATGTGAGCAACTCCCGATTTAGCGAATCACCAAATGAGCATAGTCTCAAATGAGCGATTCCAAACGCGCAATAAAGAATGCAATAACGTTTTCTTCACATTTTCCTTCTTTACTTTATATTTTTCTTTGTATATTTTTCTTTTTTATTCCGTTCTATGTGTTGCAATTATGTTTTTGTTCATGTTCCTTTCGTTTTCTTTTTTCTTGTCATGTACTTTTTCCTTTTTTTCATTTCTAGTTGTCATTTTTAATAAGCATTGTTTTCGATGTAATTTTTATAGAATTTAGCATGCTCTTTATCCTATTAATTTATTTTTCTTCATTCTTATCTACTTTCATCTGTTTTTTGCTTTTACTCGTCTCTTTCTATTCGCCAAATTCTTTCTTTTTCTTGTTCTTTTTCACGTTATTTTTTATTTCTTCCTTGCTGCTTTCTCTGTCGTACTTCTTCTTTATTGCCACTTTGTTCACGTTTTTTTTTCTTTTTCCAATGCTTTTCCAGTTATTTTCACATATTTTTGATGTCCCCATTTTTGTTTACATTTGTTTTCCCTTGATGTTTTCTTTCTTCTTGCATTGTTTTGTTTATATTTTTCATGAAGATTTCCACTCTTACAACGATGAAAGAAGCAAGCATGCCGAAACTTAGATGACGAGAAGGAATAAAATGAAAGAGAGCACAGGCAAAAGATGAAAATGTAAAAATATACAAAAACGAAAACATGAGTAATACACACAGAAAACGAAAGAAAGAAAAATACGTGCAAAGAAAAGTAAAAGGTAACGGAAGAAAATTTGCAGAAGTGTTATTACATTCTCGATCGCCCGATGGGAATCGCCCATTTGGGAATGCGCTCAATTGGGAATCGTTCACTTGGGAATCACTCAATTGAGAATTCGCTTATTTGAGAATTCGCTCATGTGGGAATCAATCACTTGGGAATCACTCACTTGGGAATCACTCACTTGGGAATCACTCACTTGGGAATCACTGACATGGGAATCGCTCACTTGGGAATCGCTCACTTGAGAATCGCTCACTTGGGAATCACTCACATGGAAATCACTCACATGAGAACAGCACGAATAAAAATTTGATCATTCTTGGTAATTGACCTTTATGCAATAACTGTCAATCATGTATTGTTTCGGAATAGATAAAAGAGATGCACTTTGTTCTGACCTACAGTATGAAAACAGTTGTCAAATAATGTGTGCTTTCTATAGAAATGTAAGGAGGAAGCACCAGCTTAATTCCTTGGCTTTGTCTGACATATGTACAGGACCTGTTGGACACGTCCTGGACGTGTCCCCGTTGCATCCTGAAAGCATCTGGCATAGCTGGTAAATTTAGCCTGGTAAAGTAGACTCAGGGTTTGTAGTTTAGTTCCATTCAAAACTACGTCTTTCAATGATTATGATGAGATTGATTCTTACTGCTATGCTCAGAATTATCAATTTTCTATAAAAGTTTGGAGTACATTGGTTTAGAAGCTCAATTCTGAACAGTGTCTTAAGACATAGCTTTACTATGCATTCATGTTTCAGGACAGAACTATGTCCTGCATATTTTTACCTGTGGTAGGACACCAGTAAATCGCCTATGACAAAAATGTCTTCCTCACTGCATTTTAGTCAAATATTTTAGGTAAATTTTGATTGATTCAATCAGTATTTCAAGATTTGATACTCTCCTGATACCAAATGCCAAATATTTGGAACATTTGTTGTGCACTTTAAATCCTATAATTTCATAGAAAATTAATTGGGTGAGTGGATCAAACTTGCACTCCAATTCTTACCAAGGAAAATTTCCGAGCTGGGATCATATCGCCATTACAGTAACACATATATTTGGATCTTCGTTGGCCAGATACGGTTATTGCTTGTGCGAACAATAAAATTGAACAGTATAACAAAAACATTTTCAGGAATTACAATTTCAGAGAATAAAGTAGTTAACTGGAAACCAAATGCCTTATAGGAAAATCAAAACACCTTTGCTGAAAAATGGCATAATTTCCTAAAAACGTTCCATTATATCATGCACCTATTAACTTAAAAAGTCCATTACTGACACAAATTTTCACAGCATAATCTAGAATAATCACACAAAAATGGCTTAAAAAGCAATGCTTTAGAGAAAATTAGTTCAGTTTTTAACACTGTAATTAAATATTTATGCATCTATAGCCTGTTTTTTTGAGATGACTATTTTCAAGAAATACTTGATGGCAAGTTTGTCATGGTATACAACTCATGACGATTACTTCATTCAAATAAAATCCTAATTTTAGTGCAGTACATGGCACTTATTAATTGTTATTTGCTTCAACTAAAAGATAATTTCGAGTAGATGAAGTTATTAAATTTGAAACTAAAGCAATTTATCAGTGTAAGTACACTTTTTGATGATTAAATGCCAAATAAGATGACCGCACTTTGGTGTAGAAATGCAGAAAAAGTACTTATTTAAAAAAACAGCAAATAAACAGCAAACGTTTCACTTAGTAATCAAGTATGAAGTAATTAACAACCGTCACAAATGAGCACGAGCAAGGGAGCAAGATTTGCCCAATTCGACACGTGCTGGATACACTGCTCTCCATCCTTGGAATACCATAACTTGGTCCAGCTCATTGAAACATTGTGTTTGCATTGTATCATAAATTTTGGCAATAATGGCCGAAAAGCTCCACTCGATTCACTATTGGATGCTGCAGCACCAGTGACTTTGCTGTGGAGGTACTTTTCATCAACTTGCTCAGTCTGAATTGTCAGTGTGGTTTGTGCCCACACCTGGTGTGATTCATTGTCAAAGTTGTGGATTTCCACTCTAGTTGATCGATCCATGATGATGCTGCATCGTCTTCATATCCAATCGATTGAGTGTCATTGCAGTATTTCAACACTGCCAGAATATAATCACTAAATCAATCAGTAGTACAATTTTCAGACGTCACAATAGAAATGTGCTGCTATTCTCTAATTTAAATCAGAATATGCCACCTAAATTTGAATTCAAATCTTAATCCCATAAATTTTTTCATACAGCCAGCAAAATCCATTGTTGTGGAATTTTGGATGGTATTTCAACCACCTGTCAGACTTTTCCTATCCCCCACCAATAAGAAAAATGAAACTTTTTTTCTTAGCAGGGGATCGTTTGGTGGTAATCATCAAAATAAAAAAATTATTTTCCATATTCCACAAGTGGGAAGAAATATTCGATTCTGATTGTTTCTGGATGCTATTGCTCGTTGAAGAATAATCTAAAAAAACTGTTGCTCTTGATTAAATATTTGCAATTGTGAAACTTGAAACTTTTTCGATCATAGATATCCTACTCAGACAGAAAGTTTAATCTGACAGCTGACAATCTACTCTCAAAGATTCAATGTCCTATTCAATAACTGCGGTCAATTTAGCAGTATTAAGGGTATTATATGTGCTAATTATATGATTCTCCATTTCAATACTTTTCAATTTCTTATGATCAGAGCAAAGGCTTCAGTATACACGTTTTGAAATGGCTTTTATTCATTACTGGCAATGGAACAAACTAATAATTTTGTCAAATTGTCTGAAATTTGCTTGGGTGAAACATGTCAAAACATTTCTACGATTTTTGTCTCTGTATCATTTGGAAAAAATGCAGCATGTTTGCTACAATATAAACTTTTTCTGTTCAGTGAAAAGTGTGGATCACATTGAAGGATATACGTGCTGGTTTTGTTTTTGTTGCAGCTGACTAAAGTAGTTTTACAGGAAGCAGCAGTCCTAATAGTAGAATGGTGTGGGCCTCAGAAGATGCACGAAAACTCTCATCCAGCGGAGTCAACTTATTCAGTTCATGTTGAAACAGATAATGCCATAATCCCATGAAAGAAAGTTCAACAGAGAAAAATTAGTAAGTTTATAACTGTAATCAATGGAAGAATTTTCTCATCAGTGAGCAACAAACAGAACAGCTTAAAATTTCTTTCAATAACCTGTGTCACATTGAGAGTCTGTCAGTTTCTGGAGCCCACTGATATGCAATGCAAAACACAAGTGGATTTGACTGGCCTTGAGGAATAAAGGCAACCTGCTAAACGCATAGAAGGCAAGCAGTTGCTGATTTCTATTACTGACTTGAACAGTCATTTTTACTCTCACCTATTTACTCTCATCCATGAATGAAATGTATTCTATCCATTTTTTTCCTACTGTTTTATATATCTTACGAATTTATCTTAACTGAAAATTACATAAAAGGTGACAAAAAATACATAACAATTGTTTGAATGTTAGTTGCAGCTGATTGTAATAACTCATTTTTGCTGTCTGCATTTTGGCCTGTACAACCGCATAAAAATGGTGAAACGCTTTATTATAACACATAACATACGATATAACACAAAAATACAATGTATGTAACAGTATGGATGAGGGACATTTCGGCAGTAATCCTACTACCTTCTTCAGGCTTTCTACTTTTTACCAAACTTTGACTGGAGTGAGGTTTGAACTGCTCGGCAAAAATGAAAAAAAATGTAAGCAGTTTGCAAGTGAAGTTTTTAGAAACGTCTATACAGTGCACATTAATTTGGAAATTGTCAGAATTTCAATACAATTATTTAATTTTTCAGTGATAATCAGCACCATGTTGGGCACCCTGTTGATGCCAATTCGTGTGGGGAAATCGACATGCAAATCGACAAAGATGGACGACCAGCGGCGCAGACATTTGCATAGAATGGAGCGCCAAGAAAAGACCAAAAAGATAAAGTGAAATCACTGTTCACTATTATCGTCGATTTTTATATTAATTTTTGTTATTGCTGGCGTCCATTAAAACTTCCCAGCACTTCGTCTTGTTTTTACATAATATTCATTGTGGTGTGTCCACATTCTTTTACATATTTCGTCGGACTTATTGTTTAACACATTTGTTTGTTTATTTAGATTATTCGCATCGATGAAGGCGGAGGGCCAGAGGCCCAGGCGCCAGTTTACACCAGGTAAGCTTTGGGAAACCCCTTACGGGTTATACCCGAGTAAGTTTATCCCTGAGGGGATTCCTTGTCTCAGCTAGGAGACTGCGGAGGTCCTTGGTAAGGCCCCTGTATTTAGGACAAAGTTTATCTTTGTTGTTGTAGGTCTGGGGATAACCGTACTGTTGCACTATCACCGAGGCTTAGCCAAGGGATCAGTTCTAACAGGTCAGTTCAGACCCAATCTTTTCTTACGCCTCTTAAGGAAAGACCTGCACAACAACCATAATAACAATTTGTTTCTGATGCAGTTTTAAGTCTTTGAAATAATGCTGAGCTTTTTGACAAACTTATTAATGCTTTACTGACATGCACCTTTTCTGCTCGAATTTTTTCTATTAGTTCGTCAGGTGTGAAGATAGGGATCTTATGCTTTTTTATTGCATGATTATGTTCGCTATTTAATTAGTGATAGTCATTAGCCTTTTTTTTCTAAGTCACCTTTCATTAAAAAATATTGACAGACCTTTTTCGATTATGAATAGTTTATTCTTTCCAGAGCAAATCAAAATTTCAGAAAAATTATTTTTCTTGTATTGTATATCATACGGTAACAAAATATCAAATGACTTTGGTTTCTTTGATTACCAAATGGTCATTTTCTAATGATCTATAATACGAAAAAGGGAAAATATAGTATTGACACAGTTTCTGCCTTTAATCAGTCAGAAAAAACTTTACAGGAAGTGCCGGAAAGAGCCTAAATGTGGTACTTTCTCAACTCAAAATATCAAATATAGCTTCATAACAAACTGCTGAATCTTGATGTCAATTTTTGAGTTTTTTCTTTCCAGAATAAAGGTTCTGTGAAATTGATCTCCCATTAACGAAAACTGAATGGAGTTTCCAGGGTTAATTTCGATAATCACAGGCACATGTAGTGTTTCCTCTCCGAAGAAAGTTCGATTTTCTCAAACGAAAATTTTTTTAATTGCAGGACAATGGGAAAGTTTTCATATGTCAAAATAATACAGGAAAGCTCGCAAAAATTACACCTCACATGGTTATGCCACATGTTGTCGAAAAACCATGCAGAAAAAAAATTGAGTGTTCTGTCCTATGCCATACCAACCAGACTACATGATTTTTGGACACATAAGAGACTCTGACATTATAGTCCTTTTTATAAAGTATTTCTTAAATTATAACATGACAAAAATTATCAGTAGCAGACAATTCAAAAACAGGATGCTTGAAGAATAATCTAGACTGCTGGAATCATAAGGAATCATCAAAGTGGTCGGGTCAGTCAGATGAAAATTGTGTCCAATATGTAGTGTGCAGGAAACTGATATTTATTCATATAAAAATATAAAACATTTACTTATAATGATGATTAGGTGGTAAAAATTGCATAGGGCACATTGAACACTACAAAAACAGCTTCACATAGAGACGGTTCGATACAATGGTCAATGCTTTTTATAACAAGAGGAAACTGGCCCTTCTTAATCCCTTAAATATTTCCTCTGGTCCTTTGCCTTTGGAACTCTTATGTGGATTGCTGGGCGGGTACCTTTCACCTAGCCAAATGCAATGATGAAGCAATGAAAAATGCTTAGTTTGATTTGCTCAACTTTGACCAGCAAAGAACAAAGACTGCTAAGTGTCCACTATGACCTCTATTTATTGTCCATACATTTTCATTTTCGAAGCGTGGCCGACATTTGGTTTACTAAGCAGTGCAAAATTATCGTGCATTCTATCATACAGTTTCATTGTATCTCATGTGACCATTCGTTTATGATGTTTACATTGTTGATTCATAATAATGTCAACAGCAGTTTATTTTTTGTCTATTTTTGTAGTAATGAGGATTTGTGTACCAATTTTTTAATATCATCGGATGTTATACAAATAGAGACATGATATGAGAGAAATGCTAACAATGAAAATGGGAAAGGAAGTAGCACAAAATATATGCATGGAGAACGATACATTATTTGTGTGGTATTCAAAAGTTACACATTTTCACAAAATTCAATACTAAATTTTGCCCTCCTTCACAAGTCTTTTTTCTAGATAATCCACATACATGGATGTGGGAGCGTTTTTGCCAAATCTAGAAAATGAGTAATACCGTGCCGTTTTCATATTTCAGAAAACCAGTGACTGGGATTTGGGCTCAGGCAATAGACCCTGGATGGTTAAACCGTAACCCTGTTTTAACTGAAGTTAACCGTAACTGTAACTGCTAACCATAACTGTCCATATTATTGGCAGTTATCCCACGGTTACACATATTTTAGAGCATGCTACTTTTATTTTATTGAACCGTTTCATGCACTCAAATAAAAGCTCTAGCATTTTTTCTTCGAATTTTATAGGACAACAAAAGAGACTTTTTCTTGAATTTCAAATTGGGCTGTCATGCCATGCCTTATGTGTTAATGAGTTTTATAGAAAGTATCAAAAAAATGATATGACGTTAGACTTTAAATGCAATGGGCTAAAATTGTCGCTATAAGGTGCACCTTTTCAAGCCAGAAAATTGTCCAAAAACTTCACTATTACTTGGTGTTACTGTTTGGTGTAGAGACTTTTGATTATCGACAAAAATTTGTGCTCATAGCGACTCGTACTTAGTTTTGTTGCATATATTGGAACGTAAACGACTTTATTTTGACAATAATTTTTTAAAATCAGCTATGTCTGAATTATATGTTGAAGATATAGTAGATGAGCCGTATGAAGAATATGAAAATGTTAGTTTTTTGCAAAAGAAACCGTGCCTTTTTGTAGTCTTGTTTTTGAATAAATAATTTTGTAATGAACATATTTTATCATGCATAACCGTGGTTATAACCCAAACGTAAGAAAAACTTACAGTAATAACAATCACCACAGATAAGTTCAGGGAAAATAACCGTAACATTAACTGTCACTGTGGCTTCAAACCGTAACCGTACCAAAAAAACTCTCGGTTCCAGGGTCTATCGGAGAAACTTGTTCATCCTCAATCGGCGGGGTCAGAAGAAATAGGGTAAAATGAGTAAGAGGAATTGTTGGGCATTTGAGATAGCCAGGGTTCGACCTAAGCACCAGTGCTTCCCTGTGCATGCCTTTAAAGTTGGAACGACCTCTCGCTCATGGGTGAGATTTCAAGAGCAAAAATATTACCTGCTCGAGAAAAGCCTTATTAAAATTAGCCAGACCAGGTAATACGCTTCAAGACAGAACAAAACAATATCTAACTAGATATTTATTTACAAGACTTACTTCTCTAAATGGCCCCTCCCAAAAATATGTTTTTTGTTATAAAAACTAGGTGACTAACGGACGGATGGAAATAATAATAAAAATGCAGATGCCAAGAGTGAAAAATCCACCAACCAATTTCCCGAATTATGGTCTACAGTAAACCTTTACATAGACCTATGCGCAGGATGGCAGGGCATATTGTACATGTGCACATTTTTCAAAAACTGACTTGTGTGCCAGATTTCACACATTTTGCATAAGTCATTCAATCAAGAATCAGTTCAGCTAATCTCAAATTCAGTTTTGTATGAATCATCCAGTCAATTCCAACAATGTCCATTTTTCCTAACCATAGCTGATGATTCCGAAATACACATTTTTTGATTTTTGTGCGCAAATGCGCCTACATCATTGACAACTCTCATCAGGCTATTGTTTTGGTTTCTATCCGTCTACGACAATTCTCTCTGATTCATCTTTTTCTGTACACTCACCATGACTAGTCATGCTGATACTGATCCGTATTAACGTCACATCCATAATCTGAAGTGTTGATTGCAATTACAAAAAATGAAAAATTTCGAATATTTTTCACAATTTTCACTTATACTATTTTTTTGTCGATCCCACGGAAAAACTATGCATTACTTGTTGATACTTTTTCCTATATTTGTTGCGGATTTTACGACCACGAGTCAGAGTTTATTGGAAGTCTGATACCTATGCTTGAGGATGGTATGCCCGTCGGCTGATGGCCACACTAAAATCGATATGTCGGAGAAAGCCATGAACTTTGATTTAAGTGGTTTTCAAGCTTGGCCATTCTACTCCATTCATTCTGAAGCGTACATGTAACAGTGCCCGAGGTCGGGGGAGGAGTAAAGGGATTTTTTTTGGGGGCGGAGGATCATCGATTTCTTACAATTTTAGAAGGAGATTCCTTGAAAAAAAACTTTGATTTTTTTCGAAATGGATAAAAATCTATTTGAAAAATTGTAAATTTTGTCTAAAAAACTGTACAAAAATGTATCCACGGCGCGAAGCAGTGGCAAAATGGACATTCTTTAAATGTTTTTTTGTTCAAAAATGATCACCATAGGAGCCATGTGGTCGATGATTTCAGGAGAGTTCCTATCTGAAGAGTTCTTGATCAGAATTCAATGAAACTAGGTTCAATACAAAGAAAACGAGTAGGCTTATTACTGTATGATTTTTTTTATCTTGGAGTGCTTCTGGATTATAGAATGGCAAGCAATTCATTTATATTTTCACAATTTTTTGCTAACTCGTATGTCACATAGGTCTAGTAATTTTCAGGCATACTCAATCAATCTTTGATAATTTTTTAATGAAGAATCTAACTGTAAAGCACAATTCTGAAGTGAAAAAAATTCTAGGATTTTTTCCACTTCACTTGGTGATTTCACTCCCGAGTAGGGCTTAAGAGCTTGATGTACACGATTTTGACGATAGTATTGATTTTCGTCGAATTTTCAATTTAGAAGCATTTCACAAAAAAAACGATAATATTCAATGAAAGAATTTTTCGTCAATGAGCAGCAAACAAAACAGCTGAATTTTTTTGATTAACTTGGTTAAGCAGTCCAGTCTAAATTTCTCGAGTAAGCTCTCAGGTATCTGGGCAACTGTCCAAATTAGGCGTGGAGGAGGATGATTTTTTCCTGATTATTTTGGCTTTTCACATTTGAATCAACAAATTGTACGGTATAAAGTTCTAAACTTGGTGAAATTTTTGCAGCAAATCGAATCTATTTTATTGGTTTGGGGTAACCATTAAAAATTAAATGGGTTATAGTGCTCTTGCACTATCCTAGCTTAGAAGTTTATGCATTAGAACTTTTCATCATAGGTGAAATCGTTGGAAGTCGCGATTTTCAGTAAAATCGCCAGAAATCCCGATTTTCTATCACCGGAAATCGCGATTTCCTAAGAATCGGCAAAAGTCAGCAATAAGACACAATGCCTGAGAGGTTCCACTTTCCCTATGATTAATCATATCAGTGGTCTATCCAGTCAAGCGATATTTCACGATCAGATTGATCGCATTGGTTAAATAAATGTTCATTTTACCCAACACAGAATAAATTATATTTTTGATATGGTAAATTGTTGCATACTTCACTTTTCCAGACAGTTTAAAGCATCGAAAGTGAGCCGTAGCTCATGCATTGTTACTGTATTGGTTAAAGTTTCATTGAATTTTAAAAGTTTTCATTTTTCTGCATTTTGTTGATGGCATGTTCAGTGGAATTAAATAGAATCTTCATACCAACTTTCAGAATATGCAGACACACACAGCTCCCAAAATGGTACATTAATTGATTGAAATTTTATCACAATGTGTTGAACATTAGTATCTACAGGTGTTGTGCAGGTCTTTCCTTAGGGTTAAAGAAAAATAGGTTTGGTTTGAGCTGAACTAGTTAGAGCTACTCCTTGGCTAGATCTCGGATATTGTGCAAAAGTTCGGTCCCCCAGATGGTGCAACAACAATAACTCACCTATCTTCTCTGAGTGACCTCACAACGGCTCCTCGCAGCCTCCCAGAGGAGAATGCTTATCCTCCAGCAAGAGCTCACCTGAAGGATCCCCTGAGTGGTCTTCCTTCTGCTTGACATCCACAAGCATTGGCGCCTGGGCTTCTGGCCCTTGGCAGCTACTGTAATATCGATGCTAAAATAATATACTAATATTATGACACTAATACTATAAAGAAGGCGGACGAACCACTAAAGTTATTTTTGCAAATTAAAACAATGTTGTTGGTGAAAGGTTTATTAGTGGACACGGGGATAAACCACAAAAAATATTTTATAAAGAGGAGAATCATTCCGCTATCATTTTTCGGTCTTTCTGTGGCACAACCGTTGCTATGCAAATTATCTATGCCGCCTAAGCTAATGTCTGGCCCTCTAATGTCCGGGTGCACATTTTCAGATATTATTAATTTTGAGCTTATCATAGGTCAATGGGACAGAGGTTAGAATCCCTCCAAAGTCATGTCTCAACTTCTGAATAGGGCTTTAATAGTCTAAAAAATCAGCTGGGGTAAACTCCGAATGGATTTTGCAGTAAAAAATGAATTTAAACAACGTTTTAAACCTGGAGTGGAGCAACATTGAAAATTTCACGATCTGAATCTTCACCAGTTTGGATAATCTGGCATTAATCGGTCGACTAGCATATCGATGGTTTCAATTGCCAATTAAACTGATCGACGTTCAATCGGCCAATGGGCATGTTGTAGTGTGTTTTCCGCCGATTTTCGTCGTTTTGTCAAAGCGTGTATGAGGCCCGCAGGTGGCAAGTGGAGAGAGCAACGCGGACCACTAGCAACCATCTTACTGTAGCGCATGTCGGTAGGCATGCGCTGGTCCCTCTCAATAGTTACTATTATTATTCGTTTTTATATACTAGTTGTGTGCCTCGCCGGCCACCACTAGTCACGTCACTCGTCGCCTCCCACCACGCCATTTTTCTCTCTCTTGCCCAGTGCGTGGGAGTTATTCACTTTCTTTTTATAATTCTCACCCATTACTGTTTGTACGTAAGTTTTTCGTTTGTTTATTGCGTAAAATATAAAGGTAGAAAACTTTCGCCTTTCGACTTTACATAGTAAGGGAGACAGTTAAGGAAATTAGACGTTCCTTAATTGGTGGGATAATTAGTGGTGGGGTTTAAGTACAAGTCATTAAGTTTATTGGGTAAACGTGGGTGTGGGAAACATGTACATTAAGGACGAACCTCGGAATCCCAATCCTGCCGGCGACTCATCAGCGCCCAGCCCAAACACAAATACAACAGGCATACCAGCCTAAATCGCTACGTTTTCATGCTCTGTGAATCTTACATTATTTCAGTTAGAAATCAATAGACACTTGTTCAGTTTGCGCGATTCATTAAGGAGGTCATTTTCCTCACCTACTTAGTGAATCTTAAATTTGATATCTAACTCTCACTATTTCCTGAAAAAATATTGGTTTTTTATAGAATGGTGTGCACTTGCTGCATTGAGCAAACAAGGAAAACTTATCATAAAATTCTTTTGTGTCAATTATCTATTTATGATTATTTTTTATTTTAGGATATTACAATGAGGCAACAGAGCATTTACATGTAATTGACAAATATTCTAAATGCTGAATGTGAAAACTCAAGCCTACACTTTTTTAGAATCGGACCGAACGCTCCCTGTACAAAGACGCGAGAAAATGGCCTGGTGGTATAGTGCCTTACACAATTGGGAAAAGTAGGGTGTCAATTTAATTGAGAACCAATTTGAATCAGATAGTGAAGATCTTTAGGTGTAAAATTAAAATATTTGCATTTTATAGCGGCTGCACATGCGAGATATGTTACACTAACTTAGAAAAAACTACCACGTCCCACTACAGCCAAGTGTCGCTTAGCCGCTGTCTCACTACAGCCATTGTTTCGCAAAAGACCCCGAAGATTTTATGGGTTGTCATGAGATGGGTTATGGATAGACCACCAGTAGAATTGACCGGAGATCCTGTAGACATTTTGGCTAATTTTCGAAGGAAATCTTCCTAAAATGAAGCAATACCATATGAACATTTGAAAAAACCATTTCAGGTCTTGTACGTTTCATGACTGCAAAGCCGAGTTTTACACCCCCTCCCCTTGATACCTCCTGATTTCTAGAGCTGCCTATAGCTGTGGTGGACACTCTTCATTAGACTGTATACCACTAGCTGGCTAACATGAATTAGAGAATAATTGACACCCATACCCTCGTGTGCTGTTAGTTGTTATACCGGCCCATGTAGGACGCATAGTTGATCATATACCCATGTTAAGGTATATTAAAGGCGCAGCGCCACCCAATATCACGTGACCGAGATCATGTGGCCTGTGGAAGCGAGTGTTTACGGCCACTAAGTCTTTACCACCACTCAGAACTCTATAGCCATCAGTATCTCTACTGCCACCAGGGTCTCTACCTCTACAAGGGTCTCTACTGCAATCAGGGTCTTTACCACTACCAGGGTCTCTACTGCCACCAGGGTTTCTAACACCACCATGGTTTCTACCCTCACTAAAGTCTTTATCACCAGCATGCTCTCCACAGCCCTATGGTCTCTTACTATCACCAGAGTCTATTGGTTTTACAGGTTTACTCGTTTTTATAGAAATTTTTACAGAATTGGGTTTTTCGTTGATTCCCTATGATTAAGCGTTGTTTCCAGGACACATTTTTTCGTTGTTTCGGGTCACAATTTTCATGCATCTTGTATAAAAAATGTGTTCCGAATAAGTGATAATCAGGTCCCGACACAACGGAAAACCAGTCCCAAAAACAGTGCTTAACCATAAGGAATCAAAGAAAAACGTGTCCTGAACAAGTGAAAATCATGTCCCGAAACCATGAAAAACGTGTCCCGAAGACATTTTTGTACAATTTTAGCGAGTAAACCCGTTGGATCGTTAGATTCTATGCTTAGAATCTCAGAATCTGACGGTTCTACTCGTTTTTACAAAATTTTTGTTCAATTATGAATGAAAAATATTTATGAAAGATAATAATTCAGATGTTAGTTTTGTACAAAGACGTGTTATACGGCTGGCCATAGCCCAATTCAAGGCTCATACGTGCATAAAGTTTTTACCAAGAAAGAATCAAAGGCATTATTTGACATTTGCTCGAACAGGTTTAGGGTGACTATGAACAAATTTTTAATGAAGTATTTGTTCAAACGAAAGGTAATTCGAATTTTTTATCCAGATGTTCCTCCGCTGTGGGAATGACAGATCCTGGTCAGTTGATACACATGAGCTATTGTCCAGTCAGCTATGTGATGCATGAAATGATGCACGCTATTGGATTCACCCACGAACATCAAAAGTTATCCATAATATTTCTGCTGTTTCGCCATTTTAATGGTGTTATTCATTTTAAGAATTGATCGGGACGAATATGTGAAAATACACATCAAAAAATATGGAAAAAGTAAATCTTTATTTGCGTTCCTCATTTTTTCCTGCTTCTAAAAATATAGTGTTGTGATATGATGGATAAGTTTTTCATTCTTTCAATTTGTGGGAAACTTTTCTACAGTGTTATTATATATTTATAAAGAAGAAAAATCATTTTTGGAAATGATCGAACAAACTATATTCGAAAAAACTTTCTATTTATAACCTCATTTTCTCTTTTTTACTGCTGGGGCATGTTTTTAGGTTATTCGGAAATCCATCCTGATATCCTGCAAAAGGAGCCAGATTCTGAGATGGGTAAACTGCCGTACGATTATAGGTCATTGATGCATTATCGAAGTAAGGTCGAAGGTGGTGTATGGAGGATAGAACCCCTTTACAAAGACTCTTATCCAAAGTATGTGCGTTTATTTGGAGGATTTTGGAAGCAGTAATCTATTATAATGTTGACGCCTTTTCATTGACTTTCTAACTAATGCTAATTCAGACCAGAAATAAATACATTTTTTATGATTCCAGCCTTGATGATCTTCTTGGAACTGAGGAAGGTTTTAGCACATGTGACATCGTCAAAATTAACACCGCCTATAAATGCAACAGTTTTTATGAAAAATCACCCAAAAAATGTCGAATGGGTAAGGTGAACAAGCTTCCCCTGGTATCGTGCCCAGAAGATTCAGAGTCGTACTGTATGGATATCAGTTCGCCAAATGATAGCAGATGTTCCTACAAACCAGGGAAATACTTGCTTGGATGCCCTCGCAGCTGTAACAACTGCAATGGTAAGAATCAACAGAATTATCATTTGATATGTTTTCTTTAAAGTGCTTGTAAATATCGAGAGTGGAAAGCAAGTATTATTTAATATTTAACCATTTTCTTCTATATGTCACACAGGAATGAAAATCTGTAATTGTGTCCAACTGACCATTGTCATAATCACAAAGATTTTTTTAGGGGAATGCTATGATACGAAAAATCCGAAAAAGGTCTCCATTTGCCGCAACATTGAGGCCATAAGAAATGAATATTCTGGAATTCAATGTTCCATGGCAGGCCAAGATTTATGTCCTATGGCTTGTGGCATCTGTTAGTAGTAAACTTTAATGTGTTACCCTGTTTTTTAATTAAAAATGCGCAATATTTACAACATATTTACATTCACTTTTTCACTCTAAATTCCTGAACAAATGAAACTGAATTAAAAAACGCTAAAGGCTTTTTTAACTTACTGAACAAACGGTAGTACAGAACATTTGCACTCAGATACATGTGCCCGAAGATCAGTAGACATCACTCAAGTATCCTTACCAACTTCAGGCATAGTCATCCAGATTGAACCGTGTTTTATTCCCTGGATATCATCTCAGATGGCTAACTTTAAGGACTATCAATTATTGTCACTGACTGTATATGACGAAAATCGTAGGATCTTTTCACTTCTGATTTGGTGTACAAGTCAGGAGAATCGCCAATAAAATCCTTGCAATCAATAACAGTCGGCAACGATTGGCAACAATTTTATAGAATAGGCGACTGTTGGAATATAAATTTTAGCATTTTTCCACTTCTGATGTGGTAGAACTGGGAACAGGGGCCCACAAAATTCGCTCAGAATCGGCAACAATCAGCGACAACCAGCAACTGTTGGTGCTAAAATTCTAGAATTTTTTTCACTTCTGAATTTGGTTTAACACAAATCTTGCCATTTCACGCAACAAAAGCAGAACCGCCTTTGCAATAGAAGCTTTTGAAGTGAACTGACAGGAGTTGACCCTCCGACATAGATATTGATTGACATATTAAATTTTTTTTACTTCCCAGCCTTCTGCTGGAGATAAATAATAAGTTTTTAAGAAAAATTATCAATTATATTCATCTCACTGTGTTGTTGTGCCTTTGTGTTCGTCTCCTTCCTTTTCTTTTGCTTGTTCCTGATCAAGGGGCAGATTTTTCTTTGGTTCACTTTCCAAGCCATCATACCCGTAATTTGTTGAATCTTGAAGTTGTTGCAGCGCCAGCCTTTGCAATAACAGCTATAAAAATATTCAGTTTTTTACGGTTGAACAGAAGTATACTCTATTCATTCTTGAATGATTGATGCAGTGGGGTCACAGTCAAACATTTATTCAAGATTTTGATAATCTCATTGACACTGTTCAACAAATGTTTTAATCATAATACAGATTCTGTGATTGTAACACTTTTGTATCTTCTCGTGATTATGAAAATTAATCTTCTGATCTCTAGTTATGCTGCAGTTGCAAATGTCAGACCAGTGCATCGATCATTTCAAAATGAATTGGTTTTATTTATTGTCACTTACAAAAAAATTCATAATTCTAAAAAAACTTACTCTCTTCCGAGCCCTGGCTTGCGTTCTAGCAAATGTACACACGAAATATTCCATGCTTTTCAACATTTTCTGAAATTTGCACATCAATCCGCACTCTTGGGCGAATATAGGGCGTAAGTCATCTGGTCTTGCCAGCATAAATCTTGGATAGGTCTGCCATGTCGTCCTCTTGACCCTCCTCAGACCAAAACATGGTATCTCTATGACCATCAATGCCGTCAATGCAAAAGCGTAAAATTTTAAACCGACCATGATAGTGATTCTATTCAAAATTGAATATAGACTAATTAATATTTACTAGGAGAGAGCGAAAATTAAAATTCAAAATTTTTTGTTCAGTTATTCATTATACATAAAAATAGGGGGGCATTCCAGATACAAATTGGCATATGTATTTTTGAGAATATGAATATGGAATATGGAAATCTGTGGCTCGAAAGATTCAAAATCATATGGAATGTGATTGCTTCATGGAACACCATGAATATTTAATATATTCATTCTTCAAGAATTAATCTCCAGTAGTGTAAGAATGACCTGAACTGATAACCATAACAGCTCTTCGAAGTGTAGTGTGATTGCCCATGACTACTATTAGCTTACCACTAATCTAATGAGCATGAAAACATTATAAATCTCAGTTGTTCAGTCTATCCAAAAATGTGGTTTTGAAGAAGTCAAGTCTGAGAAGGTCAAGGGTGTACAAGTTTCTGGGTGTCCGTTTTCTCCACAACCAAATTCAAATACAAAACCTATCTTCATTATACCTGTTAAGAAAATGCTCTGTTATTACATTCAAAACTGTAAGAAACATAAAAATCAGCTGATGAATGAGAGGATTCTCAGTTACAATATAGATAGAGAGTACATCAAAGCATACGAATTCAGCTCAGAATGTTGTTAGTAATTTTTAATTCAGTAATTAATGTGTATTAGTGAACTATATTTTAGAGATTAAGAGCATATGGAAAGACCCTGATATGTGTGCTCCCATAAATAGTAAACCTCACACAATTGCTAGGGACATCACAAGTTGCAGTGCAACCATCGCTCAGATTTAGGTCAAATTGGATGACTAAGATTGACAAGTTAGGTGATGTTTTTTGTTTGAAAGCATAAAATAGGGGACATGGTACATGATTTCTCACAAATATGTTCGAGTTTGTCTTAGAATTAGCTCAAATTCCACACTCATACAGCTGTAGAACTGCCGAAAGTACAAACACTAAACTGGAACCCAAAATCAGCTCCACTGAAGGGTTTAGCCAGATAGATGTGAATGAAAATGTAACTGGGCTGGGTCTGATGGGTATTTTACTAATTTTAGGTCAAGAAACCAATGCTTCTGATAGCAAAACATTCAGTGATGTTGTTGTGTCCAAAGTCCATTCCAGGATCTGGGAGGTGAGGAGGATGTGAATGTCTCGTTAGAAGATGAGCAGGAGTAAGAGCAATTGGTTCTGGCAACAGAACTGATGGAAGTTCAAACATTATTCAGACACAATTCGACCTCAACACCATACTTTGATCAGAATAAGTAGTAGAAAAAGAGAAAGAAAAGATCCTGCAAATCCAGCTGCAAAGAGATGCAAATAAGAATTATATTTGGGAAGAGCTGGCGAACAAGCGACTATTAAGTGTGTAAAAGAGCCAAGATACCCCTAAAGAAATCAAAACAGCCTTTGGACCTGTGGTTTTCAGTAGTAATTATCAGATAAGAGTGATGAAAGGCAAAAGGGCTTCCAGATCTCACTGCAGAGTTCTGCTGAATTTGGCTAAACTCACGATGACATGACTGGAACAACCCAAAAGGCCCCTGGAACTCAAGATCAAGATCCAGACCAGGTTAATAATTAACCTCATTAACATGTGGAAAGAGTCAAAAGATTGATGACCGAGGTCAAATCCAGTTTCATAACCCCACCCCAACAGTGGTGGATGTGGAGCTGGACACCGTCGAGGTGAAGTGCTGCAGTTCCCAGGACATGAAAGATGCCAGCAAGGCCAATGGGAATGGAAGCCTTATGCAGGTTGTGCAGGGAGCCACAGTAGCCGAGGGCAAGTAGGCAGCAGGCTGCAGCCGCAACTAGTCGCAAAAATTTTTGGCCAAAATTATTGTTTCACATTTATTTTTAAAAAACCCACAATATATGTATGTATAATCACAAAAACCCAATAACAATATGCAACAAAAAATACAGAAACAATTATTGATTGTTGCTTGCCTCAAATTTTTTCTTCTAGTTCATATCATAACATGTCCAAAAATTCAGTGTTATATGGGGCCCTACAGGGGATACATGTGCAAAACATAGACATCAAAGTGCATGGCCATAAACTGTGCGGTACGATACAGAGGGGGTATAAAGTGTAGTCGACAATATGATATGATCCAAATTCATATAATGTTTGAAGTTATACAGATGGTCTAGAATGAACGCTCAAAGCTTTAACATGTACAAATTTTACATCCATGTAGTAAGTACACCCTGAGCTTTGGACCTCAATGTAAAAAGTATGCCTCGGCCCGACTCCAATGTTAAAATTAGTGATGCAATGTCTCTGAGGGCTAAAATTTTTCTTTAGGACAATGAAAAATCATTTCCCCCAAAAATTTTTGTACAATTTTAGTGCGTCTCGAGTCCTCAATTCTTAGAATCTATTTGTTTTACGGGTTTACTCGTTTTTTAAGAAAATTGTACAAAAATTTTGTTTGGAACATATATTTTACTTACTCCAGATATATTCTCTGTTCATTCGCTGCGCTTGAGCATTGTTTTCGCGACACGTTTTCCATTGTTTCAGAACACAATTTTCAAGATTTTTGTACAAAAAAAGTGTATCAGATAGATAAAAGTCGTGTCCCAAAATAATGAAAATCGTGCATCGAAAATAATGCTTATGCATATGGAATCAACGAAAAACGTCTCCTGAATAAGTGAAAATCATGTCCTGGTTAAGTAAAAATCGTGTTTTAAATAAGTAAAAAGTGTGTCCCAAAAAAATTTTTCTACTGTTTCAGTGCATAAAACCGTCAATCCATAAAACCTCAAGACCTTGACCTTCTTGGTTCTACTAATTTTCAAAATAATACTTACAAGAAGTTTTACATTTTTGCCTGTAAAACCATTAAACCGTGAGACCATTGAGATCCTCGACTCTTTGTACATGATAGTTTTACGAGTTTTTACGAAATTTTACATTTTTGTCAGTAAAACTTTTAACCCTGGAGACCTTTGAGACCCTCAACCGTTTAGCATATCATGTTTCTACAGGTTACTCATTTTTTACATAATTTTTTCAGAAATTTTTGTTACTGTATGTAGAATTCTCAAATGAGCTATACAATTTCTTCACACTCGTTAATTTGCGCAGGATATTTTTTCCGCCTTTTTCGGTCTTATCCTGTTGTTTGATTAAAAATTTGCAGTATCTACAACGTATTTACATTTACTTTTTCACTCTAAATTCATGAAACAAATCAAACTGAATTAAAAAACGCTAATGGCTTTTTTAACTTACTGAACAAACGGTAGTACAAAACATTTGCACTCAGATACACGTGCTGCTGCTGTCTGAAGATCAGTAGACATCACTCACGCAGCTTTACCAACTTCAGGTATAGTCATCCAGATTGAACAGTGTTTTATTCCCTGGATACCAACTCAGATGGCTAACTTTAAGGACTATCAATTATTGTCACTAACTGTATATAATATTTGTCGAAAGGTTGTTTGCGATTGGTGTATAACATTATGATTCTCGATTCCTTGGCCTTACAATCGCATAAAAATTATATAACGCTTTTTATTTTGCCCGTAGGCACACAATGAACGAATAATAATACAGCGCTTATGGTAAAGCGATGTTTCGGTAGTCTACCTACTACCTTCCTCAGGCGACAATAAACTCCTTTTTTACAAAATTCGCTACTTGAGGGAATTGAACCCTGGTTGTTTGATTGAGAGTCTAGAGCGCTACCACTAACTACCACTAACTGTATATGACAAAAATCGTAGGATCTTTTCACTTCTGATTTGGTGTACAAGTCAGGAGAATCGCCAATAAAATCCTTGGAATCAGTAGCAGTCGGCAACAATTGGCAACAATCTTAAAGAATAGGCGACTGTTGGAACATAAATCCTAGCATTTTTTCACTTCTGATTTGGTGGAACTGGTAACAGTTGCCCACAAAATTCGCTCAGAATCGGCAACAATCAGTGACAATCAGCAACTGTTGGTGCAAAAATTCTAGATTTTGTTCACTTCTGAATCTGGTTTAACACAACTCACAACAAAAGTAGAACCACTTTTGCAATAGAACCCTTTGAAGTAAACTGGCAGGAGTTGACCCTCCGACATACATGTTGAATGACAAATAAAATTTTTTTTACTTCCCAGCCTTCTGCTGGAGATAAATAGTAAGCTTTTAAGAAACATTATAAATCGTATTCATCTCACTATGTTGTTATGTCTTTGTGTTCTTCTCCTCCCTTTTCTTCTGCTTGTTTCTGATCTTGGGGCTGATTTTTCCTCGGTTCACTTTCCAAGCCACTATATTCGTAATTCATTGGATCTTGAAATTGTTGCTGCGCCAGTTTTTGCAATAGCAGCTGTAAAAATCGTCAGTTATATGTGGTTGAGCAAAAATATACTCAATTTATTTCCAAATAATCAACGCAAAGAGGTGGCAGGCAAACATTTATTCAAAAATTATGAGATGCTCTTTGAATCTGCTAAATGAATTTTTCCTTCATATGATATAGACACTGGGGTTATGACGCTTTTGATCTTTTTAAGATTATAGAAAAATATTTCCTGATCTCTAGTGAAACTGTGTTTGCCAAAACTTTGGCCCTTGCATCAATGGTTCAAAAATTTGTATTTTATGGAAGCATTAGTTGTATAGAGAATCAACCTGGTATTTTTCACGGTCGTGTAAGAAAAATTCATAATTTTAAAGAAAACTTACTCTCCTTCGAGCTCTGGCTTGCGTTCGAGCAAATGTACACACGAAATATTCCATGCTTTTCAACATTTTTTGAAATTTGCACATCAATCCGCACTCTTGGGCGAATATAGGGCGTAAGTCGAGCATTTCGTCATCATCTGGACTTTCCCATGTCGTCCCGACACTGATCCCAAAACACTGCATCTCCATGGGAATTAAAGCCATCAATACAAAAAATAAAAAACTTAAACCAATCATGATAGTGATCCGGTTCAAAAATCGAATACAGTCTAAATATATCTGTACAACGAGAATGTGAAATTTGAATTTAAAAAATTTCATTCAGTCATTTATTATACATACAATTTGGGGGGGGGCATTATAGGTACAAATTAGCATATGGATTTTTCAGAATATGAAATGCGGAACATGAAAATCTGCGGACCCAATGATGCATAATGATATGGAATGTGATCTTTTCACCAAACACAACGAATATTTAATATATTCATTTTATAAGAACTAATCTCTAGTAAAGTTAAGGCCCCGCTATACTTCGTCGGATAGTGTCGGCCGGCGTCTGCCAACACCAGATATAGGTAGCCTCGCCTGACATCCGCCGGAGTCGGTAGGCATCGACCAGTATCAGGCAAGCCTATCCGTTTCCAGTGGCTTCGGCTGACACTATCCGATGAAGTACAGCAGGGCCTTCGAACACAGAAAACTGGAGGATTTTCTTGAGTGTCGGATAGTATCGAACAAAAGGTTTCAACTAAATCAAAATTGTTATCCATTGTCGGCAGACGCTGCCTGGTGTTGCATAGCAGAAGTACAGCAGCTCTGTCCAACTGTCGGCTGACATTCGCCTACTCCAGCCGGCCGGAGTCAGATGGTGTCGGTCTCTGACTCTAGCCGGCTGACACCAGCCAACACTATCCAAGTGTTGTAGGGCCTTAACAAATGGCCTCAACAGATAATCATGACATTTATTTGAAGTGTAGTGTGACTACTCAGGTTAACCACTATTAGTTTACCAGTAAGCAAGCAAGCAGGAAAACTTCACGAGTCTCAGTTATTCAGTCTACCCAAAAATGTGTTTTTGAAGAAATCAACTTCGAAAAACTCAGATGCATACATATTTTTGGGTGTCACTTTTCTGCACAAATAGACCCACATACAAAACATGTCTTCATCATACACGATAAGAAAATGCTCAGTTATGACAGTCAAAACTCTAAGAAACATAAAAATCAGTTGATGAATGAGGGAATCCTCAATTACAATATAGATAGAGAGCATATCATCCAGCTCAGAATTTTGTGGTTATTGTTGAGTCAATATTTAATGCGTAATAGTAAACTGCCGATGTATTTTCGAGAATAAGAGCATGGAAAGACACTGATGATATGTGTGCTCCCACAAATAGTAAACCTCACACAATTGCTTGAGACGGCAAAAGTTAGAGCCAAAATTCATGGTACTGCATAAGGTTCCATCATAAAGAGCTTATGGAAAGAAAACCATTGCTCAGATTTAGGTCAAATTGGATTACAAAGATTGACGGGTTAGGTGATGTTTTTTGTTTGAAAGCATAAAATAGGGACTATAGTATATCATTTCCCACAAACATGTTTAATTTTGGCCTCAGAATTAACTGAAATCCCACACTCATGCAGCTGTAGAACAGCCGAACTCACGAACTCAAAACTGGAACCCAAAGTCAGTTACACTAGAGGAGTGAGCAAGATGTGAAAGATATTGTGACTGGGCTGAGTGTAGTATGAATTCCACTAATTTCTGGTCAGGAATCCCATGCATCTGATAGAAAAACATTCAGTAACGTAATTGTGACCCAACAGAAGATGTAGCACAAGAAGAGAAAGAAAAGATTTTGCAAATCCAGCTGCAAATAGATGCAGATAAGAAATCTTATTCGCAAAGAACTGGAAAGATCAACAGAACCATCTCACAGATGTAATGGAGCAGCAACAAAGGCAAAGGGAAGAAGTGGATCAATTCTTGGCAGAGAAAGTGAAAGAATTGGAGACAGAGCCACCCTTGCCAATGAAGGTGAAAATGGATGCCAACATCAATAGACTTTATATTGATGATGGAATAGTGGAAACTCCTGATTCCATGATGATTCACTGTAAGACAACTTTATCATTTTCAGCTGAGGTAGTCAGTTCGGGATAACCATTGAGGAAATCAGCCCAAAGTGTGCAGGATAGAGATTGGTTCAGAGAGAGAGTTCCGACTATGATAAAGATGAAGAAGGAGATAAGATCGAAAGAGACGGTGTAGAAAAAAAGATTTTCGAGATAAAGAAGCGAAAATGGAAGGGAAGCAGGAGAGTAAAACGGCCACTTTGATCATTCAGTTCCCCAGTACATTAGAGATTAACTCTTCTTTGATTACTTATACTTCGACCAGGGTGAATGCCGGTGCAGGTAGCACAACACGGGCCGGCTTAAACTGTGGTGCATGAGGCATTTTGATGGGAAGGCTGATCTTGAAAGGTCCCACTCTCAACACAATATGGGCCAAAAAGCTAGAGTGGTAAAGTAAGGTCACGTTCAAGCATCTATCCCTAGAAAAATTCAAAAGTTAAGAGCTCCACAGGAAACTGAGATGCTGAAAATGACTGTTGATCTATCCAGGGATATTCTTTTAAATTTTTGGGATGCCAGCAGCAGAAGGCCAGAGATTCTTGATGATTAATTTTTTCACCACAGCAGTTGCCAACTATTCCGTTTTCGAATATTTTTGAGTCTGAGAGAGAGTTTTTTTTATGGTAAATGATGCAGCCAGGATAATCCACTCCAATTATGAATAACAGTTCAGTATGCTGGGACGTTTTCTGTATGAGAGAGATAATTTTCCAGAAGAATTTTGGGAGAGTCATGTATGATGTTATTCCCAGATAGCTTTAGGCTGAAAGGGCACCTGATTTTTTTTGTAGAGCCAGGTACTTGGTTATCATATTGCTTCTGATGTTTGAATAAGCTCCATCATCCCTTATACATATTGGAAACATTTATGTCAGGGTAATGATGGTGGCAAACAACTGACTGTTGAGGGTGTACAAAAGCCAAGATACCCCTGTAAAATTCAAAGCAGCTTTTTAACCTGTGGTTTTTACTGGTAATTATCAGATCAGAGTGATGAAAGCTAAAAGGGCTTCTAGATACCACCTGCAGAGTTCTACTAAATTTATGAAGGAGGCCAGCACGGCCAGTGGGTATGGAATGGAGGTTGGGCTATGGGCCACAGAAAGCAAAGGCAAGTTGGCTGCAACTAACAGCAAAATTTTTTTGACCAAAGTCACATTTATTTCCAAAAAAACAAATTTTCTTTTGCTTTGTATCAACACATCTCCAGAAACTCAGTGAATAGTATCCGGGCCTCTACAGGGGGCACACAAAAAATACCCATGTACAAAATGTAGGCATCAAAGCATACCACCTTAACTGTATGGTGCGATACAGGGGGTAAAGTTAAGCCGACAATCCAAATTCATATAACATGTAGGGCAATACAGGTGATGTAGAATGTATAATTGTAGCATGCATGTTCCTGATTTGACATATTTGCATCATTAGCATTCATTTTGATCAATAGAAAAATGGGGTAAGTATAATGGACAATCTGAATTCCCATAATGTGTGGGGAGATATGGGGGAAGTGAAGTACGCTCAAAACTTCATGTGTTAAATTCCAAATCAATGTAGAAAGTAAGCCCAAAGATTTATTCAGAAAGTATGCCTCGTATGACTCAAAGTATAAAACTGATATTGCATTGTCTCCTGAAAAAAATTTAAGGGCAACTCTTAGAAACCAGAGGTTTTATGCGTGTACAAAAAATATGTTCCAAATAGGTGGAAGTTGTGTCCCGAAACAATACAAAACAAGTCCCGAAAACAATGCTTATATATAGAGAATCAACAAAAAACGTGTCCCGAATAAGTAAAAATCGTGTCCTGGATAAGTAAACATGGTGTCCCAAATGAGCAGAAACCCAGTTTTAATGCATAAAAGCATCATACCGTAAAACGGCGAACCCCTAGACCCTCTGGGTTTTACTCGTTTTTACTTCAATTTTACAAATATTTTACGTTTTTGCATGTAAAGCCTTTAATTCGCGGGACCACAGAGATTCGACCCTTTGGAACCTTTGGTTTTATGGGTTTACTCTTTTTTTTACAGAATTTTAACAAAAATTTTTGTTATTGCACCTGTAGAAATCTCAAATGAATTGTACAATTTTTGCACATTTGATAATATGCGCAGGGTTTTTTCCCTCGTTTTTGCCCTTAACCTGTTTTTATAAATAAAAATGTACAATATTCAAAATTTACATGCACTTTTCACTCTGAATTGCTGAACAAATGAAATTAGATTGAAGAACGTTCTGTTGAAGTTCTTTAAACTCATTGAATCGAAGGTAGTGCAAAACATCTGCACTTAGGGACATGTGCCTGAAGATCAGTAGACATCACTCACGCAGCTTTACCAACTTCAGGCATAGTCATCGTGATAGAACAGTGTTGTATTCCCTTCATGTCATCTCAGATGGCTAGCTTTAAGGACAATCAGTTATTGTCATTGACTGTTATATAGCAAGAATCACAGGTTTTCTTCACTTCTGATTTGGTGTACAAATCAAGAAAATCGTCCATAAAATCCTTGGAGTCAGTAACAGTCGGCAACAATTGGCAATAATCTTATAGAAAAGGCGACTGTTGGAAACAGAAATCCTAGCATTTTTCATTTCTGAATTGGTAGAACTGGGAACAGTTGCCCACAAAATTCGCTCAGAATCGGCAACAATCAGTGACAATCAGCAACTGTTGGTGCAAAAATTCTAGATTTTTTTCACTTCTGAATCTGGCTTAACACAACTCACAACAAAAGTAGAACGACTTTTGCAATAGAACCCTTTGAAGTGAACTGGCAGGAGTTGACCCTCCGACATACATGTTGAATGACAAATGAATTTTTTTTACTTCCCAGCCTTCTGCTGGAGATAAATAGTAAGTTTTTAAGAAACATTATAAATCATATTTATCTCACTATGTTGTTATGTCTTTGTGTTCTTCTCCTCCCTTTTCTTCTTCTTGTTCCTGATCTTGGGGCTGATTTTTCTTCGGTTCACTTTCCAAGCCACCATATTCGTAATTCATTGGATCTTGAAGTTGTTGCTGCGCCAGTTTTTGCAATAACAGCTGTAAAAATCGTCAGTTATATGTGGTTGAGCAAAAATATACTCAATTTATGTCCAAATAATCGACGCAAAGAGGTGGCAGGCAAACATTTATTCAAAAATTATGAGATGCTCTTTGAATCTGCTAAATAAATTTTTCCTTCATATGATATAGACACTGGGGTTATGACACTTTTGGACTTTTTAAGAGTATAGAAAGGTATTTCCTGATCTCTAGTGAAACTGTGTTTGCCAAGAGTTTGGCCCTTGCATCAATGATTCAAAAATTAGTATTTTATGGAGGCATTAGTTGTATAAAGAATCAATCTGGTATTTTTCACGGTCCTGTAAGAAAAATTCATAATTTTAAAGAAAACTTACTCTCCTTCGAGCTCTGGCTTGCGTTCGAGCAAATGTACACACGAAATATTCCATGCTTTTCAACATTTTTTGAAATTTGCACATCAATCCGCACTCTTGGGCGAATATAGGGCGTAAGTCGAGCATTTCATCGTCGTCTGCCCTTCCAAGCCTTTTAATATCATCTTCAACGCCCCATGTCGTCCTTTTGACTCTCTTCAGACCGAAAGATGGCATCTCCATGGCCATCAAAGCCATAATTGCGAAAAAGTAAAATTTTAAACCGACCATGATTGTGATTTTGTTCAAAAATCGAATATCGTCTAAATATACCTAAACAAGCTGGAAGAAAAATTTGAATTTAAAAAATATGGTTCACTCATTTATTATACATAACAATTCAGGGGCATTACAGATACAAATTCGCATATGTATTTTTCAGAATATGTAATATGGAATATGAAAATCTGCGGCCCCAATGATGCATCATGATATGGAATGTGATCTTTTCACCAAACACAATGAATATTTAATATATTCATTTTTAAGAATTACTATTCAGTATAGTAAGAGATGACATGAACAGATAACCACGACAGTTCTATGAAGTGTACTCTGATTGCCCAGGTTGACCACTGTTAGTTTACCAGCAAGCTAATAAGCATGAAATCGCCATGAGTCTCCCCAAAAATGTGCTACGACCCAAATTTGGAGAAGTCAGGTGCACACATATTTTTGGGTGTCGCTTTTCTCTGAAATTAAACCCACATGCAAAACATATGTTCATTATACAGATCAAGAAAAAGCACAGTTGTGACATTCCAAACTGCAAGAATTACAATCATGGGAATGAAGGAGTTTTCATTTAGAATGTATAGATGAAGAGTTTATCAAAGCAGATGAATACAGCTTAAAATTTTGTAGTAACAAAAAAAGTTGAATAGTTTAACAGTTTTTTGGATTTCTGTCAACAGTTCTCCCGATATTTTAGAAAAGCTAGTGCTGGTGTACGTCAAAAGATACAGAAAAATAGGGAAAATTTTTTTCATGTTATGCAGTGGAAAATAGGTGCATGGATAAACAACAAGTCAACCTCAGTAATTAAATTTCAGTTTAATCACTTAAGTTAGAAATGTAAAATACTTCAAAAAACTTGTATGTTGTATTCTTTCTTCTGAAGAACACTCTTTTTTGAAATTACAATCTCACTGAACAACACATATATAAGAATGTTACTGCAGCAAATACCATGTTTATTAGAATTAGGGGGCAACCTAAAAAAAATGTCTTCCTCTAATAAACGGCATACCTTTCACCCTATAAAAAAATTAATTGTGCCCTTTGTTAATTATTAGAAGTCGCCGTTCATTAGAATAATTAGTACCCTTAATCTAAACTTCATATGTGCTTTTTATTAGAGGGAAAACGTGTTTATTTTGAAGTTCATTAGGATTGCAGTTGTTTGCAGTGTTTTCTTTTGATTTTGTGCAAAGTTTTTGTGAAATTCAGTTTTCAAATGATTCCGTTACAAGTCATGGAAATAGAACGAAGTACAGTTTGGATTTCAAGCTAAAAACTAATGCAGCAGCAGAAAAAAAGGAAAACATCCAGTTGCTGGCCGCCTCAAAATTAGTCAACCCAAGGTAAGTTTTTTCCAATTCTTTCTCTTTCGATTCGATTAGTTGTTTTTATTTTTCCTTTGTTTTCCTGTCATTACTTTTTTTTCTTCTTTCCTTTTTGTTTGTCTCCTTTTTCTTCCCTTGGTGTAGAGAGGTATGGTATTTTATCAGAAAATTTTGCAGATAAAAGAATGATTGTGCATCACTATGGCCACCATCAAACTGGAGCCGCCATCTCACTATAGCCACCATCTCACTATAGTTAATGTACCAGAATAGCCACCGAAATCTCACTAGAGCCACCACGATGCATAATAATGATCTCGCTACAGCCACCAGCGTTGCATATTCAAATGTACCATTACATCCAATGTCTATTTACAGACACTTTTTTAGTTTAATAAGTATAAACTGAAAAAATCAGATGCATCTGGTTGATGATGGCTCATCTGGTTCACCTTTCTACCAAATCAGAGCTTTGCTCAACTACTATGAGTCTGATGTCGTCCTCATAAACCACTGTTTTTACTCACAGGTTCGTGTACATCAGCTTTCAAATGGGGTAGCTCCAAGGCAGCGTGATCAGCGATATGCCAGGGTTGACGAAGACTTACAGGTCGCAAAAAGAAGATTCGAAAATGTTGGCCGTGCTATAATAAATGATCAGAATAATGATGAAATTGTTCTTGAAATCGGTCACTTTTTGCGTCGTGTGGCGCATTTGATGTGTTAACAGTTATTTTTGAAAAAATAGACGGATGATTAAAATATACGATGCACAAAATATTTGTTGTGCAGAAAAACAAGTAACTTTCTGCATTATCTGTTGAGTGACTCTTTCGAGACATTGGCTGTAGTGACACTTTTGGTATGTGACACTAGTGGCTGTAGCAAGATCATTATTATGCGTCGTGGTGGCTCTAGTAAGATTTTCGTGGCTATTCTGATACATTAGCTGTAGTGAGATGGTTGCTGTAATGATATGGTGGATATAGTGATACAGTGGATATACAGTGATTGTGGCCATAGTGAGACGGGCTCAAAAAAGAATGGCCCCAAAAAAAGTCGAAACTGGAAAATGCTGTGAGTGCAACAAAATCTTCAAAAAGATTGCAGCTTTGAGGCGGCAGCCGTCGAGTAAATGATGCTCAAATAAATTATCAACTAAAATTTGAAATTATTCAGATCAAAGATCAGCTGTAACCTGTAAGTGGGTGATGCAACGAGCCAAAACATTATTTGATGAAAAGGTTCAATGTATGGAGCAGTCAACAATTCATAATTTTTAAGCCAGTAGAAAATGGTTACAAAAGTTCCTCCTGTGAAATGACACATTCAGGTGATGGAATTGCCTCAAAATCTGATTTCCAAAATATCTGACTTTGTCATTTTTGTACGAAAATTACACTTGAAATATTATTAGATTTTCAGCTCAATTTTCGCTTGTGATGAAACTGTTTTTTGGTTGGATAGGCTGCCGGATTGAACTATTGAAATAAGTGGTGCTAAGCTCTTTCCGATCAAGACTACTGGACATGAGAAAATGCATATTTGTGTAATGCTTTGTGCCAAAGCCGATTGTTGAAACGTGCCAAATTTCCGCCTGCTTTGGAAAAGTCGTTTTCACAATTGAGCTTTAGTTACAATAGCTCAGGATTGAAAGTTTTTGTATAAGAATTAAGGCCAAACCTCGTTTCCAAGAAACCTTTCAATTTGAGATGCTTTTGGTTGCCACATTTCTAGTGAGGTAAAGCATATTTTACAACAGATATAGCTGTAATCTCATTTAGATGCACAGGTTTCATTGCCATCTGGATGCACAGGTTCGATTCAACTAGTCCACATCAGATGGAATAAACCATTCAACTCCCTCTTGAGCGAACAATATCTAAATTTATTAGCCCCAAGTTAGTTCACAAAATCAGGAAACGAGGAAGTTGCTCAGCTGGAAACTATTTTCCAATATATAAATAAAGCGTGGGAATCCTTATCTACCAAATGGATAGCCAAATCATTCAGGGCTTGCAGCATATACATAGCCTACATGAATGGAAGACGTTTATTAGTGGAAAAAAAGCTTGTGCAGTCAGAAATATCGATCCCAGAAATTAATCTCGATTATCATGGTCTTAAAGAAGAATATGGTGCAAATTTGATTAATTTATATTCTGATTTAAATCATTTAAATCAGATCAAACGTTACTTGTTCAGGTTTCATGGAAGAACAAAGAACAAGATTGGGTTGAAATGTGGTCTGATGGAGCGCAAAATTTTAAGAAATGGTGCGTTCAAATGGACGACGCCCTCTAATAAACAGGGCACCAAATAGGACCACAAAAAAGTAAATGGCGCACTGTTTTGTGGAATAATTGCGGTATAAAATTCAAAATCGCTTTTATTGTCGGATTTTCACTCAAGAAATAGTGGTGGTTCTTTTCAGTAGGATGACCTATGTGACCCGTCGTTTAGCAGAAATGACAGAAGAGCAGAATATTAAATTGTTCCGACATTTCACATTTGCAAAGATTTCAACAAAAACTCTATCAGCGCATTCAGTACAACCAGCTAATATCGAAAAAGTGCTTCATGTGATGGAATGCTGTTGTGTTGTAACAACCTTTGAACTTTTCAGAAATTTACAAATGTGTACACATCAGCAACTAATATACTCAATTTATTTTGAAAATATGAATTCAATGATCAATGTTTTGGCGAAAACGACCTTACCAAAAATAAGGAAATCAACCTTGAAAATCCTAAAATGATCAAAATGGGTGATTATCGGGGAGTCTATATCATGGAGGAAAGATTTATTGAATAGAGTCAACAACATTTCCAGATCGGCTGCAACTGCATAAAAGTTTGATTGCAACCGCACTACATTAACCATTGCAAAATGAATAAAAGCTGGAGGTCGATGCAAAAGTGACCTATGCATTATTGCAGTTTTCAAGATGGTAATTGCAACAATGGTTACTGAGATCACAGAATGGCTACTTTTGCATGGCTTTGTTTTGTATAGTGGTTGTCATACATGCACAGCATAGAAATTCTGCGGGGGGTCAGCAAGGACAGGGGGTGGAATACAATTTTTTTTTTGTTCCTAATAACGAAAAAAGATTTTCGATAGGTCTTGTAATATCCAAGCAGCATATTCTTTATTTTATATTAGTCGGATATGGGAAATTATTGGCCAATACTGCACTTTTTAAAGTTTTAATGTTACTTTCTTGGACTTCAAGTATGCTTTATTTAGAAAAATTGTTCAACTACAGCATCATTCCTATTTTTATGATGACTTTCTCTTCTCACTTGCTCATTTTCCTTTGTCATCTTCTGGATCATTGCTGGGGTGGTCAAATCTGCTGGGGGTCAGCAAGAATCTGCTGAGGGTCAATCAAAGTGTGCTGGGAGTCAAACCCCCCAAACCCCTTCCCCCACGTGCATGTATGGTGATTATTACCCCCAATTACTAATCTAGAGATTTCCCCTCGAGGTTCCTTATGTTACTCAAGATTGATTTTTCTGGTAGTTCGCAGCTTTTTACCCTTACAGGGTATTGGGGTTACTGTAGGTGCACATGTTTGACATCTAGCATCGGTGCTTAGGTGGTGAAATGCAGCGAAAAGTGATGGAAATACCAAATTTACAAAGATTTATGTTGCCACTTTTTTGCGAGTATTTGGTTATTTTTCAATATGTGTTTTTGATAAGAAACTTATGTGTCGCCATCAATATTATAAAATGCACATATTATTTCTTTTATTGACACGGTCCTATTGATTTACCAATACAAGCTGAAGACAGTAAATTGTATTGTTTCGTGAGTGCAGGGGAATTTCAGTTGGATTAGGGAACTGGAGATGAGGGTAGGAACTTCTTTGTCAGAAGTCACAGTGTTCTGCCTGAGACTTAGAGAGTTTCCTGGTGAGATATTTGTGCATCCTGACAGAGTTTGGAAGTGTTTGTGTATTGTTAGCCTGTGGTTGAACTGTTCCCACTTCCGGACACGTAGCTAAGGAGGGGACAGGGGGGGATCGGTCCCTCCCAAATTTTATTTTAGACAAGACTGATCAGTAAATACATCTTGTTACAGTAAGTTAATTAAAAAGACTGAACTTACTGCAAGAAGTTGCGCAATGCAAGCTAATCTGAAATCGTTTGTGATGCTATGCTTTTCCCAATATGCTCGAATGCATGAAAAATGCTTTAACAATTCCGACTTCTACAGCTGGTTGCGAACGGTCTTTCTAAGGTTTAAAATTGGTTACAATTTTTTTGGGGAACAAAATGACGGATAGTCACACCAGTGACTTAGGTGTCTTGTAGATTAACAATCAATGATGCAAAATTCTTGAAAATTCGAGAATAATTGATCTTTTTGCAATGAAAACTAATACTTCGCTTCACCTCATTCCAGATAATTTACTTTTTTATGTGCATTTAGTTCCAGTTTTGCAATAAACGCTGTCGAAAAACTATTGTGATAAATCAACATCTCAATTGTGGAAAAATTTCGGTTAACAGTTTCCTTTGCTAAGTATGACTAATACAGTGTGTTCTTCACAATTTGCTATGTATACTTAGAAAAAATTGGCCCCAAAATTAGTAGATCCAGCTACGTGCCTGCCCACTTCCTTTGAAGAAATCCAAACGTCAGTCTTATCTTGCCGAACCCACGGCAGCTTAACAAGGGTAAAATTGTGCAGGCAAGCTTCGAATGCTTCTTTCCAGCATCCACTCAGCCCAGTGAGCCTCTTGGCATTAGGGGGGCCGAAAATGAGGAGACGGGCCTATTCTACTTCTGAACAAGTTTTGCATGTTGAGCAGAAGCTGTTCTGTGGAATGTGGCATCCGCAAGGTGGCAAAAGGCACCCAAAAAGTGCCTCTCATATAAGATGGGAACTTATCTAACCATATGATCCTGTAAAGTCTGCCTTTCTGGCTATCAGAAAGTAGACATAGATGTACCTGCAAAATTTAAGAAAAAAATTCTATCTTATTTATGAAAAGTTTAGTGTAAAGATGGCTCACAAGAAAAAACATTGGTGTAGCATTGTTGTAAGCTATCCAACACGCTATGGATTCTGAAGGTTCAGAATTTACACCAGATTGATGTATTTAAATTTACTGTAAATATCAAACCACAAACTATTATATTATTTTCAAACATTATGAGTCTATTATATCCTGCATTTCTTTTCTCCTCTGTTCAACTATGCTCAAAGTTTTTGCTTTCTTCGGCTTTTTGGTTTTCTTGGTCCCAAAATGCGCCTCCCTTTCTTCGGGTGACATGGTTTTATACGTCCAACTTGGCCGTCTATTATCCGCTGTAAGGTAGTCCGTCAGCCCATAACCACGGGTCGTAAACCTTCCTTTATACTGGCCTCTGACATTTTTGAACAGGTCGTCGTCCCAACCTTCGTTGGGATCGGGCGCCTCGGTCGTCGTTTTCCTCCAGCGCATGGTGTGGTATCTCGGTCGTTCATCCGGATAAACTACTGTGAAAGTGTGAGGCCTACTGGTCGACTTTCTGTTGAACGGACTGATGGCATGAGCAACCTTAAAGATGCAGAAAGGTGTCCTTGTGGACTATATATTTTTCAAAAACGAAATTTTTGGGGGAAAAATGCACATTGCTACTGTAATCGAAGGGACTATAATATTCATGATAGGACTTATTGATCAAAGAAAACGTTTCGAACATCAGGAAATAGTTCGAATCTTGAAGTATTCTATCATAGTCAATAATCAACAACAATCTTCTGGTGTTTCTAACCAAGTGTATTGTGAAAACTTTTGGAGGTAGATGGTTCAGGCACCTCCTCGAAAGATTCTCCACTCCACCCAGAAAGAGACTATTATTTTAAAATTTTTTCTTCAGGAACTCGAGTAATCGGTCTTGAATACTGTTTCTTTTTCCATAGAATGCTTCTTGACTCAATAATGATCAGAATCATTACTGTTGTCAAAATCGTGACCGGACATTAGAGCATGGGACAATAGAGTGCAGACATTAGAGCGCAGATATTAGAGCACAGGGACATTAGAGTGCAGAGACATCAGAGCGCAGGACAATAGAGCGCAGGACAATAGAGCATGGACGTTAGAGAGCAGACATTAGATCGCGGACATTAGAGCGCAGGACAATCAAGCGCAGACATTAGAGCGCAGGACAATAGAGTGCAGGACAATAGGGCGCAGGGACATTAAAGTGCAGGACAATAGAGCGCATGGACATTAGAGCGCAGGACAATAGAGCATGGACGTTAGAGAGCAGACATTAGATCGTGGACATTAGAGCACAGGACGATCAAGCGCAGACATTAGAGCACAGGACAATAGAGTGCAAGACAATAGGGCGCAGGGACATTAAAGTGCAGGACAATAGAGCGCATGGACATTAGAGCGCAGGACAATAGAGCATGGACGTTAGAGAGCAGACATTAGATCGTGGACATTAGAGCACAGGACGATCAAGCGCAGACATTAGAGCACAGGACAATAGAGTGCAAGACAATAGGGCGCAGGGACATTAAAGTGCAGGACAATAGAGCACATGGACATTAGAGCGCAGGACAATAGAGCATGGACGTTAGAGAGCAGACATTAGAGTGCAGACATTAGAGCACAGGGAAATTAGAGTGCAGAGACATCAGAGCGCAGGACAATAGGGCTCAGGACAATAGAGCGCAGGGACATTAGAGCGCAAGACAATAGAGCACAGGGACATTAGAGTGCAGGAAAATAGAGCACGGACGTTAGAGAGCAGACATTAGAGTGCAGACATTAGAGCACAGAGACATCAGTGCGCAGGACAATAGAGCGCAAGACAATAGAGCGCATGGACATTAGAGCCCAGGACAATAGAGCGCAGGGACATTAGAGCCCAGATATTAGAGCGCAGGACAATT
Source organism: Romanomermis culicivorax (assembly GCA_963922205.1). Lineage (NCBI taxonomy): Eukaryota > Metazoa > Nematoda > Enoplea > Mermithida > Mermithidae > Romanomermis > Romanomermis culicivorax. Next base: position 2,570,592 of record CAWUHX010000004.1, on the reverse strand, counting down.
GAGAGCAAACATTAGAGGGCAGGGACCTTAGAGCGCAGGACAATAGAGCTCAGGGACATTAGAGCGCAGGGACATTAGAGTGCAGGACAATAGAGCATGGACGTTAGAGAGCAGACATTAGAGCACAGACATTAGAGTGTAGGACAATCGAGAGCAGACATTAGAGGGCAGGGACATTAGAGCGCAGAGACATCAGGGCGCAGGACAATAGAGTGCAAGACAATAGAGTGCAGGGAGATTAGAGCGCAGGACAATAGGGCAAAGGGACATTAGAGCGCAGGACAATAGAGGGCAGGGACATTAGAGCCCAGATATTAGAGCGCAGGACAATTGAGAGCAGACATTAGAGTGCAGGGACCTTAGAGCGCAGGACAATAGAGCTCAGGGACATTAGAGCGCAGGGACATTAGAGTGCAGGACAATAGAGCATGGACGTTAGAGAGCAGACATTAGAGCACAGACATTAGAGCGTAGGACAATTGAGAGCAGACATTAGAGCGCAGGACAATAGGGCACAGGGACATTAGAGCGCAGGACAATGGAGCGCAGGGACATAAGAGCACAGGTCAATAGAGCACGGGCGTTAGAGAGCACACATTAGAGCGCGGACATTAGAGCGCAGGACAATAGAGCACAGGGACATTAGAGCTCGGACACTGGAGCGCGGACATTAGAGCGCAGACAATAGGGCGCAGGACAATAGAGCACAAGGACAATAGAACACAGGGACAATAGACCGCATTTACTGGTTCGAAAAAATTTTAAAAAACTTTCCATGATCTGCAATGAACGCGAATTTTAAATTGCTTTTGAACATGAAAAAAGAATAATGAGCAAGCAGCTTTATTTCAAAAGCTGACAAAAAATTGTGTGTGTGTGTGATTCTGAATGCGAGTTAGAAATTCAAGATGAATTCGAAAATAACAAAATTAAACAATTTTATTCGAAAGTTCAAAGGTCAAATATCTGCGATTTTTTCGCAACTTTTGACAAAGCACTCCATGGTGGAAAAATGCTTTGGCTTTGACCTGAACTTCTTCAGAGACCCGAAAAAATTGAAGAAAGCCTTTTTGCGCTGAAATGTAGTTATTTTTCAATTATTTTATTTTCGTTTTTTATTTAGCTCTGATCTAATTTTTCTGTGCTCTTTTATCCTGCGCTTTAATGTCTCTGTGCACTACTGTCCATGCTCTATCCTCCTGCGCTCTAGTGTCCTTGCGCTCTATTGCGCCTATCCGTTATTGTCGTGCGCTCTATTGTCTCAGCGGCCGACGCAAAAATTTTTTCGGGGGAGGGGCGGAAATTTTTTATTTACCATTTTTATATTTTTGTTAAATTATTTGCTTCGATATGCAAATGATTTCTTTCTTTTTTTTCTTAAAATTTTTTCTAAATAAGACAAAACGAAAAAAAGGCGAAACAATTGCGCAACTGGCAAGAAAATAGAGGATAGATGAATGAAGAAAAAATTCGAAAAAAGTTAATTTTGGCTAAAGTATTTAATTAAGTTTTGTAGATTTCTGATAATTTTCGTTTAACCATTATCTTGACAATTTTAATTTTTAGACCATGAGTTTAGGAGGCGCGCCCGCCCCCGCCCCCTTAACCGCTACTGTATTGTCTCTATTGTCCTGCGCTCTTATGTCTCTGCGCTCTAATGTCCCGCGCTCTAGTATCTCGGTACCGTAAAAATTGTTTACAGAAGGATTTTACTGCAGGATTTTTCATCAAAGGTCATTTGAGTTAGTCATAAAGTTTAAAGTCCTGTGTGACTCAAGGTTCAGGGACAAATTGTAGAAATATGAATTAGTACTTGCTTTTCTTTTTTATATTTTAGAAGCATTTCAGGAAAGTAGACTCTAGATCCGTCTAAAAATATAATCTGGAATGTCATCTGACCATTCCTGGCATAGTTTTGGTGAACTAAGTTCAATATATCTAAAAATTCTGCTAAACCCTTTCTTCATAAAAAATTGTCAAGTGGGTGAAACTTGTTAGCTTTTTTTTTGCTAAAAATCCTTCGACTAAGAGGTTTGCGAAAAGATTTTTATGGTGGTATTCATTTTTTAAGAAAATCGAAGATTTCTGGCCTGATGGATTTGAGAAATACAAGTTTGAACTCCACTTGTGAAGCCTAGTTTTTCTTCGGCCCATCTGTAGTGAGCCTTAGAATATTTCGAGTTGAAGATGCAAGAACCTTGAGTTTGGAGCTAAAAGTAAAATGTTACTCACTCTGCGTGGGATAGATTAGGGCCTGCTGGACACGGCCTGGCCTCTGCTCTTGCTGCCTTGTTCCAAGTGTGAGAAGTTAGTTTCTTACAGAATCAACTCTTACTCATTTCAGATTGAGAAATGTTCCAGCAGAATTTGAATTCTAAAACGGCAATTCCTCAATAAATGACCAGTGCTTACAGATACTTGAGTTTGCACTGTGAAGTCAAATTAGGTGAATTTACTTCACTTCAGATATGGAGAAAAAAATGCTCAGGCTTGGCTGAGTTGGCGATATGAGATGAGGTCTGTGGGCCAGCTATGGTACCTCAGCCTTATAGAGTTGAAGATATTCTTACGGTAGCTGTCATCCAGCATCTATGCGAAAATGAAAGACTGGGCATGAAGCCAGAATGAAAAGAGAAAACAGCGACTCTTCATTCATACGACCAGTATTTTACCTAATTTCTTCATTATTTTACTCTCATATTATAAGCACAATCGGGCACTGAAGAAAAACCACTGGATTTTTTAAGGGCGTTCCTTACCATACCAGACATCGAGTGAGGTTTCTTGTTTTATGTTGCAGCAGTCTATTCTCAAGTGAGCGTTTCCCAATCCAGCGAATTTCTAAATGAGCGCATTCCCAAATGAACGGATTCCCAAACGAGCGAATTCCCAATTGGGCTATTCCAAACGAGCGATAAAGAATGTGATAACACTTTCGTCACACTTCCCTTTATATTTTTTTGTATATTTATTTTTTCTTTCGTTCTGTGTGTTGCTTATGTTTTCCTTTATGTACGTTTTTGCATTTTTATCTTTTGCCGATTTTTTATTTTCTTTTTTCTTGTCATCTACTTTTTCATTTTTTACCCATGAAACAATACAAAACAAATTGTATTTTTTATAAGCATTGTCCCCAGATAATTCTCGTACAAATCGGCACGTTCCTATTTAATTTTATTCCTTGTGATTTTTTCTCCATTCTTACCTACTTTTCATCTTTGTTCTGTGCATTTACTTCTTCATCTTCCCCTTTTTCTATTCTTCTGATTCTTTTTTTATTTTTCACATTATTTCTTCTTTCTTGTCGAATTTTTCATGTTTTTTTCTTTTTTTGCCTTTCCACCTATATTCAGTTATTCTCGATGTCTTCATTTTTTTGACGTTTCCTTTTTTCTCGATGTTTTGTTTTTTTCAGCATTCTTTGTTTATATCTTTTACAAAGATTTTTACACTTACAACGATGAAAGACTCAAGCAATGCTGAACTGTACAAGAATTATACAGAAGACTATGGTTATTTGAAATGACACCTAGTAATATATTGTATCATGAGCAAAAAAAGACAAATTTAGATGGCAAGGCAGAAATTGAAATAAAGCACAGACAAAAGATGAAAACATGAAAACATACATAAAGGAAAACATAAGCAACAGACACAGAAAAGAAAAGAAAAAATACATACAAAGAAAAACATAAGGTGAAGAAGGAAAATATCAAGAAAGTTTATCACATTCTTGAACACTCGTTCGGAATCACACAATTGGGAATTCACTCGTTTGGAAGTTCGCTCACTTGGGCAGTGCTCACATGAAAACAGATGTTGCAGCCTGCAGTAAGTGACTTGGAGAAACCGTGCATGCATTGCCATTGCAAATTCGCATTTAGTTTGAGTTAGCCAATAACTTATGCGCTGGACTGAGCTAGAAAACTCCGTTGAGTGACCTACAATAATCTGTCATGCACAAGCAATAAGTCCCTTTGTTCGCTCAGGCATAGGCTTAGGCTTAGGCTTAGGCTTAGGCTTAGCCTTAGACTTAGGCTCAGGCTTAGGCTTAGGCTTAGGCTTAGGCTTAGGCTTAAGCTTAGGCTTAGGCTTAAGCTTAGGCTTAGGCTTAGGCTTAGGCTTAGGCTTAGGCTTAGACTTAGGCTTGGGCTTAGGGTTAGGCTTAGGCTTAGGCTTAGGCTTAGGCTTAGGCTTAGGCTTAGGCTTAGGCTTAGGCTTAGGCTTAGGCTTAGGTTTAGGCTTAGGATCAGGCTTATGTTTAGAGATGGACTTCGGCTTAGGCTCAGGAAATTGCTGATATCCTTTGGGCTAAGCACGAACTAAGCGTAACATGAGCGGAAATGCATATTTTTCACTCTAGTCACCTACAAGACTCACCCTGCGAACTCCACGCCACAATCTTCTGAAAAAACCCGGTTTTGTACATGCCGGACATGCCGTTGTTTCCGGTGTTATGAATGTATACCCTCTACGAGTGTACTGTTCGTGGTACTTAGTGAACAAATTCGTGGGTATTTTATATGGGGCGATGTATGGAGGTTCAGTTTCGACAACGGGTTCCGCTTTTTTTCCTCGAAACATGGTTTTCATTTTATCCATTAAACTGCTCCCAAATTTGCCCGGTCCTTCCGCCGATAGCATATCCACATCGTTGATAATCGACGTATCATTTTTGATTTTAATTTCTTGCGCATTTGCGAGGATTAATATAAAAACAGTGTAGGTGAATAATTTGATGGAAATCATAGAAAAAGGGAGCCAATCTTTGGCAAATGTCGAACAAGATTAATAAAAAAATATGGAATGCGTAAAACGAAAAAAATTTTCATTCTCATTTCTCGATGATTTATTCCATTGATTTTATCGTAATAAAACCTGGATGTAAAAAATTATTCTTTATCAAAGCTTTTCGAAACTGTGAAAAAATTTTTGGTTTATAGCCGAACTTTACAAGGATGAGTGAATTAGTTTTAACTTCTCACTCAAAAACTTTAGTTGCTGTTGTTTTCCATTTTTTGTGAAAAATGACAAGTTACCAACTAAAACTTCTTGGCTATAAAATTCTGGTTGGTGGGCTAGAGTGAAAAAGGCATGACAATTCTGGGCTATAATGTGGGACAAACTATTTGAGAGGCTAAACCTGCAACTAAATCTAGGGGCAAACCTTTGGCCAATTGATGAACTAACGTCATGGAAAAATCACAGCCCAAAATGGGTAGCAAAATAGGGGCTAAATCACAGGCTGTAGGACCCAAAAGAGGGACAAACTGGAGCTAAATGAATTCCTAGTTCTTGAAAAAAATTTCTGGGAAAAATGACGGAAAAAATTTCTGATTCTAGAATTTGAACTGAATAGAACAGTATTGTTCAAACAATGATCAAACAATGATGTGATAAAATCTGTTATTAACTCCATGAAATGTAAGAAAATCCTAAGAAAGCTAGCTTAAAAGGAAAGAAATGGAACCACTAGTAGAAAAATGCTAGCAAATAAGAGTATGTCACCTCACGCCAGCCTGATTAGGGACTGCTTGTGTTATATTTTTAAATATACCAGGGGTTAAGGGTCCCTCAGGCCGTTACCTGTCCCAGTCCATAAGTCAGAAAAGCAAACAGGATTGGCAGGAGAGATAGCCAGGGATTGACCTTAATGTACAGGCTTTCGATCAGCCGAGGCTAACCCCAAATGGACGAGATAAGTTACCCTTAATTGATAATTCGATTTAGGAGTAGAGTTTCACCTATTTATTTTCCAAACGGAAAATAAAAACAAACTTACGTATGCAAAATGAAGTTACACAATAACACTAGAATAATATCAAAATAGCCAATGGTGGCATGGTCAATGGAAAACTCCCGTGAAGACGAAAAACCAAGACAGGGCATGGGGGGCAGTGACTAATAATAGTGAAAAAAATGCACTGGCACGCCTACTGAATCTGAAACCTAAAACAATTTCTTTAGAATAGTCTGCTACGTTCGGTTGGGCATGTACCTACCGGCATCTTCAGAATCCACACAGAAATGTGAAATTAGCTGAAATCGCCGGAAAAACGCTGTAACACTTGAATCTAATTGGCTAATTTTGCTTGCATATCCACGTTGGACAGGCAGGGTATTGAGTGACAGTTTTCCTCAAATTGTTTTATTCCCATTATTTTCCACTTTTTGCAGATACTTTCCTTTCGAGTACAGTTATGTTTCGTTCAATGTGGAATCAGTGATACGGGATTCATTTTTTACTCAAACTACCATAGTGACTCAGATGGTATCACTTGGTTCACTTTAGTTATTTGACGCCACATGTGCAACAAAAGCCCAGTGATGGGCACGCGGGGTGCAATGCAGATTTCGGTTTCTGGGCTTACAGTCATGATTCTGATTCCTTGCACGTTGACGAGGATTGAAAATCGTAGAAAAGGTGTTAATTCATGTTAAATTTCAAAACAGGCTAATAAAATACCCGTTTATTATGTAATATCAATGGAATGTTTATAATATATTTACGATGATTTATTCCATAAATTTCAACTCATTGACATGCAGTCGTTGAAAAATTTTAGTTCCCTAAAATTTTGAGAAAAAAAAATTTATGGTTGTGAACTGAAGTTAATAGCGTTTCGATACCGACTCGTTTTTACGCAATTTCAGATGATTCGCTATCCAAATTAATCAGTAAATTATTTGTTTCCTTTATTTGGAATGCATCTAATATTAAATGAGGAAGTAATGTAGAATTCTGTACCAGAAAATCTTATTTTAATACATTTGAGCACCGTCTGCTGTACATTACTGCATGATGTGTCTATAATAGAAAAGAGTAGTTGCATCCCGGACTTTTTTTTGGGAGCATTGTTAGGGCCGAATGATGAAAGCTGGACTAAGGTCCATAAATGTAACTTAATTGGAGGGAGTGCTATAGGAACCCTCCCGAGAAGAAATCGGCGGCCATATGGCTAGCCATTTAGCGACCCCTCCTGGGTTTTCCAATCCTATGGATAGCCACATGAAAGGCATAGGGCCCCTTTGGTTGGAAAAATACTGAGAAATGTAAATTTTTTTAATAAAAAATGTCAATTTTAGAACAAAAAATGGTCAAGTGCATTTTTACAGTTGTTTTAGACAAAAATTACTATTTTTTTAAACGTTTTTCAGACTATTTTGGCGAAAAAATCTAAAATTTTCGCCTTCAGAGACCCTTACACCCAATATTTTTAGAATCAGTGACACCCGGCCTCAAAAGTCGCCTACTCCCTTCCTAGACCTTAGGGTCCCGTTACATGTATTCTAATGACCAATTGTGCGCTAAAGTGTATAAAAAGAACCGGCAGAGGGAATTGAAGGCTATTTGGCAAGCTAAACATGGGGCGAAATGCCGGCCAAATGATGGCCTAAAGTCTGGTCGAAATCGTGGGCCAAAAATCAGGGCGAAATTGATGATAAATGGCAGGCTAAATCGGGGAGGGGGCGAAATGCACAACAAACTTGAGCTAAATGGCAGGCTTAACAGAGGATAGCCTGCTGCTGTATAATGGAAGGTGGGCTGGCTAAATATGACTGATATAGTTTTCCATTGACTATACTCCATTCATTTGAAAATTATTTATGTGGCGAGCCGGCAGCCAAACTTGTATTCAAGTTTATGGAACGCTCGTTGAATCTAATCAATACATTTTTCTTTATGATATGAGGTCCTCGATGATCAGTCTTTTCAATTATTTATCAAAATTGATTTCATTATCATGATCTTTAGTAAAGCTGCGTTTGCCGAAACTTCACCCTCTGCATCTATCATTTGAAAACAAACGGAGTATAGCACATTAAACCAACAGCAATACTACATTAAATCCAACAATGCAAGTAAAGCTGTTCATGCCTTCAATACAAATAAATTGGGTATTATTGGAGTTCTGATCATCACCAAGTTAACCTGACATATTTTTGTCGTATCTCCAAATTCACGTGAACGGCACGTCAGAAAAATAATGTTCAGTGAAGGGTTCCAACCCTCGACCTTGGTCATACAAAGCGGATGCACCACCAACCATGCTAACAGAGCTGCATGGATGTTTGAGAAATTGTGGTTGTAGTGGTGGTGGTGAGTGCAGGGAATGCAGTGTAATGAACAGCCAGATGCACCACTACAACATGTTAGGCTGCTGTGGGTTGAAGATGATGTAACTGGCCTTTGGGTTTAGACAAAGGAAGTATCAACAGTTCTGACCACAGGCTAACAAAAACAATAAACTAAGAACTCTCTCAGACGTTTCACCAGATACTCGCCAGAACTTTCACCAAACCTCAGGCAGACCACCTTGGCATGTACCTCAGGAGATCCTACCCAAGTCTCCAATCCTAAACTTATGAGAGCCTCCACTACGCTCACAAAACAAAACAATTACCGGCTCAATTTGTATTGGATGACGACGAGCAATGCCAAAAAATAACAATAATAAAAAATATTATAATTAAAGGCGATGGCGGCGACGCTCCAAAACATAATAATATTTAACACTGATAAATAAACATAAAAAACGCGAAACAGTGGCCGCATCTTTCTATGCAAATATTTTCTTTTTTGGCCACTTTTTGCCACGTCCAACCGCCTGGGCACTGACGCCAGAAGCTGAACACATGCACCTGAGGCGACCCCAACAAACACTCATCCCCCCAAAGGAGGAAAGGCCCTGGATGGTCATCAATATCATATGCCCAAATCTGCATGGCTGGCACGTCAGAAAAATGATGCTCAGTTTGGAACTGGAACCCTCGACATCCTGCATACATGACAGATGCACTACCAACTGCTCTTACCAAGCCAAATAGATGGTTTGAAAATTATGATTGTAGTGGTGCCGCTGAGTGTGGGGTGTGTCCGATAATCAGCAGCTGAACACATTACAACAACGCCCTCCCCCTTCGAGGATTAAGGGCCCTGAACAGCCATCAATATTGTATGCCCAAATCCAGGTGGCGGGCGCGTCAGAAAAAATGCTCTCTGAAGGGCTTGAACCATCGACCTTTTGCACACAAGATAGACGCGCTACCAACAGGGCTAAACTAAGCCACATGGATGTTTAGGAAATTTTAAGTGGTGGGTGTGGGGCATGTGGCGTAATGAACTGCAGGTCGCATAACTACAACATATGGAGAGGATTCGGCGACTTTTTTCGGCTAGAGGTCACTGATTCGCCAAAAATTTTTTTTCTGGGTGGTCTCTCTGCAGGGAAAAAATCAATTTTTTCTCAATAAATATACCAAGAACGTTTAAAAAAATTGTAATTTTTGTCTAAGAAACCATAAAAAATGTATTCATGGCACTTAGTGCTGACAAAATTTGTTTTTGAAAGCATTTTTTGTTTAAATATTGGCATTTTTGATTACTTTTTCTGAACAAATGTACATATTTTGGTACCTGTGACTACCATATGACTAGCCATTGCATTGGAAAATACTGGGAAAATCGCCCAATGGTTAGCCATATGGCCAACGAAGACAAATCCCAGACTAAATGCTGAGCTGAATAAGAATGTTGTCAGCCCACCATTCAGTCCTAGCCTGTCTTTGGCCTGCCGTATTTATTCATAAGCCTTTTTCTGTATTCCTATTCATGTCTTTTTTCAAACGGTTTTCTTTATGATTTCATTTTTCTCTACCTCATGTCTCTTTTCCTGCGATCCAAATAATTTTTAAATTTTGTTTTCCAATACTCGACGGTAATTCTCTACGGGATAGTTTATTGTGTTTTGTTTCCCACTTTTCTTTTTTTGTATTTTGTGTGTTTTTTAGGTTTTTATTCCATTTTGCTTTCTATTTTTCGTTTCTATTCTGCATGCAACCTCGACTGCCGTTTAACTACATTCTAGCATCTATGCCAATTTTCATTGCTGACCACTAATTCAAGGCCTTCCAAATGACAGTTTTATTTTAAACTTTCCTTCTCACGTGTATCGACTTGCATTTTTCTATCCATGCAGATGACTATGTATTTTCTACTGACATTGGTTGCTTGCCATATACTTATCCTCGCCTGCATCGAGACTGCATCCAATGAGGGAAAAATGGACAATAATTTATTGCCAGCTAAAAGACTCCACGGAGGAATTAGAAAAGGCATTGTTGATTTGATTTGGTGGAAGACGACGGTTAGAACGACTCATTTAATACGGCCAATGGATTCAGGCTTATACCCTATGGTTCGAAAGCAAATTCAGTACTATAGGGAGCTGGGTACAACGAAGGCATGCCCTGAGTGTCGTCCATCGAAATTTCGACAGGGTGTCAGTGTGATGGGACGATTATGGGGAGGTGTCAAAAAAGTGAGTTCGTCCACTGCATGAGTTAATCTTCAATAATAATCTCGAAAAAACCTTTTTGATGAGCTACTATCATTTCTTTGCTAATTGGCCATATAGAATAAAGAAAAGTTTGTTCTTGTGTAACTTTCACAATTTTCCCTATTGTGTGCATTGCAGAAGAAAAAAATAAACAATAATGCATGCATTTTTTGCATTTCAAAAGTAAGTATAGTGACCATGGAAAACTGTGGCAATATCTACAAAGTGATGCTATCACAATATTGTACCTGTTTTCTAATTGTAGTTGTCTGTTATATGAAACTCAGCTTCTGTTTTCTCTGAGTCTATCTCTTGCCAGGAGACTTTTTCAGCTGGTCAGGAAGTTATCCTTTTTCCAAAAGTTCGATTATGCATTACACTGCGCGATAATAAATTAGAAATCATTCACATATAAAAATGAATTGCATGGGCCACTTTCATGGACATAGTAGTATTATTAATTTAGTAGAAAAACTCAAATTCGTAGAGTTTTGTTTAGTGGTACTGACAAGTTTACAACATTCCAACTTTTCTGTTTTTTAGTTTTTTAATTGCATCCCAGATGTTTCAGTCTGGCTATGTTGGATGATCCATCTTTTCAATAGCTCTACAAAATTTTCGAGCATCAAAAACAAAATCAGAATTTCTAAAAAGTTAACGGTGTGTCATAAAAATTTTCTAATTTCAGTAGCTATTCTTCAGATTTGTAAATTTTCAAGTGAATATACATAGCCCTCGGAGAAACATAAGTATTACAATCATAATGCAAAAATATCATCAAGTATCATTAAATCTTCAATAAAAGAGCAGGTGGTGTTAAAAAATGATCTATATAACAAAAGCAATCAGTAGGTGAGCTGTGCACCTGGACACTGCTATCAATTTATTAGTCCAGGTACAATAGAACCTAAACAGAAGATCTCAAATGAATATGTTTTCCCAATTAAAAAAATTCAGGACATAAGCAAATATTCAGTTGAGAAATGATACATTTCTTAGTCTAGATTATTATGTATACTCAAAAATTTCAGAACATTTCAAGATTTTCAGCATTGTGAGAATATGTTTCTTTGAATTGTGAATTTTTCCATGATACTCACTGTGCAAAGCCAGCCAAAATATATAAGAAATATCAGATTTTTCAATGCACGATGGATAATTCAGAATTCTCAGAAAATGTAGGTTCAAACATTTTATGAAACACATAAATTTTTAATTGATAGATATGATTTTCTTCTTTTTATTCCAATATTTTGATTGGAAGGGCTCATTTTTCCCTTGAAAACTCGTGGTGCTTAGGCATGAAATTTTAAGCTTCACATGTTTTGAATTCATATAATCTCAGAACAATGGTAGGATTTTCAATCAAAGTCTGTCTCTGCGTTCTTTGAGCTATAGTAGAAATGAATTCTTCAGTCTTGGTTGATCGGGTTGTTTGCCACAAGGGTACACTATTCTGCAGATATCAGCCTGATTAAGGTGAACACTTATCATTGTATTCAAAGTGAGAAATGTAGGGGTAATAAAAGCAGCAAAATTTATTATTTAATTCTCATAGAGAATCCCTTTTTCAGTTCATTTACAAGTACCAGTAGAATTTTGTTCGTACAAGTTATTTTCATTTATACAAGTGACAAGCCCATCTAAAGTTTTCGTTTTAATGGGAGATGTCTTATACTACAATATTTAAACATAAGAGAGCATCATTTTTGTATTGTAGAAAAGCAAAAAAAAATTCAAATTGGTTCTTTATCATGGGTTTACGACAATTGAGGGAAAGAAATGATAATAAGATGTAGGCAAGCTGGATAAATGCCACATTGTGATGATAATCATAAAAAATAAATAGTAGCCCTTGGCAAAGTGCATGGAAAAAAATATTTGTGCAAAACTGACCATTTCAATCATTTCCAGCAGGCTCCTAACCAGATGAGTCAACATTTATTGAACTTCCAAGGTCATAAAGAATTGATTCTGTCAAAAAAGTAGTTTTGCAATATTTTGACCAATTTCACTCTATGTCAGCCTGAGGCTATGCTGAAAAGAACAATATGAAGACTGCTCAATACCATTGTTGCATCTGGCTGTGTTGAACTTGAATATAAGAACTAGGTATTTCTGAAGAACTACTTCAAGAAATTCCTGATGTAGATAAGTAATGTCAGTTGATCAAAGTGATTCTATAGAAATTGGGAACTTCAATCCTCTCCAACATTTCCAACCATTGTAAGCACTACTGAAAATTCATAAAACTTTCATGTTCACTAAATCTACTGTAGTCTTCTGGTTTTAAACTTTATGATACAACCTACTGTCTGTAATTGCAACAAGTAAGTAGCCTGTCAGATAATAAAATATTTCTAGTGGAGAACTATTTCCATAGTCTTAAGTTTTTTATGTACACTGTAGTGCTTATTTTTTCTTTTGACATCTTTTCAAGTTTTACTGGCATCATGTTACTTTTTTCATAATTTTCCCCAAATTGTGGTATTCATTCAATTGTACTGTCATTGTTTCACTCGATTATCTTTGACACGATGTTTAGATCCCATGGATAACTGCAGCCAAGTTATCAGATGGTAAATGATTTTTTCAAACTGCAAAAAATCTGAAGTAGTGGGAATGAGTCCTCCACATTGTCACATATGGTCAGGAGTAGTAGAAGATACAGTTCCACATTGTTATTAAGAAACTTGGTGTGTCAGAGTTTTATGTGAAGCTTAGATAAACTTGTATTCATTATTATCTTGAGAATGTGATTTAGCCCTAAATAGTTTCACTCCTCTTAGATTTAGAAACTGTACAATTTTTCAGGCTGCCAAAAGGATATGGCCAGAAAGACTGATGCGCAAATTTCGCCGAACCACGCCCAAACACTACACTCCTTTTGATTATGTCCCCTGGAGTCCTCCTTGGAAGTAATCAAATAAGTAAAAGGGTAATCTGCCCTTTTAAGTCATGAAGATGGCAAAAGAATCCAAAAGAATCCATTGATAAATCCTGGATTATTGCATTGGTAAATCTTGGATTCTAGAAAATATAGAGCTTCTGTAATTGAAGTTCATATGGTGAGATGTAGAAAGTATGACAATCATCTAACATGTAAAAGTTCACTTTAGTGTGGAGTACTACAAAATATTAATGTTCCCAAGTTCATACGAATGGTGAAAAAATGTAACAGATATTGCAGAATTGTAGAATGATTAGTTGTTGCATAAATAGAGAAGAGGAAAGAATAAGGAGGGAGGAGCACAGAAGATACATGTTTTTATTTGGAGCAGTACAAGATTCAAAGTAAGAGAGTAAGGTGAAATAAAAAGGGGGAGAAAGGGTAGAACAGAAATCAAATGAAAGAACTAAAACCAAAGTAGGCAAATGAAGGTGATGGCGGACAAGGTTTAACATTTTTTCTAACTTTGTATTTCTAGATACAACAAATTAAGTACCATAAGTATATAATGTGGGGGCACCATCTCTAATGTTGAGAGATGCCACTGCGGCCACCACAACTACGAGTTGTTGCAATTTGAGCACACCTTTACCTTTGCTCAGTTGCCTCGCTTGGTTAGAATATGTTGATTTTTTTGTTAATCTAAGGTTGCACAAGCAATTCCAGTGACTGATGGTTTTCTTCATGACTTCATATCATCATGAAAGTGATTTTAGACGATGGTCAACCATTCTGAGTCAGTTTCATCTTTTCTGAGTTGGGAATGTCAGTTTTATGTTGATTTTGAGGGTAGGTTTTTCTAATAATAATAATAACAATAATAATGATAATAATAATAATAATAATAATAATAATAATAATAATAATAATAATAATAATAATAATAATAATAATAATAATAATAATAATAATAATAATAATAATAATAATAATAATAATGATAATAATAATAATAATAATAATAATAATAATAAAAATAATAATAATAATAATAATAATAATAATAATAATAATAATAATAATAATAATAATTATAATAATAATAATAATAATAATAATAATAATAATAATAATAATAATAATAATAATAATAATAATAATAATAATAATAATAATAATAATAATAATAATAATAATAATAATAATAATAATAATAATAATAATAATAATAATAATAATAATAATAATAATAATAATAATAATAATAATAATAATAATAATAATAATAATAATAATAATAATAATAATAATAATAATAATAATAATAATAATAATAATAATAATAATAATAATAATAATAATAATAATAATAATAATAATAATAATAATAATAATAATAATAATAATAATAATAATAATTATAATAATAATAATAATAATAATAATAATAATAATAATAATAATAATAATAATAATAATAATAATAATAATAATAATAATAATAATTATAATTATAATAGTTATAATAGTTATAATAATTATAATAATTATAATAATTATAATAATTATAATAATAATAATAATAATAATAATAATAATAATAATAATAATAATAATAATAATAATAATAATAATAATAATAATAATAATAATAATAATAATAATAATAATAATAATAATAATAATAATAATAATAATAATAATAATAATAATAATAATAATAATAATAATAATAATGATAATAATAATAATAATAATAATAATAATAATAATAATAATAATAATTATAATAATTTTATCATTTTATCAACATTTTCATGGCTACTGTACTTACAAATTCTACTATACTCAGTGAACTTTTACATATTGAAAGGTTCAACGACGTTTCTTATGTCCTCTATATGAACAGGTTATGTTCATCCAAAATAGTATCAAATCACGTTCGCCAATGTTTTCTACAGTTTTAGATGAATCAAAATGCTACAAGGATAGTTTTGCTCAGACAGAATTCATAATACACTGATGTTTTTTATGTCTGAATGATCAGGCGTAACTTATTCCTTCTTAAACAGGCTTCCTGTGGATCTGGAACCGGACCAAAAAGTTGTTGAATTTGACTAGTCAAGAGTTAAGCCTTGAAGCTGATGATCAAACCTACTGAGGTTGATGGACATTGATTACGCTACAAGATGTCTGGAAAGTCAAATTTAGTTGTATCATACCAAATAAATGTTTTGCATTTTACGATTTTTGTTGCATTAGGTGTGTGCGCAGAGGAGTCTTAGCATGGGAGATGTATTTTGAGGACTGGGCTTGGTGCATATTTTTGATTGCGTCGGAATAGCAAAGTTGTCCCCAAGGAGTTGATTCCGGTTATTTATTAAAGTGGTGCTGATATTAAGGTGGTGCTGATTCAAATAATAGAAAATTTAACTAATTTTTCACAAAATCTTGCATTTTTCGTCACTACCTCCCAGTACCGGGATTGGGTAATTTGTCCACCTGCTGCCTTTCTTGGATAAGGCACCCCTTTCTCAGGACCTCTCTTTGTGAATAGTATAAATTTTCCAGCACTTTGCGCCGGATTTTAATTATTTTTTAATTTTTCTATATTATTCCAGTGCGTGGTTAGAAGGTGTCAGTCTAGCTAATGCTTTCAACATATTATTGATAAATGCTTGATCCTGTGTCGAATTTAACGGAAAGCATGATTTTTCTCGGTTATTTTCCCACATTTTTTTGCAATTTTTAAAAACACATTTTGACCTTTGTATGATTAGATCATTTTGAGTTCAAGTATAAATTCTTGCTGGCTGAAGAATTGAAATTCTTGGTTGCTTTTTTCTAGTTTTTGAATTGCAGTCTGCCCGACTGAAAGTTCATTTAATTCGCTGAAAAATTAAACCTTCTGTCTTGGAAATAAAAGTTGAAATAAATAATTTTCCAACAATCTAGAATATCAAAATCCCAAAGAATTCCCGGCGCTAAGTGCCGAACGGCTTACTCATACCAACCTTTTCATTTTCTCTTCAAAACTCAGAAAATTAGGTTTTAAAAGCCTAAAACCGACGCGATTTGGATGAAATATAGGAAAACTAGCTTTTGGTGGTTTTTCCGGTTGAATTAAGCTGATTTGTTGATTTTAGAGTGAGCAACTAAAAATCTATCTGTGCGACCAAAATTTTTCCCCAAGTTGCCCGTTGTAACTAGGCCTGTGCAAAAAAACCCTGGTTGATACAATTCCATTATTCCACATCGATTTATGTAGTTTGAGATGTCTTTGCCTGCAAATTGATAACTGCTTCAATGGAAAGACAGCGATATCTAATTTAATCGTCTCTCATGTCACATTCTGACTTGAACTGTTATCACTTGGGTATAATAAATAGTCATCTTAGTCGCATGTTTTCGACAATCCGAGTACTGGGCACATTAATCATACTATTGTTTGCATTGTCTTGGAGTGTAGCCAGGGCCGTGCACAGGGCGGCGGAGGGGGGGCGTTTGCCCCTCCATTGAGGCAGCATGCAAACAGTATATCGCATAAAATTTTCTGGGGCTATTCAGTAAAAAAAAATTTAGTCCCACCCCCCCCCCCTCATGGAAAAATCCTGCGCACGGCCCTGAGTGTAGCATATGGGATACCTTGGGCTTTCATGTGCAGGGTTCACTTTTCGCCTCGGAAAATGTTTTTCATATTATCTTTCATTTTAGTGATTTCAATTTCTTCACATTTATAACAGATAGATTTTTAAAACTAAATCACAGAAAAAACAAATTGATGATTGAGAAATATTGAACAATATTATTAAAAAACACATTGAATATGTAATATGAATGGAATATTTATTCCAAATTGGGCAGATTTATTCCATAAAATTTTATCCAATTGAGGTGCAAAAATAAAAAAAAAATTGTTTATGGGTGAAGTTAATAGCTTATTTCTAACGACTCGTTTTCCCTAGTTTCATATGATTTTCTGTATATAAAAATTAACTGGTTAATTACTAGTCTGATTTTTGTAGAATGAATCCG
This sequence comes from Romanomermis culicivorax, assembly GCA_963922205.1. Taxonomy (NCBI): domain Eukaryota; kingdom Metazoa; phylum Nematoda; class Enoplea; order Mermithida; family Mermithidae; genus Romanomermis; species Romanomermis culicivorax. The sequence goes on along the minus strand of CAWUHX010000004.1, from coordinate 2,553,327 downwards.
AAAAAATGATGCACTGTTTTTTACTTTTCTGCCTGTGTATGTTTTTTTCTCGGTCTCCCATTTTTTTGTATTTTGCTATACACTATTTCTATTTTCCTGGTCTAATGCTTTTATTTTCCACTATTTGATCATTTTTCTCTCTAATTTATTGCACTTTATTTTTGCCATTCCATGATTCTTATCCCCTCTGTTTTGCATTTTTATTCTGTCTTACACTTCACCTTCTGTTCCCATTGTGTGCTCTATACAAGCAATTATCTGCTATCTCAATGCAATTTTCATTGCTGATCACCATACTAGCACAGCATAGAAATTTCGCTGGAGGTCAGCCAGGTCAACGGCTGGAATGGAAATTTTTTTTCCAATAACACAAAAGGATGTGCACCAGCGTTCATTTCTCCACTTTCCACAATGTAATTTTTGTAAGTGGACTACAATTTCGACATCTATAGTCTGTTTTTCTTAAAATACTTCCAAATAATGAAAGTGGAAAGCAAGTAGTATTTCAGATTTTCGTGATTTTCTGATAAACAAAATGTCATGCAGGAGTGGAAATTTGGGAGCTTACTGACCTAAGCTTTAGCAATTTTTTGAGTGAAAAATTTTACAAACAGAACTTTATGTAGATGATTTTGACGGCAGTACTGATTTGTGTCACTTTTCTATTTGGAAGCATTTTATAAAAAACAAAATATATATATATAGATGAATATCCATTTACTAACGGCCTTATTTGTTGGCCATACATTTTTGGCCAGCATCAGGACAAATGACGAAAAAAGCGAGAATAATTTGTTGCCAGCGAAACGACAGAGTGTATATAGAGAAAGGTTGATAAATTGGATCTGGGGAAAGACAACCCCGGCTATTCCTGTACTGCGGCCATTCGTCCCAGGCTTACATACAATGGATCTACCGATGATTCCGAATCATAGGATGGGTACATCAACACTATGCCCTTCATGCAACCCCTCGAGATTATTTCAGAGAGGCGTCAGCGTGATGGGGCGATTATGGGGAGGTGTAAAAAAAGTAAGTTTGTCATAGTCTTCAGCAGCATAGATTTGCATCATGTTGAGCTAATATTCAACCAAGTTTCCACGTCATCTTTTTCTGCACTTTTAACTTTTTACGTTTTTTCAATTTATTCGAATGAGCTTCAATTATACAAAAAAATGTCTTTTCGAACAAAAGATTTCAAAAAGTAGACCATGGCGAATGAAAAATTTCATTCTAAAAAATTAGGTTGAGTGGGACATGATGTCTGGACAGAACTCACTGAGCAGGGCTTCAGAATTTATTACATCATTTCACTGCGGTAGACTATTGGACAAGACGCAGCTACCAGTTGCCTGAAATTTACTTCTTGTGAGGAGATTTTTTCAGAAAGTTGCTCTCTCACAAAAGTTGACCTTGCATTACATTGACCTATCATGAGCTGACAATGAATCATATCAGAATATGAGACACATTGAGTATTACCATACATGCACAGCATAGAAATTCTGCTGGGGGTTATCTGGGACAGGGGCGGAATAGAAAATTTTTTTCGTTCTTGATAACAAAAAGAAAGATATTAGAAAGGTTTTCCAACATACTAGCAGCATATTCTTCACCTTATTTTAGCCAGATATGTGAAATTATTTGCTTAGGCTGCACTTTTTAAAGTTTTTACATTACTTTTTGAAATCAAGTACACTTTTTTCCAGAAAAAATGTTGAACTACAGCATCATTTACATTTTCATGATAACTTCGCTTCTCTCTCGTTCACTTTGTTTTATCATTTTCTCAATCATTGCTGCAGAAATAAAATCTGCTGGGAGTCAGCAAGAATCTGCTAGGGATAAAAACTCCCGCAGACCCCCACGTGCATGTATGAGTTATATTATATGCAAAGTAACATGGATATTAATTTTTCATAAAATTCTAAAACTTCATAGGTTCAGTACTCAAAAGTTTGGAATTTTTCAATTTCGAAGTATTCTGCCCCTTTATTTCACACTATTATTTTCGTTTGTACATTGGGTGCCCAGTTTTTGTCATAAGAAAACGTTACAACTCTGGTAGAGGCAATTTTAAGTGTACGTTTCTGTGAATTAGTAGTTACAAAATCGTCCTGGTATTACTGCATCTGCTGACCCATCTTAAACCGTGTTTAATGCAGAAGTTACCTAAAGTAATAGGTTAGAATGTGTAGGGATACATAAACAGTATAACCTGCCTGCTAAATTATAGCCTAGGATTAAGCCTAAGCCTAAGCCTGAGCCTAAGCCTAAGCCTAAGCCTAAGCCTAACCCTAAGCCTAAGCCTAAGCCTAAGCCTAAGCCTAAGCCTAAGCCTAAGCCTAAGCCTAAGCCTAAGCCTAAGCCTAAGGCTAAGCCTAAGCCTAAGGCTATGTTTAAGCCTAAGCCTAAGCCTAAGCCTAAGCCTAAGCCTAAGCCTAAGCCTAAGCCAAATCCTGGTTCATTCTGTTGCCTTAAGTTTCGCTTCATAATCAGTAACTGTAGATACCTTTTGTACCTTTTGCATTACACACGTTATAAGATGCTTGTCCACCAGGGGCGCAAATACCAATCATCTTATTCTTGTTCTAGGGTGGAATGATGAAAGGTGGGTTAGGGGCAAATATCGAGCTAAAATGTGGAAAAAACACTGCAGCAAATCACAGGGCAAATCGTGGGCTACGTGGTTGGCTAAACTCGGGGCAAACTGTGGGGTAATATCTCGGGGCAAATCTTGGGCCAAATGACGGGCTAAATTCAGAGTAAAATATATGGCCAAAACGTGGGGCAAAATTGGTGCTAAATTTCACGATACATTTACAGAAAAAATGCTGGATAAACTGCGGCAACATGGTGGGCTTAACAAAGGATAGCCTGTCATTGTGTGATGGAAGTAGGGCCTGGTATATTGTGGCATTTTTCAGTGAAAATTTAGCACTGGGCTGTTTTGGTCTGGTGGTTATCACCACTGACTACTAGTCTTAAGAACCAGATTCGATCCTGGGTGTTATCTGAAATTGAATTTCTGGTAATGGCTCAAACAAACATAGTGTTTCATCCTTTTGGGTTAGATAGATTGTGTAGGCGAACTTGGAACACTGCTTGCCAGGGTCTAGCCAGCCCGATTTGCATCTTGGTGGCAGTGGAGCACATGAGGAGGTGGGCCTATTCCAATTATGATGTTGGTAGGCAAATAAGTCCTGCCTGTCAAGCAGACCCCAGCCTGTGGAACGCAGCCTCCACTAGGTGGGGAAAAGTACCCAAATAGTGCCTCTGAAATAAGGTGGGCACTCACATGACTATAATAAAGCCTGCCCTTCTGGCTACAGTAAAATGGGTAGATTGGGAAGAAGGTCAAGTTGATAGATCTTCAATTAGAGAAGATCCATTCCAAATGTCAAGTTTAAATTAGGATATGGTTTCCCATTGACAATCACACTGTACCACAAAAAATACAATAAACCTTGCAATCTGAGTATTTGAGTTCTGATCATCACAAAGTTAACCTGTTGTATCTTCCTGTTTCATTGTTACACAATGCACCCCACAGTCTCTGAGTTGCAGTTATCTACAGTGAACCTTTGTTGTCATAGATATATCTAAAAATCATGAACTACATATGAGGATAATTATCAACATCTTACTGTAGAAATGCATTGTAGCCAACGAATGTTTATTCTTCAAATATTTCAAAAAATGGACAATGAATTCATCAGGGAAAGAAGTTACTTCAACAGAGCAGTTGATACCTAGCTTTGATAATCTTGTCATAAATAAATATGCCACCCCTCACAGTAACAATATTGACACCATGTAGATTCTCCCCACACTGTGAAAAAATCTTCCACTCAACATTTGAACACATATTTTACTGCGCTAGAGGACTCTGTCCTACCCCATTTCGTGTCATATGATGATGGAGCAATTCTTGGCTGAACAGTGGACCACTGCTGTTCTTTGAGACAAGATAAGTCAAGGGACAGATTTCAGGCTATGTCATGTGGCCAAAAGCAGCCTTAAGTTTGGGACCATTGGCAGGGCGAATTGTGGAAATGGGACTAGGTGGTAAAAGTAAAAGGAATGAATGGACCTAATTAGCTACTCACTAACTATCTTAATCAGGCTGAAACCTCAGGTAGAAATAGAGTGCAACAGTTGTGTCTGTCCCAATCTCAACACTTAATCAACTGCCTTTGTTCCAATATACTGCAGACGATTGGATAACTCTCTAAGCTCAGATAACTTCCAATAAAGAAGTAATACCAAGAAGTCAGGCCGAGAATTGAGTTGTAAATGTAGAATTGCATGCACAGTGGTACTCCAGAAATCCGGGTCCTTCCCTGCGTTCCCCCCACTCAGAGGAATAGTTTAGTTGTCCACACAGCATGGGATGTTGTATTTCAGGGCCACTCGCCTCTAAAAAAATATAAATCAATAAAAATAAGAAATAATTTCCAGTCAGCCCACCAAGACCAAAAACATGAACAAAGGGCCGTTTTATGCACATCATCCTTGCAAATGGGTGTTGAGCGATTCGTGTCGACTTTGGCTAATTTTCATAACTTGGAGATAAACTATGTTTATTGCCAACAGAATCTATGGGCAATTTTTAGGCTAAATCTAGGGCCAAATGGTGGGCTAACCTTCAAGATAAATTGCAGGCTAAATTGTGGGGTATATAATGAGATAGTTAGCCCACTATTTAGCTCTAGCCAGCCCTTCCCTTCATCATTTGGCCCTAAAAGTGCATTACCTAGTCTGTCTAATTTTAGTCAGGTATTTCTGGTGTAAGGAAGATTTCTGCTCTTGATGTCCATTCCCTGAGTGAGGAGCTACTCTTAGGCACAGGCTTGAAGGATGAATCCTAGATATCATTCTTGCGATCGATTTTCTTACTGATTTTCCAGCCCTAGGGATCAAACAGCTCATCAGTGTGAGTCCAAGCATTCTTCCAGAACTATAACACTTCACTTGATAGAACTCATGAAGATTTTTTTAATGCAAAAAATAAGGTATTCAGTAGATTTTGATTTTAGCAATCATTTGTAACAGATTTTCCACCAAAAAATATAGATGGGAGGAATAAAAGATATCCTTTACACTAATATTTTTCCGATCAGAGTTAAGAGATGATTGATGAGACAGTTCCACAGCCTAAACATTATGATTATGACACTATTGAAATCTTTTTTTCGACATATTATAGTTATGAGGCTGGGAAGCCATTGTTTACCCTGACCTTTGACAACTTTCATAACCTCTGCTCTCATATGCTAAAACTTTGCAAATTTTTTAGGTTGCGAATAGGGTGATACCAGAAAAAATAAGACGGAGATTTGGCAGAGTTACGAGCAAATCTTACATCAGAGAGTATTTTCGCCGAAAGAATCCATTTTGGAAGTAATTAAAGTAGTACAAAAGATACTCTGCCAAAAAGGATAATAAAAGAATCTCTATTATGGCCTCGATCAGTTCTAGGGTGTAGAATGTATAGAAGTGATATAATTTAATTCGATGTGCTCCAGCCTAACAGGTAAATTCAGGGGGTATGGAAAGTATGGTGTAATCATTCAGCATGCAAAACTTCACTTCTATGTAGGAAGTATATTTGACTTCTGAAGTTATTCAAGAAATTTCGAAATGTTTGCCGAAAGTTATAGATTTTTGCCTGACTTTTTAAGACTAAACTTGCATAGCCATTGGGTTTTGTGTATGAAAAGTTTGAGGATTAGACCGTTTCGCAGCTTTACATAAAAAATTTTAAAATTTAAACATTTTTTTTGTGAAACTTTTGAGAACATCCAATATTTTTCATCAATTTGCATCTTTTTATAAAACAGCTGCCTGATCAAATTTTCAATGTACAAGCAAAGTTTTGTCAAGTTACCATACTTTTACAGCCAAGAAGAATCTAGCATGCTAAAATGCCCTGTACAAAAAAATATACATCAAAGTTAACTGCTTTAACTGTGCAGAATGATACACAGGGTGGAGGAAGTATAGTCAATGATTTAATATGATCCAAAATCGTTAAACATGAGGGCAATGCAGGGGGTGTAGGAAGTATGCCCAAAGCTTCAACATATAACATTTGATTTCCATATAGAGAGTACACTTGAAGCTTTAACAGGTAAAAATCGACCTCAATGTGGAAAGTACAGCTCAGCGGACTGGAACATTAAAAATGATGATGTAGTATCTCACAAAGTTTTAAAGTGATTCTTGAAATTTAACAGTTTTACTCTTTTTTTCACAAAATTTTTACAAAAATTTCACAAGTGATAAAAAAAATTTACAAAAAACACGTTTTTCACTGCTTTGGAACGCGGTTTTTCATGCATTTAATAAAAAAAACTGTGTCTCAAATAAACAAAAACTGTGTTACGTAACAGTGAAAAACACGTCCAGAAATAAAGCTTCAGCATAGGGAATCATTGAAAAACGTCGAAGCTTTGGGCGTACTTTTTATACCACTGTATTGCCCACATGTTCAAGAAATTTGGATCCTATTACTTTGTTGAGAGTGGCCAAAGCAGCCAGCTCAATTACGAATTGTTGCAAAAAGAGAGCGCCTTTCCCGCTGCTCAGTTGGCTCAGTTGGTTAGAGCATGCCGACGGTAGCCGCAAAGTCCTGGGTTCAAGTCCCAGACCGAGCTTAACTTTTACTGAAGCCCCGAGTAGCAGGAAGAGGTTGCCTCAACACTGGTGGCCCCCTGTCAACTCTACTTTCTACACCCCGAGTATTGCCCCATAGGGTATATGAATATGGATCATATTATAACATCGACCATACTTTCTACACCCCCTGTATCGCCCTGCACAATTAACTCAGTAAACTTTGATGTATATGTTTTGTACAGGGTTATCTTCTGTGTGCCCCTTGTATGGGCAGGTATAACTACTTCTTCTGCCACACACATTTATCATTGTTTTTTATTAGAATATTAAAATATTCTCAAGATTGCTTCATAAAGTGATTGCCAGCAAACTTAATATGCACCGTTAAATGCATTATTATGCATAATAGCAACAGCATACACAAAAAACCATATAAGTTATTCTACAGTAATAATGAATACTCAAACTGCAAGTTCAATTTTTCAATATTTTCCACTGCTCATGCAAATTGCAGGTACCACATACATTGTATGGTGAAGTGAACTTTTAACTTCTAAGAGACTGAGATTTGTATTGAGCGAGGTTTTTGTTTTAAAAATACTATAAAGCTATTTACAAGATATTTTTGGAAAGATGGAAAGAAATTTTTGAGGGAACTGAAACATGTAAGTTATTTAATCATTAAATAAATTGAAAGGAAGATATGAGTGCTTAAAAGTTTCAAATATACAAGTTAGATGTAAAAACAATTTCAATGTCTGAAATGGTAGCACTGAGGAACGTGAAATCGGGCGAATTTCATAGTAAAGAATGGTATGGCTATAATGTATTC